>WEIT01032149.1:1873-57584 GCA_013389985.1 Dryoscopus gambensis
GTGTATCAACCCTAACCTAGCCTGAATTCGGAGCAGAAATATTCCATTAGTCATCATTTGGACACGATACAGTCTCTGCTACCTGGTAGTATAGTATGAGTGGGACTAGAGATGTTCAAAATCCTTCATCATCATCTGAAAGCACAAGAGCTGCATCTACTAAGATTGGAGGGTTTTGGGTCTGGGATATTTAGTTTGAGGGTTTTTTGTTTTTAACTTTGGAGTCTGTTTCCTTAAAATCTTGAACACCAACTTTACTTTGTCATAAAGTTCATAACACTTCAGAGTAAGCTTGGGTCCGCTAAGGGCATGCGTGTATGTATGTACAACCTCCATGTTCAGAAGTATATTTGTGCTCTCTGGATGGAAGTACATGTAGAGTTTTTTAAATTTGAACTCTTTCAAAAATTATTAGACTTTGATGTAGACTTTGTTTCAGGTGATTTATGAATTCGCCAAAGGAAAGACCAGCATGAAAGTTCCCAATTAAAACCACTACAGTCAGTACATTCTTCAGCTATCATCTCTCAACTTTCACCTCCTCTTTAACCCCCAAAGGGGAATTTCAAACACAAATATGTGTTTGAAAATAAAATACTTCTCTGTGCTTATCAAATTAATTTTGCCTTGTTAAACGTTTCACAAGAACTAAAGGAGAAATTTTGTGCTTTTATGAATTTCAGTGTTTGCAGATAGCTGTTGAGTAGGCAGGTACTGCAACTTTTGGAATGTTTCGTGCGGATATCTGCAGGATGGGTAACACTCCCTGGCAAGAGATTTAGCAACTTTAACACTGGGTTACAATTATACTTTGATAAAAACCTACATTTAATTCTACTTCTTTTTCCAGTGAGCACATACCTCAGGTAATCTCATTTTATCACACTAGCCTGTTATTCGATCATACTGCAAACTAAACCTTTGATTGAGGGAGCAGAATGATTTTCTTTTTTGTTCAGTTATTCTCAAACTCAATAAAAAAGAAAAAAACCTGATTTTGGTTGGAGTATTACTTGCTTGGTTTCTACCCAAAAGGAATTTTTAACATGTTTGATCAGAAATTTACTTCAGAGTGTGAGCATGGGAAAATGGACAGACTTTTCTTACCTAAAAAAAAAAAAAGAAAAAAAGCCCTGGTGTTACTTTGAACATCTGTACAACTGTAATGGAGAGATGTTAGAAGCTGAAACTGAGTGAAAAACAGTTTCAATTTTCTGGAGTTATAGACTTTTAGAAACAGAATGCTGCACTTGGTCAAAGCAATTTTTTCTACAATAACATGGCATGCTGTGATGCTTTATGGTTAATATGCTAAAGAGCCAGGGGCTGGGGGAGCATTTCTGTGCATTTTCAGATGAGAGCTGGCAAAAAAAACTTTGCAAAATGGAAAAACACCTCTCAAAAAAAATTATTTGCCCTTCGCTGAAAATGTTCATTGAAATAAATCAAATCCAAGTGCAATAATTCTGAATCTAAAAAAAAAGAAAAAAGAAAGATGAGAAAGTGGTTTGGTTTTAGGTTTTTTTACAGGAGTTGAGGAAGCAATACTGTTACCTACAATTGATTCTTTCTGTTTACCAAAGGTGTACACAGTCGAATTGCTCAGTAATGCTGGATACTGTTCAGGAACGTTGTGATGCGGGAGCAGATCCGAGGTGCGCTGCACACAGACTTCCGTCTGACAACCAAGGTATAAAAGCCACCAGAGTAGACAATTATGCATCATCCCAGTAAAATTACTCCAGACCCAGGTAACTACAAGTTATGACCAGGGACATGCTTTTAAAATTAGATGTAGATTGTATCATATTTATTTCTATGGAATTTTTTTATGTTTTCCTTGCAATAAAGTACACAGGGAAAAATTATTATAACACGTAGCTCCACGTAAGTAGATAAATTTTATTCAAAACAAGGTAGAGTTGATCAGGAGAACAGAGCAAAAGATATGAAAATTTTGATCAAGCTGTATGAACTGGGTAATTGTTTTGCTACCTGAAATTTTAATGAGTCACCTGCAAAATGAAGGTGTGGTAATGATGTGAAAACATAAAGTTTCAAGCAGTGCTGACTTCAGTTGCTGTAACTTGAAGTCACTAATTTGTATAATCAAGGTTTAGACATTGCTAGCAGTCTGCAAAATGGCTGAGATGCATATCGGACATAAATATGGGAAGCAGATAGAAGAACACAGAAAAAGCATATTTAAGAGAAATAATATTTTTTGGAGGAATTAACTTTCTGCAGCATGATGTTTTTTATTATTCTTAAATAAAATAAATGAACAAGGTTTTGCATGGAGACGAATATAGCAAAATGCCAACAGATTGCTATGGAGAGTTTGGCAGGAGGTAAGTGTTGTTATTCACAATAAATGAATATTAAACTTAGCAATAGCTCTCTGAAGTAAACCTGAAAACTTGCAACTATTTGAAAAATACTCAGGGACTGATTAACAGGAAAAAAAATAGGATTTCCATGAATTTCAGTGTAATATAGTGTTCAATCACAGAATAGTCTGGGTTGGAAGGAACCTTTACAGGACTTCTAGTCCAACTGCCCTGCAATGATCGGGGACATACTCAGCTANCACCTCCCCCCTGAGCTTCTGGCCTCTGTAAAATTGTGGAAAGTAACTTCCTTTCCTGCATTTTGTTGGCAAAAAAAATAATAAAAAAAAAACCCAAACAAAATTAGAATATGTCTAATTACAGGATGTTGTTAGTATATGTTTTATAGAGTTTTCCATTTAATTTTGAGTATGTTTTACTGTTTGTTTTGGTTTAAAATCATGAAGATTTCCATTGATTATTAATGTATTGTTGGAAATATACTGAAGCAAAAGAAGTTTTATGATTGAACTTTGGAAAATTTCTGTTTTTTTACAGATACACTCTTTTCTTGCTTTCTTGCTATTCCATAATAATGTATTCACTTGTTGCAACATAATTGCCTTCTTGCAGATACAAGCATGCTATGTACCGTCACTGCTATTTATATCTTATTTACTTTCAAACATAAATGACTGTCTAATAATAATGGAGTTATTTTGCCTCTCTGAATCATGGTATCTCTTACTTCAGTAAGGGAATTTTATGTGACAGACAGTGAGATTACTTCCTTCACTTAAACCAAAATAGACTATTAATAATTTGTCTGAAAGACCTTTACTTCTTCACCAATATTTTTAGATACAACTACTTAATGTTCAGTACTGTAGCTCTCAGACAAGAACACCTTCCAACTCTCGTCTACAAGTGCAAGAGGAAACACAAAAGAGAAGAAAATCAAGGTCATAATTTTTTATCGAAATGTTGCATGTGAGAGGATAAAACATAATGGCTCCACTTGTGTGTTGGGTCATCTCAGGACAATCTGTAAAGTACTGTATTCTCATCTCAATACTTTGGGCTGCCTATTCCAATTTCCTGATGCTCATAATTACACCAGCTTTGAAAACTACTCTTTCATGTCTATTGTGATCAACTTAGCCTTAAGATGAACATACCATTCCTCACCATGCATTCCTAAGGAAATCAAACGGCTATAGAGTAACCAGTTGCACAGCATGCAGGTACAATAAAAAGCTATCATTTTTCAGGCTTGGTGTTTCAGGCGGCAGTTCTCTATGATCATCAGAGTATTGTGAGTACTGTTCCTCTAACTACCCCATATTGCATATAAACTCCTTGAAGATTAATATTCTCAATCACATACAGAACATAGCCATCATTCAAGAACTATGGCTGGAGGGTCACTAACATCATTAGATTTACAGTTATGAAATGAAATCAGGTCCCAAAACGCAACTGGATGCAAGCATTCATTGAAATTCCAAAATTCCCCGCATCTACTTTAGAAATACACAGCTGCTTTATAAATTTTTAATTTGCTCCTTTTTATTTCAGGCTTTATTAGTCTCTGACATTAGCCAAAATACTATACAAACAGGAACAGATTACTGCAATATATTCGGCTTATCTTTAATTGGTTCATTCTGGAAATGGGAGACTCTCTGGATAAACCTGTATTGTTACAACATGATGCAGTTCATGTTTACAGCAGTGACATAAAGGAAAGGAAACTACAAACTTCCCCACACCATTAAAAGGAAAAAAAAAAAAAAAGCAAACTCCAAACCCTTATAGTGTACTACTAGGTCTCAGTCCTTCATTAAAATATGTCCTTCTGTACGCCCCTGATTCTCACGGGAGGAACCTTTATGCTTTATGTCTGCATCTCTGTGGGATTCTCACTGTGAATTAGGGCTAGGTGCATTATTGCTGGGTAGCTACAAGCACGGAGGTAACTGAGGGACCTGCATGCCAAGGTGACCCGCAAGCTACTGGGCAAGATCAGGAGGGAAGGGTTTGTCGGTTACCAAATGCAGAGCCCAAAAATAATGGAGATCAGAGAGTTCCGCAAAGCCTCTCTAGACTTTACTAGGATTGTCTGGCTTTAAGTAGAATCAACAGAAATTGATCTTTCCCTTGAAAACAAACATTAAAAATCATTATTATTCTGAATTCATATACCAGCTGGCACAAGTGGAATTCTCTCTTTTGAACATACAGTGCCTAGAACTGAGATCAGGCATGGTGAGCCAGCCATTTCTCCATCCTTCTCATTCATCCATCTCCACATACAGCCAGTTGAAACTATAACTAAAATGGGGTTTAAGGTAAACCCACTAGTCCCATCAAAATTTGGGATTAGATAACTGGCAGGTTAACTGGTGACACGATTACCCCTGCTTGTGTGATCTGGTGATATCTATGCACAAGGTCTGGAATATGATTGAGGAGCTGTATGTCACATGACACTACTTACACTCTCTAAGATTTTTCCAATGCATCACCAGCTTCTTATAAAAACCTTTGTGATGAGAGAACACCTTAATCCAAGTAGTTTCTCTTACTACCTTAATATGGCTGGCTTGTGCCAGTGCTTAGTCTTGTAAGATGGATCGGACACTGCTGAACAGAGGCTTTGCAATGAGTTAACAAATTATGATTAATTGATTGTGCTTTCCAGTCAGATGTGGCAAGGATTCATGTTTGGATGTATATAACATATACCACATACAGATGAATAGCTGTGTCATTGAGCAGAGTTCTAGATCTCTTGGCATGGATCCTCATTGTTGGTCTGCATTGTTTTCATTATGGTATAATATGTTTACTGTCTATTTTCGTTCTTTTTTTTTTAATAGAAAAGATATACTCCCATTTACACTTTGGCATTTTTAAAACAAGTTAAAACAGTCATCTGTGAGGACTGACTTGTTTTTGATTAGGGGATTTTGTGCTTCTTTGAGTTTGTTTTTCTGGTTTTGTTTTGTTTTGTTTTTCCCTTGTTTTTGTTTTTGTTTTGTTGCCTGGAAAAGAAGCACACAAAGAATTTAATGAATGAAAATACTTTTGCATACTCTGAGCTCAGTCTAGAAAAAACAAGTGGAATTTTACCAAATTTTATAAAACTTTCACTTTTGAGCAGAGTAAAGTCAGAGAAAAAAAATTCACCTAAAATGATAGGACCTAATGACAGAGATTTTAATGAACACATCTCATCAACCGCAACATAACGCCGTGTGGGTGTTTGGTGGAGAAGCTGCTGCTTTGTTCCTGAGGCGTTCCTTGGGAAGGAACCCCTGGCAGTGCTATTTTGCACACTCGCAAGCCAGCTCTCTCACTCGTGCGGTAGAAGCACACCACACGCTTGCACTGAACTAGCTAGCTCAGGCGTCACCAGAGGCAAAGAATCAGGAGGTGGCTCTCCATATAGAATTCCGAAGGGTTTTATTACCAAACCACGACGAAGCAGTCCAGGGACAGTGAGAGTCGGCTTCCGGCCAGGACACACCTATAAAGGGGAACAGAAGAGAGGCAGGGTAATACTACAACAACCAGTCGGGAGAAGGAGGGGGCGGAGTGGGGGCTGGATTACATCCTGTTGAGGGATACAGGGGGCGTCTGGCTGCTGGCCAATCCGACAGACCGAATCTACATAGAATCACAAGGCCTGATGGCAGCGGCTTTTCTCACCGAGTTTAGGTGTGATCTCAGAGCTCAGAGTTTGCCCACCAGCCTGCCTACCCCACACCTGGGCTCTTTGGCTCCCCCGGCCACCACAGCTGCTGGTTCAGCCGCTGCAACAGTGACATCTTTTCACTGACTGATTGCTTCACGAACTTACAAGCCCCAGAACACCTAAGAAGCAGAAAACAGAGGAAGGGTCCTTAATGATTTTACAATCCTGCAAACCCCAGGTGAAGTTATGACTTTGGAAGAGATGACCTTTGATACTTGAAAAAAAGGTTCTCAAAAGGCAGTTTGGATCATTTTCCTCTGGGAAGAGTGATAAAGATGTTGATTAAATAAAGATCTGGTCTCTTGAAGCACACTACAGAGAACTTTACAAGGTTTCCTTTCTCTAGGAGCATACTTGTTCTGCTCACATGTTCCAGGTGGTCACAGCAGAAATGGGGCTCATTAGAAACAAAGTCTTTTCCCCCCTGTAAAATATTAGATTTGACTGGCAAGCTAATAATCATAACCTATAGATCAAACCAATTGATTGATTAGTTGTCTTGGAATAGTAGTTATTCTTCGGCAGAATAAAAATCTCACCTCTGTTTGTACATACACAATGTACTAACACAAAGAAAAGGAAGAAGGAAGTACAGTTCTTTAGGAAGATATATTTATAGATCAATGAAAGGTGAAAGGAACTCCAGGGAGATCCATTTAGAAATAAAAAAGCTGGGGATAGTAAAAAGAAAACAAAAATAATGAGAGAAATGAGGCTGAGGAGAACACTCAAACCATATAGAAGGCTTATGGCCTTTAAAAGTGATTCGTTGACTGCAGATGAATGGTGAAGATATTTGTACTTCCTGAATGGCATTATTTCCAGAACAGATTTCCCTTGCTCCTATATAAAACAAAACCTGCTCCATTGGTTTTATGAATGCTTTACTTAATGTGCTATGAAACATTACATTAATTTAATGTTAACTACCCTAGCCCAACAATTGGCAAGCCCTTTTTGCAGGTTTTCCAGCAATCCTCTAAGCTGGGGCTTGAAACGTGGTAATTAGCTACTTACTCAAAATACATTAAAATTAAATGTATGGTTCAGGACATTCAGATTTTGAAAACAGTTGGCTGGCTAGGATAAACTGGTAAATTCTGAAAACCTGGATGTTGTACCCATTTGCAGAAGCCAAGGATTTGGCCTTTAGAAAGAAATAAACTTGTCCCATTTATTGTGGATTGGTTTATGTGTTTTGCTGAGGTTTTTAAATTTTTTTAAAAATATAATTGTGTATTCTATGAGAACGACATGGATTCCTCAGAGCAGGACTTTTAAAATTTAATTCCAAAGATTTACATAAATTCTCTGAGGGTAAATCACTGTAATTTGAAGGAAGAGCCCTACCCAGCTGTGCTCCAGGTTTTAAGTAAATAAATGTTTTTCCTGGTTGGAAAAAGAATCAGCTCCCAAAGTTGGAAAATTAACACCACAGAACAAATACTATTTCTGAGTACCCTGATAAAGCCCCTGTCCTTGCTACTTAAGAGCGAAATCTTAAAAGCTGTCACTTTAGATATGTTAGATGAAAAGCAGGAGAGACTTGTGTGCTGAGTGGGAAAACTGTTGAATCTGGAGAGCTCAATAAACATGTCCCAATGTAGGTAATTATGCAGATGTAATACACCTCAGGGTATTAAATAGGTGCATCAAGCAGTGCTGTAGAGGAAATAAGGTCAGGAAGAGCTAAACTCTATCAAGACCTCACCTCCAAATATACCACTCTGATGGTTTCATAGTTTGTGATTAACACAGGCCATGACTCAGCAAACCCTGAAATACGTTCTTAATTATTCAAGCACTCCTTTAAAGTAGACAGTCCCTTAGTTAAAGTCAAGATTATACTTTGTTGGATCACCGTTGTTAGCAAGATTTCCTATTTTGCTTATCAGCTGGTAGGACAGTGGGAAAAAACAAAACAAAAGAAATTCTCCCATTTACCCTTCCTTCAGAAAAAGAGTCTATTCTTCTCCCATAGTCTCTTATCATTTGCATTCTTCTCCATACCCACAATATTAGAAACTACTCACCTGAGCAGCCAGCCTGTCTTTCTCAGCTTCCCTTATAGTTAATGGAGAGAGAAGCTCCTTCATGAGGCAATTTGCAGCAGGAACTGTGTCCAGGTAGGATGCCGTCTGGAACAGGGCTTTCTGCCCTCTTGCTTACCCAGGTGTATGGGATTGCCAGCTAATAAAAATGGCCACACTCAAGAAAATGGCTACACTGAAGTGGTTTAACTGGGCTCTGAATAAAGCTTGAAACTCAAGGAAAATTGAAACTATTGAAAAAATATTTAAAAAGGTCAACACTCAGCAATAAGGGAATTTAAATCTTGTCTTTTTCTTGAGTTACATAGTCTTAGGAAGTTTTATGTAGTGAAAATCTTATGTGAACATAATGAGACCTTTCCACTCAGTGAGTTTGTGTAGCCACATGACTTTTATTTTTAAATATGATGAGTTTGCTTTTTTAAGCATATTTCTTTATTTTGTATGTATGTGCCTGTACTGCCAGGTTGAATAACGTGGGTTTTGTACATTTGTGTAATATCTGCAGAGATCCACAAAGCATTCTTGTAGTTTGCAGTGCCTGACACTGCGGATATGTCATATCCCTAAAAAGGGGGACAAACTGTGTTTCTTGGATAAGTTACACTTTGGCTATTTGCAGTAATTTTCTGCTTTTGTGATGCTAAGGGAAGGTTTGAAGGCTCCCTTTTCCCCTGTTGAGATGTTCAGCCAGGATGTGTTGCTGCATTTAGCAGTCCTCTCAACCCTTCTGCTTGCCCTCGTGCTGACACCAACTTTTGTTTTCTCCCTTCTTTTACTTCATCATTGTGAAGACATAGTGCAAGATCCCAGTCTTCCCTGACCCTCCATGACAAACACAGTTATGAGCCCTTTCCCTTCATTTCAGGACGAAGAGGAAGGGTGGCCATGAACTCCCTAGACCTCAATGGTGCTAAACTAGATGGACAACTCACACCTCACTCTGACAGGATGCTTCTATCTGCTTTAGTTAGCAGAAGGACTGCACCAAACATGTAGGAACTATTTAAAAATAGAGGAGTGCCCCGTTGCTGGCTTGTGCTTCTAACCACAGGCAATTTAAACACCTCTTCTTAATTGCTTCTTAACTGGTTGGACACTTCATTTATTTTAGCTTATGCCACAGTATTCCAATCAGAACCTCAGCATTCCCAGCTGTTACATTCTTAAGGGCAATCTCCAGTATCTTCTCCTTGGGTTCTAATTTACCCCCATAGTGATTTCTCTGTCCTGAGTGCAGCTGGCTTTACTGCCGAAGTGAACTTCCATGGGCTTCCATCAAGTAAAAATCATGAAAAGATGATAAAATCAGGGAAGTGTACACTTTAAGGTTAATGTAATCACAGATGGACACACCCCACCTCTTTCACTTCCTACTCTCATTCCTTCAAGTAACTTCAGGACTTAAAGCACAAGAAAACGGACTGAGAAAAGCTAAATGTTAGTAGGGGTATGTTACTGATACATGCTATCCAAGAATCTCAGACTTAATTTCTTTCCTTTTATCAACTAAACCTTTCTTTTTATTGGTTCTGGAGTCCCAGAGATCACAGCCTGCTTGCTCACTCTAATGACGTGTACAAGGCTGGCTGAACAAATCCCTAAAGCAATAAAATCACTATTTTAGAGAAGAGCAAAGAAAAAAATTGTTCTGGGAAAGCAAACGGTATTAGAGCTGGTCAGAAGCACACAGAGAGTATTTTGGAGATCTTGCTTGATTCAACTCTTTTTCAGCTGAGCTGAACCTGAACTATTTAATGAACTGAATCATTTTTGAAGTATGCCTGAAGTATGCATATCTCCTATGTCAAACACCTGTATCCATGAATGCATTAGTCTGCAGGCTGATATACAGCCTCCAGTAGACAATGTTGTAGAGTTTTTAAGTAGCAAATGACTTGGGTCTCCAAAACCAAACTTACCTCAAGTATTTGGCTATTAAACCAGTTTTCCATTTATCTGCTGATAATATGTAAAGGGTGTTTTTAGCCACCAATAAATATGAAACTATCAGACTGGTTTTGCAAATATCATCAATGCCAAAACAAACCTCAACGTAATTCATGCATGAGTCAGCAAATACAATTCGACCGGACCTCCTTACCCTCTGTGTGCTAACCATGGCCGAAATGGTGTGAATGACACAATGCTCGCAGCATATCCTTGTAGCTTAACTTTGATTTCTCTTGGAAAAAAACAAGCGCAAAAGCACCACTTGCTGAGTTGGCTTGTATGGCCATTCATTACCTCCACTTCACCATGTAAAGATATTGGAGAGACTATTCTTTACAAAATTAAATATGATGTATTGCTAAAAGTGAGAGAGGTACCTGTTGTCTGAAATTCCTTGAAATGCTAGAAAACCCATTTCCATATAGAAAGTTTTCAAATAATGCAGTCAAATACGAAGGGACATGACCTTTTCTATTAGAAGCTCACATTTCTTGCGTGAGAACAGGATATCCATATTTAGAATTGTTTTCACAAAGTCTGTTGCCAGGCCATGGTGCTACTGAGAATCATACCAGAATGCCAAAAAGTCAGTGTTTCCACCATTCTGTAAGGTTATTTATGATGAAGTTAGGAAGGTTAAATGGAATTAAAATTGGCCAGGGATGTGAAAGGCAACAAGAAGCAGGTGACAATGATGCCTTAGGTTTTAAGTTTTATATTTTTTCAAATTCTTTATTGCCTAGTGTGTAACTCTGAAGTTTCTTGNATTGGTGAATTTATGCTGATATGCAAATGGACCAAACCTACAAAAGTGTGAAGAACTCATGACTTGTCGTCCATCTTGGGGTCCATTTTGGAAGTAGCCTCTGGCTCCCCAGGGTGTACCTTTGAAGGCCTTTCAAATAAACACCTACCTTTATTCCCTTGCTCCTGTCTAGTCTCTGTTTCTAGGTAGCCACTCAAGGCATCAACAAAAGGAAGACTAGAGAAAATGTGGGCCCATCACTCAATGAGAGGAAGGACCTGATTATGCAAGATGTAGGAAAAGGCTGAAGTACTGAATGCCTTCTTTGCTTTAGTCATTGTCTTTGCTTTAGTCAAGACTGACCTTCAGGAATTCCAGGTCCCACAGACCAGGGAGAAAGGCTGGTGGAAGAAAGTTGTACCCTTGGTGGAAAAGGATCAGTTCAGGGAAACTTAAGCAACCTGTATATACATAAATTCATGGGCCCTGACAGGATGCACCCATGACCACTGAGGGGGCTGCCAGAGTGCATTGCGAGGCAAGAATCTATAAACAATTTTGGCGACCAGGAGAAGTTTCTGAAGACTGGAGGAAAGAAAGTGTCAGTCCCATCTTCAAAAAGGGAGAGAAGGAGAAACTAAGGAACTACAGGCCAGTCAGCCTCACCTCAGTCCCTTGGCAGAGAATGGAGCAGCTAATTTTGGAAAGTATTTCTAGGCATATTAAGGACAGAAAAATCAGCAGCAGTAGTAAGCATGGCTTCACCAAGGGTAAGTCATGCTTTACCAAATTGATAAACTTCTATCAAGGAGTGGCTGGCCTGGTGGATGAGGGAAAAGCAGTGGATATTGTATACCTGGACATCAGTAAGGCATTTAACACTGTTTCCTATAAGATCCTCACAGACAAGCTGCTGGTGCATGGGCTGGATGAACAACAGTGAGCTGAAAACTGACTCAATGACTGGGCTTAGAGGGAAGTGCAAATTCTAACTGGGGGTCAGTAACTGTTGATGTACCCCAGGGGTGAATACCAAGCTCAATTGTGTTTAACATCTTCATCAGTGACCGAGATGATGGGACAACTTACCCTCAGAAAGTTTGTCAATGACACAAAACTGAGCAGAGTGGCTGATATGCTAGCAGGTTGTCTCGCCATCCAGAGGAACCTTGACAAGCTGGAGAAGTGCGTCAACAGAAACCTCATGAAATTCAACAGGGAAAAATGCAAAGTCCTGCACCTGGGAAGGAACCACCCCAGGCTGGAAGACAACCAGCTGGAACACAGCTTAGAAGAAAATTACCTAGGAGTTCTGATGAACACCAGGTTGAACCTGAGCAAGCAATGCACCCTTGTAGGAAATAGGTCTAAGAGTATCCTCCATTAGAGAAATTATTGGCAGTAAGTGGCAATCATAAACTTCCAATCTACTCAGCACTGGTGAGACCACACCTGGAGCACTCTTTCCAGTTCTGGGCTCTTCAGTACAAGACAAACATGGACACACTGGAGAGAGTCCAATGTATGGCCACGTAGATGATGAAGAGATTCAAACATCTCACATATGAGGAAAAGCTGAGAGATCTGGGACTGCTTAGCCCAAAGAAGAGAAGGATTGGAAAGTTCCCTCTGGAGTACATAAATACCTGAAGGAAGGATGCAAAGAGAAGCCAGGTGCTTTTCATCAGTGACAGTACTAGGGACAATGGATATGAACTGAAATACGGGAGGTTCCCTCTGAACATCTCTGGGACTGCTTAGCCCAAAGAAGAGAAGGATTGGAAAGTTCCCTCTGGAGTACATAAATACCTGAAGGAAGGATGCAAAGAGAAGCCAGGTGCTTTTCATCAGTGACAGTACTAGGGACAATGGATATGAACTGAAATACGGGAGGTTCCCTCTGAACATCAGGAAACACTTTTTCACTGTGAGGGTGACTGAGTGCTGCCACAGTCAGCAGTGAGGTTGTGAAGTCTCCATTGCTAGAGACACCAAAAAGACATCTGGACCTGGTCCTGGGCAGGTGGCTCTAGGTGACACTGCTTGAGCCAGAGGGGGTTGGACCAGGTGACCTCCAGAAGTCCATTCCAGTCTCAACCATTCGGTGATTCTGCGAAGTTAAGAGATTAGAAAACTGTATTTGAAGCAAAGTATCAGTGTACTGCTCTCAGACATACTAACAGAAGCAGCCCTGGGCAGTTTTAAACTGGGAACTTGTTGCAGGTTCCTGTGTGTTTTGGGCTCCTGCCAGTTTAGAAGGCTGGAAAGCTCTTAGCAGCTTCTGAAAACATGACTAATCCCAGAGGCACAGATCTGAGTACCACATTTGATCTTTGGTTCTGGAAGAGCTTGCTGTACTTGTATTTTGTAAACGAGAAGGAAGAGATATTTTTATGTGAAGCTGTTTTAGAAAGAAAACACAGCTTGCCTTGGAAGACATTCACGCGTTTGAATTATCAATATAATCGTAGAGTTTTCCTCTCCCTTTGGTTTTGCAGAGAGAAGATTAAAAATTTAAGTAAAAAAATAAAGATAAGATATATTAAAGAGTGCTTGACTCTTCTGCTACAAATAAATTTTCCAAATTCAGTGGTTTTTTCTTTCCTCCAGAGAATGGTAAATTTGCGAGCTCAGCATTACCGCTAACGTCACTTGTGAAACTTTAACTTATTCCTCACAGTTAAAGTCATCCTAAATTCAAGATGCCTTTGATCCAGTCACCTATAAACTTAGATTTAATGTTCATTTCATATCTCTTCCTATGAACATAGGTCAGGTCACATTGTTTATCTTTGTAGTGGCTGGACATGAAAGCAGAGACAGCTGCTTTCCGTTCCTTGTATTCCCATGGCTCCTGTATTCCCGTGGCTCAGGCCAGAGCCATGCATGACAGACAAAGAGCACGTGCAGGCACATCCCTTTGCCTGAGAGCCCCAAGCTGGATTATTCTCAGTGTGACAGAATGGTGCAGGTGTTTAGCTGGAATCCTCACTGTGCGTTGAACACGTACATTTTGAAAGGCTTTTAATTTCTATTTAGGCAGAGTTTACCCAGGGGACAGCTCCTTTCCTCCTGAGTCAGCTCCTTCATCAAAGAACCACAGGATTGTCTGAGTTGCCTAAGTAAATGGTTGAACAGGTACTTTAAAAATGGTAAACCACAATATTTTCCTTTAGTCTCAAGGTCCAAAACAGTTGATCTCTGTTTTTCCCTCCCACTAAAAATTCATTCAAAATCAGACACCCACACAATAATATAGTTAAAAGGAAAAAAAAAGTGGCACAACCATAAATGCTTCAAGGCAC
The DNA here is from genome assembly GCA_013389985.1 of Dryoscopus gambensis. Taxonomy (NCBI): domain Eukaryota; kingdom Metazoa; phylum Chordata; class Aves; order Passeriformes; family Malaconotidae; genus Dryoscopus; species Dryoscopus gambensis. The sequence goes on from WEIT01032149.1 coordinate 16,018, forward strand.
AGTCCTATTCTGGAAAGCATTGGGCAACCTTCACTTGAGATTTCTGGTAGCCTTATGTAGCCTTATTTGTTGCATATATATATATATATATTCATGCCAGTAGCTTATTATGTAAACACATGCTTATCTCTAAAGCCTGGAAACATTTTAAAAAAGAAATCATAACCATGGCAGTACGTATTTTAAGCTTAGCGCTCTTCATTCCGTCAAAAACCAGCCAAAATATTCCTGTTAAATTATTTACATGTTTTTCTATCTAGTTTCTGCTAGCTATCATAGTCATAATTTAATTTTTGATGGTTTTTCATGTTGACCAAAATACTACTGCAAAACAGCATTTCTGGGCCCTCCCGCTTTGCTATTGCATGAACAGACTCAGTGATTCACCTGGGCTGCTCACGAGTGTGAGGCTGCAGAAGGGCTGTATGCAAAACGAGATGTGCAGCTTATCTGCCTTCTCTCTATAGCTTCATACTCTGGTGCCAGGAGGTGGAATGACTGCTGGATATATTCTCTCATATGCAATGCCAGCACCCTCTAGTACTTCTATAGAACTCCAAATCAAATGTCAGTAAATAATTAACACAAATAAAATAGCAATTGTGTTTTGATCACAGCAAGGCTTTTGTGTGCCAAAGAGAGGCAAGAAGTCTGTAGGAAGAGAAGAATGCATCATTGCTTCACAATTGATGGGTTTGACAGATATCAGCAGAGTTTTATTCCTTTGCTTTTGGCATGGTGGGGTGCCAGGGAGTGGCAGGAGGGGCACAGGCCCTCCATGGAAAGGCGGCTGTGTCTGAGGAGGTGGCGGTGTTGTGTAACCACACTGACAGAGTGCGTCACAACGTGTGACATGTGGCAGCAGAAGAGCCTTAAATAGCTCTCACCATCTTTTCTCCTCCGGAGGTTTTGAGGAAAATTTGGTTTTCTGAGTAATGTTTTATCCTTCCTAAAATCACCTGATAATATGGCTCAAGCTCCTCTACAGAATATCTCCCTGAGTTGTCGGGGAGTTTTAGGGTAGAATCGGTGAGGATCTTGGTGTTTTAAGCCCAGATGTTAAAATTGTACACTCCCGGGACTATGGATGAATACATGTTCATCAAACCTGGTGTTAAAATTGATCAGTGTCCCTTCATGACCTCATCTGTATCAGAAGCTGGGGCTGAGATAATTCTGCTTGCTCTGAAGCCATTATTAGAAAAGTGCCTGACAATGACTAAAATTTTTCCAATGATAGAGCATCCATTGCAAAATACAAAGATTTGTTTAACTGTTAATTATCTTTTGTACTAAAATTTCAACTTTGTTTTTGAGGGTTTGTGAACTTATCTGGATTTATCGCCCACTCAGGACTTTGTTATTCGTTTATCTTCTAGACTTCAGAGACCTTATTACCACATTTCTATTCTTTATTCTTGTATTTACAGACAGTAACCAAGTCAATGTTTATCTCTATAAGCTAAATACATTGAGTTCTTTCACTCTTTGTCTCCAGGAGCTGCTTCTGCACGTTGCTCATTGCTCTGATCTCTCCAACTTATCTGTGTAGTGTTTAATCTGTAACACCAAATTTGGACTGAGGGTTCTAGAAGTGCCTGTGCAAATGAGGAATACATAATGTCAGCTGTGCTCCTTAATATTCCCCTTTTATTCCTCCCGGAACTTTGGTGACCATATAAGAATGCTGAGCCCACATGTTCAGTTCATCAGTGCCCTGAGTCCTTTTCAGAGTCACTGCATCCTTCTTGTAATTGTGGCTTTTATTTTTCATTTCTGGTTGAATAAGTTTGTATGGAACAGTACAAAAATGCAGGCTGTTACCCATACTCAGGAGTGCTGTGTCCTGCTGATCTATGCCCTTTGTGCTTTACTACACCTCAAATTGTGACAATGAACTCAGTTTCTGTACATTGCCTTGACTCTTGATATGCAAATTAGCTACTCTGGTGGGAAGCCCCAAGACCGTGGGACTCAGCCTAAAGTCTCTTTTCTCCCCTCAGAGTTTCCCTCCTCCTTTGCCAGAAGAAAAAACCCATTTCTCAATGCCCTGCTCCTCCACATCTCAGCCAGGGCCAAATTAACTTAATAGATCAGCATTTATTACTGATCCTCAGCAGGAAATCCTCTTTTTATCTCAAAGTGAGCTTGTGCATATGGCTGGTCACGTCTTCTGAGACACAGCCCAGCAAAAGATGTTTTGCTGGTGACACCCACTCAGAGATCATGTTTCACAAAGTACAGGTCTCCTTTAATGGAATTTATTAAGCTGAGACTTAGTGTTTCTCAGGTATTTCAACATCCAATGTGAGACTGCATAATGCAAGTTGGACTTTTCATCCATATTCAGCACTCACCTGTCACCAGGCCAAGGATGTGGCATCAGCTGGGGCTGTCAGTAGTCTCTGGGATGGGGACTAGGGTACTGGGGATTAGGCTGTCTGGGATTAAGGGTGAAAGTAGGAAGCTAGGAGCCACCCTGGAGGAGTTTGCTGGTTTGCAAGATATGCAGGCAACAGGGTGATGCAGGATGCTGCTACTGAGGCCGTGGACGGCAGCTAGGAACAGAAAGGCAACTGCTGGATGGGTGACAACCACAATGAACAAAAATCTCTTAAGGGGCAGAAAATCAGGAACCAGTGACTGTGAGCTGAGAGCAGAGACTGAGACAGCTACAGAGTGCACATGAGCCTAGGCTCCCTTCACTCCCTCCCCTTCTCTTATTTCCCTCCTCTTCTAACCTGACATAAGCAACTTTTTCTCCAGGCACTCCTTGTAGACAGCATCAAAGCTGTGCATCCAGAAGGAAAAGGACTGCTGGAAACAGCCTGTAGCTAAGCTGTCCTGGGCAAATAAATGCACTCTCCTATATATGCTCTGGCCATTCAGATACTTAGGGATGGCATTTGTCTATTTCTAATTCTTTCTTTCCCTTTCTCTAAGATTGTCTTCAGCACTGTCTTTTATAGCAAAGGAGATATATGAAATGTAATAAAGGAATAAAGAAGGCAGTGTCTCCCAGTTTGCTTCCAATCCTTCCCATCACTGCCCCCCAGCTTCATTTGCCATGCAGCAGCAGTCTTTGGTAAAACTTCTCTGAATATACTGCTCAGTGAACAAGCATTAATTAAAAGAATGAGAAGATGGAGATCAATGTTGATTTATAGACAGAAGACAGAGCGCTAATCCTGAATAGATAAATAACTCTGAAATTGTATCTAGAAAGTGGATGGAAAGAGAAGAACAAAATATCTGTCAAGTTCTTGTAGTGGAAAAAGTAAGACCCAAATTCTACTTGGCCCCAGGATTTGCAAGCCTGATAGAAAAGGGCAGGACTAGACAGCTTTCGGGATACCACTGCCAGTGAGGAGTAGGATGGGGGTATACCAGAAACAGCTGGTTTCTTTTCTGGCCTAAGTTTTTTATTTCAGATTTAGAAAATGTTTTCATCCCCCTTATGCTGTCATGAGAAATGCTCGCAGTGATTCCTGAGATGTGTTCCCTTGCAAGAGCTTTCTCCCCACCTTTGTCCCTGTGCATTCTTCCTTTCGGTCACTGAGAGAACTATTATTTCCGAGATCCTCTTCTTATCACAAAACCATAATCTAATATCTTCCAGCTTCTCCACCCATTTCTTTCTCTCTCTAATCCATAAAGAAAATTAGTTTCAGCATATAACACATTTCCACTGTGGCATATGAATGTCATACAGAGGGCAGTGCTGCCTCTTCACAGGCTCTCCTGCTTCCAAATGTTACACTGCTCCTTGTGATATTTTTTTTAGCAGGATTTGTTACTTTTAAGCCAAAGAGGAATCCACTGCAGGAATGAATTCCATTGGCCTTGTGCCACCTAATCTCGAGAAACAAGACACTGAGTTTAACATTTCTGAGACAAACTGTAATGTGTTATAGGCTCTATGTAGCTTAACCTCTAAGGAGGCAGAAAAGGTGTTTGAATGGGGATGGTTTAATAGAAGCAGTATTTAAAAAAAAAGACCCAGGTGAGCTGAAGGAAAAGGACCCCGTCTTAGAAAGCAGTAGCAAGAATTTGCTTTCTGCCTTTCAGGAAAGGGTTTTTAAAATAACAAACTGCCAAATTCCACTTCTCTGTCACAAAGCCCACGATTTGCAGCATGGTTTGATGCTTGGTGCATGAACATCTGTGAAGAAATGACTGAGGAAGCATAGCAGTAAGTTCCCGTAACTCTCTTAATGTTATATAGTGCCGTTTATCCAAGGGAAACAAGAATTTACACTCCAAGGGGCCCCCCAACCACTTAAAGTACGTGTCCCTAGAAGTCCCATTAAACTGCCATTACAGTGAGCCTGGGACTGTGCTGTTCTCTCCCCTAGCTCTCGTGTGTTTTGTGGATCCTCAGCAGGTTCCCTCATTATTTTGGAGGGAAATGCAGTCAACAGATTGAAGATCAAAAAGAGTCAAAAGCGAGATGTGAAATATCAGCCCAGTCAGAACTGAACAAGTGCCATTTGATTTTCTCTGCAGAGGAAGCAGTCTAGCGATACATATACAGCTGTGCCTACAGTTTGGCACATACTGGGAGGTGCTTGATCACTTCTGTTGCATACTTAACCATCAACTGATAGATTTGTTTTCCTCTATGTGATAGCACAGAGGGAGGGGGAGGTCAATGTCAACTCAAGCTGCAAGAGATAGACAGAGATGTTTCCCCATCTGCTGACTGTAATCGGTTTCCTCTAATCAGAACTAGAGTCACTCCTTCCTCCCTCCTTCTACTTCCTTACATTTCACACTGCTATCCCATTATGTTCCTGTGTGCTGCTCTTTTTGGTGGTGTAAAAAACATTTAACGGCCCAAAATTAAACAAGCAGTAGAGCGACAGCCTGCCCCACAGTTTCAGACACGGCTGAACAGAGGGGACTCTGAACTAGTCTTCAAGGGTTGTACAGTGATGGTACCTGAGCCCTGTCTCCAAGATTTTGGTCCAAGTAAAGCCTACCCTAAAACTAATCCTAACCCTAAACCCAACCCAAACCTAAAACTAACCCTAACCCTAACTCTAACCCTAACCCTAACCACTGTTAAGGCTTTACAGGAGACCCTTATCTGCAGTAGACATGACCCCACTACAGAGCTGCAGTGACAGGACTAGATGAGCTCCAACCATGTCTTCCAGCCTTTGCTGTTCCGTGAGTCTGTATCCCAAAAGAGAAGCCAGATTTGGTGGTGTTTTCTCAAAATCCTTGAACAGAGACCCAGCTTTGATAAGAGATTCTAGTAACAATTTTTATAGAGCCAATTAAATAAAAACCAACTGCAGAATTCAACAGCCCAGGAGTTTTAACAAGCTTTCTTATTTAATAATACAAGCATTTAATTTTTCTGCTTGGCAGCTTTGTACAAACAGGTGGAGAGGAAAGATCTGGGCTGGCTTGACTTGTGTTTTTTGACACAGCCAAATGTCAATACTCAGAAGTGTGTCATGCAAATGAAAGCCTCAGATCTGAATGGCTCCAGTCTTAAGGAAGTTTGCACAGAGATACACATTTTACAGATGGCTTCTATCTTTTCAATGATCTGGCAAAGGCCTCAGGGCTGAACTGCAGAGTAGTCTGGAGCAGCATGATGCAGACTGAATTAATCTGAAAATTTATGGATGGGGAAAGAAAATGATGTTGGTCTCCAATACAAAAATAGCCTTTCATTACACTGAAGGCTGATGTTGTCCCAGTAGCCAATTGGTCTTACAATAAGGTGCACATTAAGATGTCTGGCAAAGCAGAGGAAAGCCATGCACACAATGAACAAAAGGGAAGTTGTCATTCCAAATTCTAGCCAGTAAAGGTTCATTGAAAACTATTGTTGGATTTTGAGGAATTTGGATAAAGTCATTAGCAGTCCAAATGAAAAGCAGTTATAGCAATAATAAAGTAATTCTTCCTGAGCGGCCTCATGAGCACCACTGACAGTAAAAGGAAGAATATGAACTACATCAGAGGTAACTTAGAAGGGGAAACAAAACTGTAGTAGCCAAAACTTACTACAATTTTCTGTGAAATGTTCCCATTCATCTATATGAGCATTTTTGCACAGCAGTCAACTGTGAAAAAACCTTTGTGGAGTTCCTTGTATCACAAGGACAAGCAGATTAAAAGGAGGTTTTGCATATGTCAGAAAAAAAAATTCTCTGTGGTACTGAGCTACACTTCTGCACTAAAGATTTGTTCGAACACAAAGTTAGTTTCATTCCAGTTCATAGGTTTTGAAGTGGGTAGAGGTAAAGTAACACAAGCCCATGCTAGGACACATATGCCCAGAAACAAATAAAAAAGGTGCAGTTACATACCTAGGTTAATAATAGCTTTGTATAAATTCTCTCAGGCTAGGTGGTATACTGACTTCACAGTCAGTAAATAACTTCATCTCTGCTTCTTACACTAAATACAGATTTCCCTACAAGGAGATTAGACACTGAGAATACTGGGAATAACCAACTGGACTAGATCTGTAAATAGGGCATGTAATAGGTTTCAGTTCCCCTGATCCCATTAGCCCCTGTGGTACCCCCAGAGAAACAGTTTCAACAAAGTCTTTGGGTCTATAAAGATGCCTGTGTCTTACTGATTGTTTTCGGTTTTTTTAAATGGAGCAAATTGGAATTAGGTATCTAAATATGTAGATCTTAGCCTTCCAATACATCACTTTCTGCACTAATAAATAAAAGTAGCAACATTACATGTCCTCACAGAACCACTAGAGAGAAATTGCATAAAAGCCTATGAGGGTCTGACGCAGAGGTGATGGACACTGCCCCGATGTCACACACTGAAAAGACAACAGTGTATATTGCACTCACTTCCTACCACACCCTGAGGGGACTTTCATAGATGCAGCATTGAGATTGTGTCAAATCAATCATTGCTAAAGTCTGCACAGGTAAATTAATACATTTCCTCCTGGTGTCCACGAAGACTGGCACAGGAATTGTTATTCTTTAATTTTGCATGTGATTTTCTGTGTTCTGCGACTTGCTGCAATTATCACCACAGCACTGAAGAGAACGTATCTTGGCAAAACCTGGGCCCTGATGCACATTGTCATTACTCTTGATGTTTTGGCAGTGGCAGGGGGAAAGAGGAAATCTTCCCCCACTTTTCCGGCTTTGAAAGTCTGTGTGGCTACAAGAAAGAATTCTCCTTCCTGTCTGCTAGTCAGAAGTGGGTCATCACTGGCTTAGAGCTGGCCAATCTTTTTATTCACAAATTTTTTCAGGAGCTTAGAAGGACATACAGCGGCCAGCTTGGCTGTGTCCATTCCTGCTGGGCAATGCCCATTTAATTATTGCATTGCCCTTCCTCCAGACAACCCTTCTTCTATCCTGAGTAAGCCAGAAAGTGAACACTCCCTTGGCCTCTTGGCAGAGTTTCTGGTGTTTCATCATTTAGGATCCTGTGTCATTGATCTATTTGTTCATATAGATTTTGAACAAATCAGGCCCAAGATATATTTGTAACCCAAATAAAACTTTTAGAAGAGCATACATTAGCTTTTAGTCATTCTGGCTACACTGTGTACAAACAATGCCACATGGAAAAAAAATCTAGTGGTTATAAATTGTAAGGTGTGACAAGCCCTTGTATGTGTCAACAACTAAAACAATTATTTCTGTAATCAGCAAATACAGAAAGTTAAAGAAACAGGGAGATTATCCTTCTAAGCAGTTTCTAACAGGAATTGAATTTTAGACAGCATATCTGACCTCTCTTTTTTCAATCTCATTCATTCATTCATTCATTTGATTATGTCTTGAAAATTGGATTTATGAAAATAAAATCTTCATTACAGTTACAGGTGGCAGAGTGTTTTGAAAGTGAGGGCAATGGTACAGGAAGCATAAGAAATCTTTGTTCCTGACCTGTACATCTGTGTGTCTTCACTCATTCCCTATTGCTACATTTATTTACAAATAAACCACCAGGAAGACTGATTCTTGTTATGAAGAATAGGTCCATTTTCTTTGTAACTAACCTACTTCCTCATTCTGTAATTTAAATGGATCAGTCTAAGTATGTTAGTGGCCTTACCTGAGGAGACATCTCAAGAGAAGATAGCTGAGTGTGATGTACAGTTTAAGTTCAGAGCTTCCTGTTTCCAAGCATACACAGATTTCTATTTTTGTAAAACAAAGAAAAAACTAATGAGCTTTAGACATAAAACATTTGTTATCATTCTGCAGCTGCTGCTTGCCAGAAATGCTGACAAACCTGTTGGTAAGTCTGCAAGAACCACATGACACAGTATGATTCATGTTCATGTTGACCTTTGTCTTGTTTGTGATTGAAAACAATTAAAATTACCAGAGTCAACAGAGTGAAAACTATGTGGAGTAATTGAGTTTGGTTATCTATGCCTCTAACTCTATTTCTGTGTTTCGTCATTCTGGCTTTCATGTGCACAGAAGCTACTGAACCATTCATGCATGCTCATGTGAAGATCTAGATTCAGTGCGTTTGACAGCTCAGGGAAGTCATAAGGGAATGTTGTCAAACAATTGCAGAGAAGATGCAAAAGGCATTAACTAAACTGTCAATAAGGTACAACATTAACATAAATTATCAAATCAAATTTGTCAAGTATAAACATGCATTTTTCTTAATGGAACAGCATTTGGATATTTGATAATTAAGTTCTCTTCCAAGACAGCAGAGTAGAACAACAAATTTATTAATGTTTCCTTAAAAATAGATTGTCTTTAAATATTTAGTCAGGAACTATTTGACTAGGACGCTTTATTTTTAAGGAACACCTTGATTACACAATGAATTCTTCCTTGCTCACATGGTGTCCTTCAGTCAGGTGTTCAACACCTCCTAGTGCTGGTGGAAAGTGATGACAGCCCCTCAGTGATTCAAAGGGTGAAATTTTTGCCACCGGCTAATGAGAATGTCTAGATGTACATCAGTGTGGATGAATTAGAACGAGTTTCTGGCATTCAGGTGGCCCCAATCATCCTTGGTGCATCCTTTCCATCTTTATTTGCAAGATACCCTCAGAAGATCCAGGGACCTATTCCTAGTAGGGTTCAGAAATGGCCCTGGTACAACATATTAATAAGTAAAGCACATACCTTCAAGAAAAGGGAATTTATCTTCTTTCTATCAAAAATGATCATGGAGTTTGGATAATCTCTGTTTGGTTTAAATGAGAGCTTTAAAATTTTTTTTAATTGTTGCTGCTACAAAAAGTGCAAGAAACAGCATGCCTGAAGTCTCATATTTCCCTGAGCAGGGACACAGCATTTTGCTGAGGTGAGCCAGAGCTTGGTGTTGTCAGTAAGCAGAGAGGCAGCCTGGAGTCTTTAGCTGCTGGACCTCTGAATGCCACCTTACAGGGCTGGGAATTTCAAAAGCTATTACAAGTACCTACAAAATGAATAACACTGGCCACATTAATTTATTGCAGGATGAAGGAGTTTTATTACCACTTCTTCACAGGGGGTTACCAGATTTTATGACACAGTCAAAGACAAGCTCTTTGGCTCAGGAAGTCCCTTAGCTGGTCTTATCTTAGTGGTGTAATCCTTCCAATGACATCTTGTGGGGCTAGGTTACACACATGTTACTCAAACAAGGGAAGAAACTTAATGTTTGGAAAACCAAAAACAAAATCAAAGAGAGGAAGATTATTGGCATGAAAAAGTTCAAGAGCTCTCAGCACTTCTGACAGTATTGTTAAGGAAAGTGGCCTTATAGATGTCCTTCTTTTTTAATTATATATTTTCATTCAAATAAAATCTTTATTCTATACAAAGACGTTTCTTCATGCTTGAGTGTTTTTTAAAAGGAAGTAAGTTTACACTTAATATTTTATATCTCCATAGCTTATATTAACTGATATTACAGTGAGTGGATGAGGACACATACTCTAGATGTTATAGATAACATACTCTCCTTGTGAAAGTATCTTTAAATATAGGTTTTTAGCTTTGACTTAGAACATTTTTTCATAGCAAACACGTCTTTTATTTGTCATTTTTCATGACCTTTTCTTTCAAGAATGTCTGCACATATGCTGACATTTTGTATTTGTCATCCCTTAGACTTAGTAATCGCTGTATTTGCCTCCTAGTGCCACAGAGTTCATTCGTAGAGCCATTTCTTTTTATTGCTATACACTCTAAGGCTTTTCCATCATGCTCCTCCCTGTAGCATTCCATTCACTTACAGAAAAAAAAAGGTAAAATCTTCATTTTTGCAAGAGTGACTAAGGCATCATTGCCTTGGGTACTTTTCTCCTTTGCTGCAGAAACTAGCAACAACTATTCATGTCATGAATACATTCTATCTTTAACTGACTGGGCTTTTCCAGCTTAATACCCCTGGTTTTTGCCATTACACCCACCTGCTTCTTTGATGGTAATTAATGTCCCTCTTATTTCCTAACCTTATTTCCAAACTCAGTGACTATTTCTGTTTGTTTTTTCCTAGTGAGAGGAAATGGGAGAAAATAAAGAAATGTATAAAACGATATGTTTATGGGGTTTTTTGTTTGATTTACTTATCCCTCTCTCTAAAATCTCCAGAATTACAGTCATGTAATTGTTTTTCCTTTGAGAAATAATACAATAATTGTTTTTCCTTTAAGAAAATGAGTATTTTTGAACATTTTTGCTTCAGCATATAAGCCAGTGATCAACTGATAGGATTAAAAAAATTTTCCATAATATTTTTATGTAATTTTCTTCTGCATAGTTTTTCTAATCTTAGCCTGAAGCAGACAGCAGTTTTTACATTTTTACAGAACAATACAAACTGAAGTCTTATGTGAAGGGTTTCCTTGGGGATATAAAATAAAAATGTACAATGGGAAATCCCAGCACAAAAGTCAGTCATGCTGCTTCCTTGAGGCTTTAACATGAAAAGGACCTAGAACACATTGCTTCCTAATTCAAGCTTCTAGAATCCTGTTTATCTGTTTCATGGGTAGTGACCTCCTCATAGGGAATAAAAATTATTATTCAGAATATTATATCATTTAGATGCATAATTCATGGACCCATTGTCCTTGACACAATAGGGACCATAAGACATCCTCTCTCTCTGTAAAAGCTTAGGCTAAGTGAAAAGGCTAATAAAAGAATAAAGAAATAGTGTTTATTGATCAAAATATGCTCTGAGCATACTGTTGTCTAAAGTTCATAGGCATCAGAGCAAAGGAAAATTATAAGGAAGATAGGAAAAAAAAACCGAGGTAGCCTTGTGACTAATCATGGACCTCTCTTTTGGAGTATGAAGCGTGCCAGAAGCACAAAGCCTCCATGTTTGTTGGTTAACAAGAGAAATATAGGCTGGCCAGAGGCTGGTATTTTCATAGGAAATGAGAATAAGTGCGTATGAGCAGAATGGGTATCAGCGGCCTTACAGAAGGAAGTCGAGCAGCGTGGTTCAGTCACATAGGGAATGGAAGCCAAGGGCTGGGGAGCTCAGGGAGATCTCGGTGGTCAGTGTGGGCTGGATGGGAGCAAGGCTGAGACTGCATTTCACTAAGAAATAGAGAAGGAAGTTGCAGTAGCTGACATATGAAATGAGAGCCCTGCTTTAAGGAGGGTGAGAAATGCATTTACTTAGAAATGTAATGCAATTTTATTTATTATTTTTTTAGCTCAAATATGTGTGAAGATTTTGAGAACAGCTGAAGGTGATAACGACACTCTTCACCGGTCTGGAAGATGGGAATAGGGTTTTAGCCATAATAAAAAATTTAATAAGAATTTGCAATTTTATATCATGATCTGTTAGATTAACATGGGTTTCTGTTGCTTTCTGGGGCTTATTTTATTTTCTATAATGCAAGTTATGTCAGTATAATGCAAGCTGAAGGCAAAGAACGGATAACCTCTTCTTCAAGGAGCATACTTCCTAGGCAGTAGTGTTCCAGGGATTGTTAGCTATGCACAGATTTGACTGCTTTGATGCCTTATAGCTGACATTAGACAGCTCTTCACATCAGTGCTGTCTCATTAATTATATTACCATCAAGTATTTTTTCATTGTTAGAGTTTTATATTAAATAGCTGCCCTCCTATGGTTAAGCATTAATCTCTCCCTCTGCCCAAACTAGGAATATATCATACCAGCATGCACCTTAACTGCATTCTGGTAATGCTATGAATAGATATGAAAATATAAATATATCTACTATCTATTTAAAAAAATATATAAATATTGTAAATAGTATCCAGGCTAAAGTATATGATCACATAATTATCAGGGATTAAAACATCTAGTACATTAGTACATCTATACTATCATACATATTGCAGTTGCTGCATTAGGTCTTTAGAGTTATCAGGTTATGTTCATTTTTGAGTCCAAATTTATAACAAAAAAGTACCTTGAATTTTTCAGTTTGTGTAAATGCAAGGGTCAATGAATTACAAATTCATTTTAGTCCTGCAGATACAGGAAAAAGATGAGGAAAGGTCTCAATTAAAAAAAAAGCAGGTGTCTCTTGGAAATGGTCCCATTTTCATTCTTCTGAAATTAGACAATTCTGATGAAATAATAGATTTTGTGATTCTCCCTATTTTACTTCTCATTTTTTAAGGAAGAAAAACAAAGCGAGGTTCAGTTCCATGATCAATTAAAAAAAGGGAGGTTTTTTTGCAAGTCTTGGAAGGTCCATCTGTTCAAAGCCCAAATAACAAATCATAATACTTAATATACAGTAGTCTGCAGAAAACCATTTTTTACATGAAATATGTAGTATTTCCTCTTAAGCGTTAATAGAAGCCATTAAAAAAACCCCAACCAACCAAACAAAAAACCCAAAGAAAAAGCCCAAACCAAAACACCAAACCAAAACAATCAGGGGTCTGGGCAGGGAGACTTCTTGAGCAACATGTACCACCATGACATGATTTTTGTACATAGAAAGGTGTAAAACACAATAAAAAAGTACAGGTTTTCAGAAGCAGTGATTTACTAACTGTATCAGCATCTCAATCTAGTTTTTCACCAGACAGCTTTTGTTTTTTCAAGTATTTCATAAATGAAGCAACAGAAAGCATGATCTTTTGCCTAGAAGCTGTCAAGGAATATTGAGGTTTAAAAGTCCATAGAGACAATTTAGAGGAGAAAGATAATTTTCAGCTTTGATTATGCTTTATTCTAAATAAAACAAGGGCTCTGAACAGCTTAAGAAAATATAGCCCCCAAACTGCAAATCATTCTTTTTTTCCCTAGTCTTGCAAAATCTCAAGATCTTGCAAGGGATTGGAAGAACACTACTTAAGGTAAAAAGAAGAAAATTTTTAGCTATAGTTTAGGACTGGAAGAGTAAAGTACACTCCAAATCCTGGAAGTTGTCAGCTCCCTTTTTAACTCTAAAATTACGATCAATTTTTGAGAATTTGATGAGACTGTTCAGAGGACAGTTAAATTTATGCATAAACAGTGGCAGCAGAGGAATGAAAGAGATCACAGCATTCCCTAGAACAAAATACCACGAATGTAAGAAAATTGGAATTTGAAATTTTCAGTAGGGTTTTCTTTCTGCTTTATTTTTGCCATGCTTTCAGACCATACCAGGGAAATGCAGGTTTAAGAAATTTTGATATAGTCCCTTTGCTTTACAATGCTTGGTATGGTTGTAAAGACATTTAAATTTTATCAAATATAGGTCTTACTTTTTGAAGGATTATTTTTCATCTCACATTTAAAACATCAAATTTATTTAGCTTGAACCTGTGCTCCTGATGACATCCAGCTGCTTTACTAAAAGACCAACGTGCTTTTATTGCTGCATATGTTTTATATCTCTTTATTGTAGAACAGTAGGCAGTTAATTCTTCCCTTTCAAAAAGCATAACATACTCAAAGCTTTTACTATAAAGTACCAATAAAATAAAGATAGCAAATCAATAAAACACAATGAATATTGGTAATGGAATAAAATACAAAATACCTTTTTACTTGCTTGCATTGAGAAGAAAGAACTTTAGCTAATCTTTAAATATGCACATATGAAGAAAGTTTTCTGACATACTGAGCTATGTGACAAAGAATTAATAGTGTCTTCAAAAAAGTTATCAGCTATTTTAATTTCTCAGAGTAAACATGTATACAAATACGTATTTTGTACATCAGTTCCATAATTTTGTTCTGAAATCTTTAAGAGGAAAAAGATAGTGTGCTTTTCTTTTTCCCATGCTGTTTCTCTGATGGCACTTAAAATGTTCTCAGAGAACAGGAACTCCTCAAATATTACCTTAAGTGTCCATAAAATCTTAAGAAATCCTTACTATTTCTACAGCCCTGCATTTCCTGGCAATATAAGCCATCTGGCTCAACATGACAGAGGCGTGTGTACCAGCGTGCCCTTGCTGACTTCAGCAGGGACAGTGAGCCCTGCACTGGGTAATGAACTGGCCATCTCTAACCCTGTCAAGCTGGTGGNAAAATGACATTGTGGATGGAAAGAGGAGTACTGTTATGAGGAAGAGGCACTGAGTCAAACCTAAATGGTATATGTTCTGTTTTCTTCTATATCAGTCTGGCAAATCAGCATTTCCTCAGTTCCACATCCTTGTTACTCTAGCACTTTCCCTCCAGCCATCCTTCTGGTCCATTTTAACTGGATGCCCTTCAGTGCAGAGTCTCTTGGGTGCTCAAACAGCTTCCAGCTCAGTGGGGGCTGGTGCTCTGCCAGAGACTCCAGCGACTGGTCTAATAAGCCATTTTTGTACCACTTGCCATTCAAATTGAGCTTTGTCCAGCCCTGCCCTGAAACAGGCAGTGAATTGGACATGATACTTTTTACACAACTGTAATTGAGAATTACAGTTGACAAAACAAAGGCAATTGCCCAGGTCTCTTCTCTGTCACTGGAGGATGCCTGAGGTAACTTAATTAAACATAACTGAATTCCACCAAAGCGGAGGAATGGAAAATCTGAAATGATGCCTGCAAAGATGAATGCATGGCAGAGGAGCAAGGGCCCAGACTGTGTCTGAAGCAAAGATTGCTGGCGAGGTGGCTGTAAAGTTGGTTGAGAAGGGATGTTAACTGTGAGATGAAGGTCAAACTGAGTCAGCAAATTTTTAGGGAGAACATTAAATATCAATGAAGTGGCAAGATGAGAACAATGCACATTAGCCTGTGGAGACAGAATTGGTTGTGTTGTTTTATATGACTTGCAAGGGGTATGTGAGAGATTATAACACTGGATCAGAAGAACATAAAAAAGGTGTTTTTTCACACTACTAGAAAAATCCAATACGCCCAGGCCAAATAATGTAAAAATGCTGGTAGTATATTGAGTTTATAAGCCCACATTATAGACCTCATTTCTCATGGTATCACCTTGTGCCTTTTTTTAATGGAAAACACTTCTTATATAGCTATGCACAAGCCTTCTCCTTTCAAAATGGCTTTTGAATGGCAAGCTTTCACCTGGCTCTGAGTTCACACATTATCATAGAAAGCTTATTTTAAAAATATATATCTAAAACTATCAATACTTCATGGGGATGTGAAAAGCAGCCAGTTCAGAAGCCCTGAGTGTCTTGTACCAGTCTGCCTCTGTTCAAAGGGATGCACCAGCATCCCTCAGCAGGGGCTCCCAGGGCAAGCTGGGCCCACATCAAAAAGTGCAGCATCTCAGACACCAAATTCAGCTTTTCACATGGACCTCTTGCTTCTTAAACAACAGGGAAAGGAGAATGGGGTTTCCAGAAGGACCTCAGCCTTGGTTTGTTTGTGTGCTCAGGGGCAAGCAATCCTGCTGAAATGAAACCTCCACAGACAGTTCCTCCAACCCCAGAAAGTACTGGGCCAGGTCAGGGCACCCTGTTGTGGGGAGATTGATGATTTTCCATCTGGTCTTACAGGCTGCACTAGGCTATGGGGAAAAGACTACCTTTTCATTTATGAAGGTTCTTTTGGAAAGGTAACCATCTCCCACATAAAGTTTGTTAATTTGCTTCTCTCTCTGCCTTTCTAACTAGAAACACTCCTTACTGCAAAGCTGCTGTCTCGAGAGTATCTATACAGGTCCCAAATGCCTAGATTCCTCACAATGTGTAATGCTGAATGTACCGAAAGCCAGGAAACTTTCCTTCATCAATAGCTTTCCTATGACTGTCTCCAGTGGGGCTGAGCCCTCATGTCTGTGTTTGCTGGATGTTTTAATGTAAAACAGGAATTTGTTCTGTATCAGCTATTTTAATGTAAATTATGGTGGCTGTCAAGGGTGCCAATTAGACTGACAAGACTAAAAGTGCAGGTCTCACTTAAGTAGTAACATGCAATTTCTGTTATTGCATTGAGGCAGCTGTCAGAAACTAATCCAGCTTGTGGGCCTCATCCTACAAGGCAGAGTACCTGCCTACCTTGTAGAGCAATTTAAAACCTAAGTGTCATGTTAGAAATGAAAAATATGCTGAATGAGGAGGGGGAACAGGGAGATAAGGATGACTCAATTCTACTTAGCCTGAAACGAAGCAACCCTGGCTTGTTGGCTACCTGAATTTGAACAAGCACATGTTTTTCGTCTTTAGGAAAAGAGATTGTTTTGAAGGAGGGGAATTTTCAGAGGCTCCCTCTTACATGAGAGGAGAGCACAAGAAAACTGGTATTACTGGCAAAGGGGTCAACGGCAGAAACAAGAGGATAGTCTAGGCAGGTGTTTCATAGCAAAGAAAGAGAAAGGGTTTGTAGTGGATTATAGCTGAAGTGACAAGCAGTGCTGCTAAAATTTCTTTTTAGATGGACAGTTCATTCTACCAGTGAATGCAACCCTTCTGCCTTCCTCAAGACAGTACTGACAAGTCAGGAAAAGGTTTGTTGCAGTAGCCTTCTGGTCATAGCATGGGAATAAGAAATTTATCTGTGAGGGTGGAGAGGAGAGGTAGCAAATTTTCAAAAGCTTATAGAGGAAAAAATGAGAAAACTTCATCTCTGGGGTAGCTTTAGGGTCAAGGAGAGAAGTACTGTAAAGAGGAAACTGGCAAAGAAGATGGAGTGGTTTCTGCAAAAGAAAAAATACTCTTGTCATGCAAAGATTTGGAGATCTGTTTTGTGCCTGTGGTGACAAGACATCCTTAAAGAGATTTGGAAATTCAGGCCAACATTAAGACATGATGAAATAGGGAGTAATTTAAGTTAGCCAAGGTAAGCAAAGGAAATTACACTAACTAGCTATTTGCCCAATTTCAGGGCTGCAAGTGAGTTGAAGTGATATAAACAAGAATATTGCTGCAGTTAGCGTCTTCCATGCCTAATTTGTCAACTGCAGTCATTGCTCTCCATGGCACCATCACAACCTCCACAGCAAAGGACTGCAGTGTTACAGACTGAGGTGTATGTGGGGAATAAGCAGCAGAAAAAGATTAGCCCATCATTATTAATTTTGTTTCTTGTAGAGAAGATTTCCACTCAGAATTTGTTTTTACATGCCATAAGTTTTGAATTTTCAGGAAAGTTAATTTTTTTACAGATATTAGTGAAGGTTTTTTCTTTGCCTCTCAGAGACTTCTGTTTAACTGTGTTCTATCAGTCCAGCAAGCCTAAGCTCAAGCTGAAAGTAATTTGTGTCCTCTGCAGTAATAATGACCATCAGTTGAAGTGTAACTCTTATCTGTGAATCACGGTATGGCTCAGATAGCTCTTCCATTATCGCATTGGTTTTACAAATGAGAATCCTAAAATAGAGCTTTTTAGGCAGAAAAAATATGCCAATGGAGAAGACTCATTCAGGAAGAATTACATATAGATAGTAGCAATTTCTTTTAGGATCATAAACAAAGTCTCTGCTGTACACGCGATTAGTGCAAACACAAAACAAAGAGAAACTGCAAACCTTACGTGGAGACTGCTGCCACAAAACTCTTCAAATGCCACACTAATTTCACCATCTGAGCAGATATCTTTCAGGAGAAATTTCAGCAGTCTGAAAAGTATCTTATGGGTTTTATAGGAAGTTTATTTATTTGGAATTATGTTTGTGAATTTTCTGTGCACTTTGGTTTTTGTCCAACTATCATGCTATGAAAAAAATACAAAAATTTCTTATAATTAGGTAATAAATTATTTTAAGAGACATACAAAGCATTTTTTTCTTCAGTATATTCTCTAGTTAGTGAAAAAGGCCACTTTCAAATAGGTAAACATTTCTGCAGAGGAGCTACTGATTAAGTTGTGTGCAGGTCTCTTACTGTAAGTCAACAATTTCTATGTCCTTGAAACAAATTTTCTGGCAGCTGCTTGCGATCTAGCAAGTGTGTCAGCAGGAGTGACCCATATGTCAACCTTTCACTTTGCAATCCTCTGCTGATTGTGAAAGAAGTGTGAAAAAGTTCCAAGAAGTTCCAGTTCCCGCACTTAGAGTACTATAATATGTGGATGTTTTGGATCTACAAGTTCTTGAGCTATTAAAAAAAAAATAAGCTGAAATTTCATAAGGACAAATGTTTGCATGGTTTCATGTCATTTTCCTTTGAGGAGACTGGGTGCTTGACTTTAGTAATCTTACCTAAGGTGCACTGGGCATATTTTAAAGTGTATCCCTATTTTCTTCATTCCTTAGAATGTTTTAGGATCACTTGTAGCAAAACTGTGATTTTCAAAGGGTCTCATACTTCAGTGGTCAGCTCCAGCTGAAACAGGACGTGAGTGCCTAACATCTTTTTGATGGTTGTACTAACATTTCTAATTCTAGTCCCAAGAACGGCCAATTGATATGCAGGAGCTAAGGGAAGAAAGACAAAAGCCTAGATTTAACTTCTTAAAATCAAGACTGGGTTATCTAGATACTTTTAGGTAATTCTTCAAAAGGACACGTCAAATTTTTTAAACTTTCTACCTGTTTCTAAACTATATTGTGGTGATAAGTAGGTAACACAGCTAGTGTCACACTAAAGTCTGTTTCTCAGAAGCAATGACAAACGTTAACAGAAATCACATAAGAGCCACTGTTCTGTTGACTAAGAGAGTTTCGTACTGCTAGTTTCCTTGGGCAGTTACTGTGTTATCTTTCATTTTGAAGGCTGAAATTCTGAAAATTTTGAAATTCCTCAGCCGATTTGAATGAAACAATTTATGTTCTGAAAACACAGTGAAATCGGTGAGAACTTCTTCATTTCTGTGTTTCTTTGTTGGTCTATGTTTTTTGTTGCAGAAGGCATTGTAGACACTACAAAATCTCTTCACAGAAAGTACATTCAGGGCACTGCTTCCTGTCACTAAACTTTCCTTGGCTCGTGAGGTTAGATGGTGACATGCTGGTGTATTTGGTTTGTGTGGAAAGGTTTTGGTAGTTAGGGGTTACAGGAGTGGCTTCTGTGAGAAGCTCCTTCTATGTCCAGTGAAGCCAATGGCAGCTGATTCCAAGACAGACCTGCCCCTGGCCAGGGCTGAGCCCACGGTGGCAGCACAGCTGGGATAATGTATTTAAGGAGAAAGAAGTTACTGTGCAGAGCAAGTGCAGCTGGAGAAGAGAGGAGTAAGGGTTTGTGAGAGGAACAGCCCTGCAGGCATCAAAGTCAGTGCAGAAGGAGGGGCAGGAGGTGCTCCAGACACCTAAGCTGAGATTTCCCTACAGCCTGTGGTGCAAGCTATGGTCATGCAGGCTGTCACCCTGCGGCCCATGGAGGTCTACAGTGAAGCAGAGATCCATCTGAACTCCTTGGAGGACCCCACACCGGAGCAGGTGAGTGCCCAAAGGAGGCTGTGGCTCCTTGGGAAGCCTCTATTGGAGCGGGCTCCTGGCAGGACCTGTGGCACCACGAAGAGAGGAGCTCAGAGAAAATCTGGAGCAGGTTTGCTGACAGGACTTGTGACCCTGCAGGGGACCCACTCTGGAGCAGTTCACAATGAACTGCAGCCTATGGTAAGGACTCATGTTGGAAAAGTTCATGGAAGACTGTATCCTTATATGCTGTGGGAGTGACTTCATACTGGAGTGGGGGAGAGTGTGAGGAGTCCTCCCCATGAGGAGAAAAGAGCAGCAGAAACAACATGTGATGAAGTGACCATAAGCCCCATTCCCCTATGCTGCAGTGGTGGCAGGAGGTAGACAGAATTGGGAGTGAATTTGAGTCTAGGAAGAACTCTGTGGTGAGAGAAAGGTGTTTTTAAGGTTTAATTTTATTTCTCATTATCCTACTCTGATTTAATTGATAATAAATTAATTTTTTCCCCAAGTCAAATGTGTTTGCCTGTGATGGTAATTGGTGAGTGATCTCTCCTGTCCTTATCTCAACCCATGAGTGTTTTGTTCTATTTTTTCTCTCCTCTGTCCAGCTGAGGAGGGAGAGCAATAGAATGTCTTTGGCTGGCATCTGGCATCCAGCCAGGGTCAGCCCAGTACAGCCGAATTTCACACATGCTCATACTGGACCAGTATTACACTCAGGGCACCTCACAATGGAAAACAGACCTCTGTCCTGAGTAAGAAGAGTTCACTGAACTAGAGCATCAGCAATGATGCTACTCCATCTGATATATAAACACAATCCAATGAGATATGATATGTCTTTGATATGACACCAACAGTAAAGTGGCACATAAAGGAGTCACAATAACAGGGTGAAGTATAATTATTGTTTCTGCAGTTTTGTCAAACATAATACTGGGACAGTGTTGTGTGTTGTGTTGCCTTACTCTATGCATGGCACTCCTGGGACTGCATATTACATTTCATGGCATGAAAAGATGTGATCTTTACTAGTAAATGGCAGATGATTTTCTGCCAGCTCACAGGCAAGCATAACTTCTCCTCTGCGAACTTTGAATTCTTTCTGTGAAGCTGTGTCCTTACTAAGGATGACATTGGACGTGGCAATACCGACCACAAAGCTGCTCCCATAATGTATGCAAAGCTGAAAACATACTCAGTCCCTTTGGGGTCTTTTCTACAGCAGATAAGAGAAGCTTGATTTTTTCCAGAAGATTTTATCCTCCTTTTTTTACCTGAAGCTCTTTTTCCCAGAGCATTTATTTCCTCTGGCTGCATGAGAGTATTCATTCTGCATGGATACCTCTGTGACCCTATGAAAAGGTGAGTGGAAAATGGACAACCACAAATTCTATTTAAGGATCAGTGGCAAGGAATAAAATGGAAGTAACGAAACTCTCTAGAAGGCACTGACATTAGATGGGAGTCTTAATATTCCTCCTTCCCCATCTCACTGATGTTTTAAAGTCTTGGAAATTATCCTTCAGGGTAAGTTTAATGTGCAGAAAGTAAAGACTTATACACACAACCCTCATTAGCATTTATGGAGAGTTGTTTTGGCTTATGGTCTGGGAACCTTGCTGCTGGAGCTTGCGAAGTATAGCAGTGGAGCACAGTTTATGCACTACAAGTCCAAGGATGGCAGAAGCTTCTTGTTGTCTTTCACAGGAAAGAGTGTTGAAGGACAGGTATGCGGAGAAAGCTTGCCTGGAGTTACTGCAGAAGGAGCCATTGTAGCTCTGACTTTATATTTTTTTTTCCTTGAGAGCAGATTACAAAGCACCCGACATTCAGAAGGCAATGGACATTTCCTAGCTACTCCTGCTGAAGATACATCTGCAGTTCACATAAACCCTCTTTGAGGTAACGACAATAAACACTAACAATAATAATGAACATCATGCAGGACATGGAGATCGACTGGGTAAGGCCTCATGGTGAAGCTTGCTCTGAGCTCCACTCCACCCTGTCAGCTCTTCTCCCTTCTAGGCAGTCAGTGCAGCTTGGCCGCAGGGACAAAAGCAGGCAGAGAAAATGGCAAGGTCAGTCCAGGGCAAACCCTGGGTTGGAAAAGTAGAAAGATCTACCAGAAACAGCATCTTCTAATGGGAAGGCAGAGCTGCTTGGCCTTTGAGATGTGTAAAGAGAAAGCTGCCTGAATGCAACTCCAGTTCCCCCTCTCCCTGGCAGGATCTGTGCAGGCACTGACTGCATTGCCACCACCACAAAGATCTGGAAGAGAGAGCCCTCAGCACAGCCCTGACACGGCTCCAGGAGGATGATAACCATGTGCTTCTTAACAGCGCAGGGCTCTCACTCAGCACCACTGCTCTTCACAACTTTTAACTAACTTCCTTTACTCTTAAGGATTATGTTTTATGAGCTGAGCACAGGATTAGGAGTACATGTGGACTTGAGGTTTATAAGGTTTGGTACAGAGAAATACACTGCCTTCTTGATTTACATTCTGCTGTAGCAACAGCCTCTCACTTTGCAATGGATGAGAACAGAAGATCAAAAGTCTATTTTAAGACCGTCTGGAATTCACTCTACAGATGTTGCTCTTAACATGATCCTTTTAAATTAAATCAATTTATTTTTAATTTCACACACATACTATGTTGTTTCTAGAGCTTGCAAGTCACAACTCCAGCTGAACAAAAAACCTTAAATCTGTATTGAGGAAAAGAAACCTTATTTAGTTTTTAATTTTAAAAAGTG
Source organism: Dryoscopus gambensis (assembly GCA_013389985.1). Classification (NCBI taxonomy): domain Eukaryota; kingdom Metazoa; phylum Chordata; class Aves; order Passeriformes; family Malaconotidae; genus Dryoscopus; species Dryoscopus gambensis. Next base: position 38,456 of record WEIT01032149.1, read on the forward strand.
GATCTTGTACAACAGACATCTTGCAGAACCGGTTTTCTCACTAAATCTTGCTAACACACATGCTTACCTAATGGGAATGGGTGTAGAAGATACAGTACTGTGCTTTGATTCACAATCAGTAACCAGGATAAAACTTTCCAGACGGTTTCCCTGAACTAGATAGTTCCAGATATTTTAGGAGTCCCCATGGACATCCAAAAGTTATCCATGAGAAAAAGTAACACTTTAAGATTTGAATTTGAGATTATTTGCTGGGCTTGCATATGTAACTCTCAGTGGATGAAATTTAGTTAAAATGTCGTGGTGTTATTAGGATTTTTGTTTTTAAGAGAGTCCCTTAAACTCCAACAAATAGCCATCTGCTTTGCAAACTCTTAATTTTTAGTGTCCCATGTGCTTGTGACTCCTCAAAACTGCAGCAATTTTTCCCCAGGCATTTAAATATTAATTTATTGAATGTTGACTCATTCCACTTAATACACTGAATTAAGAGAATATTGCAAAGTCACCTTCACATAAAATGCAAATAAAAAAAAATTCCAAGGGACAGGAATGTGCCTCCCTAGCTGCCCCTTTAGATTTGAACAGTTGGGCAGGATGTGAATCCTTGAGATGTCATGGTTTGCCATTCTGACTGAAAGGAGAATATTTGCAATTTGGTATGAGACACTGCAAGAAACGATACTTAGCTGCGAGGTGGCAAAGGAGGGAAACTGAGGACTCTGCAAGCAGCTGTGCAGTAGGAGCAGGCAGGGGGACCTGCCCACACCTTCACATGGAAGCAGCAGCAGCAGCGCAGGCAAAGGAGGTTGCTGGCCGGCTCACTGGCCAGACTGCCCTGGGCTCCTGGGACAGCCTTCAAAGCCCCAGTGCTGCCATTTTTACCAGTTGCTGCTGGCTATATGGCTGGTTGGAAAATTTCTGACAGAATAATGTTTCCACTGAAGAGACAGTTCTATTAAAATTGACACATTTCAAAAACAGAATGACAGAGTTGATTCATTTGGACTTCTCCCATTTGAAAAATGAGGCTTCTCATTTCAGTTCTCTGCCATGAAAACAGTTCATCTCACCTTCTACCAGTTTGATTTACTGTGCTTTTAAATACTAAATGAGCTGCTATATACACATAATATAGATAGATAGTATTCTGACATTACAGTGACCTAGTGATTTAACTTTATAAAAAAGGTTTCACAATGCAACCGTTTTGCTAACAGATTCATGCTGCAGTTTCCACAGTCTGTTCATAGGAAGTTTGAAAGATGAGGCTTTAAAAAACAAAACGAGGAATCAGATTTGCCTATGCAATGCAGCTAGTCAGGTTCCTGAGCACCTCTGCATGGGAATCACTGACCCAAGCTGCCGGGTACTGCAGGGCAGTAGCTTGGAGGAGGCTCCTGATTTCCATAGGCTTGATCACTGTCCCCAGCTAATCTGAGAAGCCAACATGACTATTGCTTTCTTTCCTCTCCACTTGAATCTGTCAGTACGCTCCACTCAGATGGAAAGCCAGGGCATGCAGGACTGACCACAGCAGCTCATCAAGCAGCCCCCATGTCCTTCTGCCTCCGCTGGCTTTCAAACTGGGATGCAGCCTTTTAGTTAGTGGCTGGCCAGAGACAGCTGTTAGAGATGTGATATCACAGCAAGGCTGCAGGACCCAGCAACGTGGGTGTAATTGAACAATTATGAGCGAGGTGTGGGACACTTCCTGGGGAACTGCTAACCAGCTGGGAGGAGTTAATGGCCCACATCGTGATTTGGCTCATTAAATGCACCCAGATATTAATCCCCAGAGGACATTCCTGATAGGAGCTGATGTTGCTGTTTGAAATGAGCTGAAGCTATATTTTGTTTTCTCTATGCCTACCCATTTGTTTCTCATAAGTGTTATGAGTTTGATGGTGATCTCTTTGCCAGAATGAGCCAAAGGTGTTCTAAATCTCCTCCATAAGCCCTGGTAAAAGTCCTGAAGTCACCAGGTGGGAGTAGGCTGTTCCTGCACAGCAGTGCTGAGTTGTGCTAATTCCTGGCTCATGGGCCAACCTCAGATTCCCTTACTGAGTCTCAGTTCCACACCATGGAGTGGAACATGGCATGGCAGTTTTCTTCTTTTCCATAAACAATGCATTAAACCATTAGAAAGAGAAGTGGAGAGAGAACAACTTATGATGTCTTCCAAACCTATTCAGGGAAACTTCATGGAGTTCTGTAATGCATAAACTAAAATTAATTATTCTTTAAAGGGAGCTGTTCCACAAACTGTTTCTGAGGGGGGAAAAAAAAAAAGACATAAGGCAAACAAACAGTTATTTTTAGAGGATATAAAAATATGATAACAGAAGTTATTGATGGGTATACCCTTGTCAGAGAAGCTCAATATCATTATCAACTCAATCACATCCCCAGTCTTTTACAGCTTCTCAACAGTAATGGGAGCCCAATAAAAAGAGATTGCATATAGTTTATGTCACTTTTTGTACATTTTAAAGTTATTTTATTTTCTACTCAGAAGGGAAATATTTGCTGGGAACATCATACTGAAAAATCAAAACTCCTCTTTCCAGCTTTTCTCCTTAAAAGTAACAGAGACAGCTTTGGCAATCAGCATCAATGTAACCAGCTCCTGCTGAGCTGTCCACTGGGAATTACCGGTAAATTATTTCTTATGGAACTCCATTGACTGTGATAAAATTACACCGAAGGTGAATTTGGTCCTGCCTACAAGGAGGAAGGACAGAATCACAGTAGGAACTGTGGTTCTTACATCTGAACATACTAGTGGGTTTGGAATGGTTCTCTTTGTATCTGGGCTGGGAACATGAGGGAAAATCATTAAGGAAAGAAGGAATTAATAAGGGAGAGACTAAGCGCAGCTATGCAGTGAGTTGCAGTCATTATCTATGTGCCCAGAGCACTTGCCATGAACTCATTAAAATACCTCACTGTTTTATAGCTGGTGAGAAATGCTTGTTTGAATTACTTTACAGACACTAGAATAAATGTAGGTTCCTGTTGCAGAAAAATTCCACTTAATACCTGGGCTGTCTCTGGAAGACAAGAGGTTTGAGAAGGTTGTTTTTGTTCAGTTTTCTTTTTACTGGCAGTCTTGGCAAGAATAGAGAAACTAAGCAGGGCCGGCCATATTCAACAAGACCAAGGTGGTTGTGGAAGGCTGAGCAGACTCCAGGCACTGGGGTTGGGGTGGACTGGAGGGGGTGTAAGCACTCAGGTAATAACTCCTTGTATAAGGATTTATACATACATTTTTGGACAAGGAAGATTTAAAGCAAGACTGTTGAGAAAACTGAGTCTGGCTCTGGCAGTAACCACTGACATGTGGTACAAAGTCACAAAATAAAAAGGGAGAGAGACTGAAACATATGACCTCAATGAAATAACAGTTCCTGTGGCATGGTGGAGTAGTATGAGATAAATATATTTACAGCAAGAAAAGGGAATAGATTGCTCACTCCTCTCAGGATGCTATGAAATGCAATAGAGTAGTACTCCTCTATCTTAAACTTTGTAAGTATATTACAAGTAGAATGAGGAATGAGCAATCTGAACAGAACAAGTTTAAGGGACAAATAATAAGAAATTGGTTACTTTATTCTTTTTGTTATGCTGTCTCATGCTATTTTTATCATTCCTCTTCCAAAGTGCAAGAAGGCCTCAATATGTGTGTGATGCCAAAAACCACTTTGGATTTAGAAACAATATTCTACCCTTATAGCAGAACAGTCATTCAAAACTGCAATAAATTATAGACCTAATATGATGAAACAGTTTGAAAAGTGGGTAAAGTGAGGGCTTGAGACTTCTTTTTTTTTATTATTTCTTGAGTGCTTATGGGGCTCCCACTGCTGCAGAACCTAAAACTCACACTTCAAGAGTTTATTCTTCTAATACTTAGATGGTATTAGTGAACTAAAGGAACAAGTCCATGAGAAGTGGCAGCTAGTCACTTCTAGACTCCTAGAGTCCTGATGGTGGTCCTCAAATTTCCTTCTTATATCTTTGAGAAATTAAATCAAATATTTTTTTTTTGCATTTTCACAGATAAGCTCCGTGGAGTACTGCTGCTTTTTAACTCCAGAGAAAGTTCTTTATCTCATAGGCGCAGCAAATTTATTTAAATCTCCAAATTGGACAGTCTCCTCAATTTAAATGCTTCTTGGCCGTAGTGAACCAGACCTAGCAGCCATCCTCAGGACACTCTGCAGAAAACATATACACAAGTAGATTTGACCCCAACAAAAAAAAAAGTGTTAGAAGTTGTAGTTGTTTTAAGTTACAGAGAAAGAAAGGCAAGAAAAGTGAGAACGATATTGAGTATCCCATTCTCATCATATGAACACATACATATTAACTCCATCCAGTAGCAAGGAGTGTCCTAATTATGAGTTAATTCAGATATTAAAGTTGGACTTGCTGTCTCTAGCCTTGGGAAACACAAAACCTCACCACTGGACCTCAGCTAATATAATACTCTCAATCCTGACTTTCAAACATGGCCCTGCAGCATACAGATATGAATTCACTGGGCATCAAGAACACATCTAAACTTTCAAAATCACAAAGCAATAACTCGAATTCAGTCCCCTAAAACCTATTAATACTTTCCATTCATTCATTCATTGTCATCAAATAATGAATGAATAATACATGCCTGGCTGAGATTAGTTCATACTGGTAGGACTCTCTCAGGGATGGATGTTTTAAATGAAAAAGAATTAATCCTCCTGAGTCCTTTAGGCTCCCAGCTATGAGAAGTGATTTGGTACTCCAGATCACCTGGCCAAGTGGTCCAAGTAACGCCTGGAAGGCTATATCCAATGAAGCTGTATGTGATTCAGAACACGATTTAAGATCCAAAATTTTTCTGAAGCATTTCCTATTTACAGCTTCAGTGCTGAAGCTGTTGGAAACACCCCACCAAAATGCCAGCTTCCCCTTGGAAGAGAGGTGATCCAAGGCTTTTGCAGTTTAAGCACCAGATGCAAGACTTTGAGTTCAAATAGTATGGAAAACCAAAGGTGAGTCCTTTTGCAGCTTTAGCCCTATGTGACTTTTCAACTGTCCCAGCTGGATAGGAAACTGAATGAAAGGCTACATGCCAGCTACAGGAACCACTGCTTTAAGAATGAACTAAGCTGTTCACTCTAAGGGAGAATCACCTCATTTATGGTTAGCCATGTTAAAGTTAGATATCTGATCTTGTCATGTACATATCTCCTTAGCTGGTGGGAAGAGAAAAAGGCTGAACAAATTATTCTTAAGCAGTGCCTGAATGTTTTATGGTAAGAGCCTAGGTGAATGACCTGGAATAACTTTTTGATGGCTACATCTGGAAAGGACAGATCCCATTTTCTGTGTTTAACATTATCCAGAAGAGATGCTAAGGCAATACTGTCAAACACCTGGTTTTCATCAAGGAGAAAACTACCCCTGACACATCAGTCATACATATGCTTATTTAGGCCAAGAGCTAAATGACGCAGCCATCCAGTCAGGGATATCTCCCTAGCAAGAATGAGCCTTTGTTTAGAAGTGGCAATAGGTTAGGTAATAGCACCTGGTCTCACCGCCTTTTTTTTTTTTTTTTTTTTTTCTTTTAAAGGACATCAAAATGCTGAGGGAGCTAAGAAATAAAGCTTGAATATGTGCAATATACCTCTGAGAGCCTTCAGCAGACAAAATGGGAGGGTAGGGGAGGCTTGTGTTGAGCTTTCACACATGGTTTGCTTGTAATGTGAGAGTAACTGTCAGTGACAGCATTTAGCTGGTTGAAAGAATGTGTTTTTCCAGCGTCTTCTCACAAAATTCTGTTTTCCAGCAAACTCCTTAGATACCGAGTCTCTCAGAATAGAGCAAATGGATTGCCAAAACCCATGAAAACAAAATGACTGTCACCACTGATTAATGAAAATAATATGCATGGTAGTAGGCGCACACTCACTAATCACATTTTCCATATACAAGCCCTAATCTTGTATTTACATTCAAAAATACTTATTTTGCATAAAAAGGAACAACAAAAGAAGCTGAAAGTAAATACTCTGTGGGAGAACACAGTCTGCATCTCATCTGCAACAGCCTGTGTCTGAACTGAAGATGCAATGGTAGCAGTCTCCAGCTGATACCAGATTCCCTGTGACTGAATGAGGTTATACAGAGAGAAGATTCTGATGTTTCTTACACATCATCACAGTCTTGAATTCTCCAGACTAGGAAAATATTGCTTTGATAAAAGTGACAGATAACAAATTGATGAAAGTTAAGCGTAAGGAAGTAACTCTTTCTTCAGTATTTTCACAACATTAAACCCTCCAACTCTCTAAAGAAACACAGTGAGAAGGACAGGACTGCTGTAATTCACTACATTATGAATGTTTAGACACCAAAAGTTGTGCTCCAGACAATTGTACTCCAGACTCCTGTTTGTAGGACCAGGTTCTCCATCTTTCTTCTTTCCTAGCAGTTTCAGCAATTTCCAAATGCTGGGCATGTCTCCTCTGTAGCTAGGAAAACAACAAAAGCCAAGTACACAGAACAGTGGTCATCCTCTCCCCTTCCCTATCCTTTAGCCCTGGGCCCAATTGGCAATTGCCATCTCTCTGTGCAGATGGTGGCCTTCTCACTCCTCCGGCAGTCCTTTCTCTTCCTTGGTTCTGACTGCCAGCTTTCTGGTGAGAATCTAAATTAATTTATCTAGCAGGGTGATGTCACCTCGTTAGTTCTAGCGTGAAGCCCTGCTGAACAGAAAATAAAAGGAAAGGAGTCAAGCCTGGAGAAAAATGGTGGGATTTTTCCTTCATTCTCCACAAGACTATGGGTGTAAGAACCCAATTAATGGTTTAGATTTAATGAGCATCCAATCTGTAGCCAAACCTATATTTGTATGGCACATAGCAAGAGCCTTTTTTTTTTCAGTACTTGGCTGAAACTCAGAGCATATGGAAATGACAAGTACTACTAGCTGAACAGTCAGTGCTTCCATAGCTGGCTGGACCTCTCTTAACATTCAAAATCAGACTTCCTTTTCAGAGTGCATCCAAAAGAAAATGTCAGATCTAAACTTCCTCTTGAACTTTGCAAAGCTGAAGCCTGGTGCTGAGCTCAGCAGTGGCAGACCAACATGAGCAAACGTTGGGAAGTCTTGGCCTGTCCTGAAGGGCTAAAAGCCAAGCCTTATGCTGTTTATGTAAATGCATCCAGGCAATTGCTCTAGGTCAGGGGCCTGGCTTTCCTGGCCATTATAAAGTAGCTTTATCTCTTAATTACATCGAGGTAACTGGCTCTGTGAGTCAGAAAGGAACGCAAACAGCCCTCACGCAGAGGAGTCACAATATCTTCCGTCTGTGTGCCACAGTTTCTGCCCCCACTGCACAAGCCAGTGAGAGACAGCCGTGAGATCAGCTGTCTGCAGCACCCCTGAGATACTCCACCGTAACTTCAGATTAAGATGGGAATCTTCTCCTTTCCCCTGCCTTTGCAGCATGATAAAGTGAACCACGAAATGTTAGCTAGCAGGCTTTTTTCCACCCTTTTAATAAACCTATGTGCACATTTATTGCGATTTTTTTGCTATTTGAGATTTTTCTTTATTTTTGGCCCCCAGACCAGTACTACAAAGACTTCAGTTTCTACCAAATCATGAACTTGACCTGAAAGAAACTCTGAGAGTACATGATTGTCAGCAAGATTGTTGTACCCATCTTCTGCTAGCGGCCATAGCAAACCCAAGGTTGTCATGAAGAAAGTAGCTGCTTGGGAGTGGAGACAATGTGGATGTTTTGTCATAAGTTCAGATGTCTTTTGGCTACAGAGATGAGGAATTAACCCTCACTGCACATAAATGTACATATACAGTCACTGGCTTCTTCCCAGCATCCAGGTTGTCTGAAATCAAGCTAGTGAGGAAGACTTGCATGTTTGCTATTGTTGGAAACCTGTCTGACATTTATAGCCACTTACTGCAAGGAGAGAACAAGAGTGTGCTTTTTTGTAAATAACTGCCTGAGGTGTGAAGCATCAGAGGAACAAGCTCCGTTATACTGCCAGCTAGTCAGCCATGCAAAGAATCAGCTTTGCATGAAAGAATCAGCAAAGAATCAGTGAGAAATTATATAATTAAGTCTACTTTTAAATCGACATTTAGAGAAGGACTTCAAATTCCTCTGGTTTCTGTTTAAAAAAAAAAAGAATTTTATCTTTTGCACAGTGGTACTTTTTCATAAAAACAAATTATTTTTCTTTCTTTTTGAAAAAAGACATGTTTTCTCATTTTCTTTGAGCTCTTCTAACTTACAAGATAAATGTTCATGAATTTACATCTCAAGTGGCAATTTTTCTCTGCAATGTTTTTGACCCAGACTAAAAAAGCAAAAATATTAAAGGTCTGAAGTTATTGCAAGAATTTTTCATAGGTGAATATCTCAAGGAAAGCCAATATCAAGTAAAGATTTTGTATTTCTAATACAGATTGATTTTAAAGCTGGATCCCCAATAGAAATTGTACTGAAGAAATAGTAGGGATGTTGGAAAACACAGGCCATAAGTAAGGGAAATAATTCAATTTTGAATATGAAGGATCTGGAAGAACTAAAGTCAACCAAGGACATAAGGGTAGAAAACCTGGGAAAGACAGTGAAATGCCCCATAACCTGTAATTTTCCTTCTTGAATAGATAACAGTTAAGAACACAACATTGATTTGGTTTGACCTTAGAAAGAACACCAGCTCTTTTTTTTATAAAAGATCACCATTACCAGTTCATTAAAATCTCATCAACTCAAGTACCAGCCAGCACTCTGAGAGCTGTACTGGTCCGACTTCAAAACAAATTAAAACAAATACGGAAGGTCCATTTTCCTCTACCTTTTGGTAGAATCATTATTTTCTCACTACTTAAGGTTAATGCATTTAAGTGAGAATTAGGGATGCCATATGTGCACATGCCATGAGATATAACACATGGGAAAGGAGTGAAAATTGGATATGGAAGACAATTGATGGCCTGGACTACATGTGGTCATTAATGCTTTGAGGAAGAGTAACCAGAAGCTGCGGCGGTGCTGCGTTACTCCACGCACACGGTGGACGCCCGGCTAGCTCAGTGCAGGCGCCGCCGTATGATGGAAGCCGCCCGACGACCCGAACCGAAGGGTCGCGAGGCAGCGAGGGATCCGGGAGATCCACTCCGCGCCACTGTCTGCGAGGTCCAGGACAAAGGGTTGAGGGAAGGAATAGTCCAGACCACAGTCCGAGGTTAACGGTTTATTTGCCCGAACCCTGCTCGGTCGGACTAATTCGAATTTTGGCGGCTTACCGCGAATTTTATAGGAGGGGTGGTAGCCAGGGTACAGAACCAATCAGGGGGTAGTAGGGAGGAGATAAGGGTGAGATAACATTTATATATAACCAATGAGGGATAATACAAGGTGATTGACATACATATTAACAAATGGAGCATCGAATATAACAGAATTTTCCAGATGTAGGGGTACGGTTGGAAANAGCAATGTTCACCCAGGCTGGGAAGCTGGGAATGCTTTTTGGATTTGGTTTCTTTTTAGTGGGTGGCATGCATTTGGAAGTCAACAAACATTACCATATGGCAAATATAGAAATCAAAATGTCATTTTATTTGGTTACTACTTGAAAGACTCTCTTCTTCCTGTACAAGAAGTAATGTTTTATTCTTTCTCCTCTTTTTTTTTTAATCAATAATTATTTTTTAGTTTTAGATTACATAATCTTTTAAGGCTTTGATGCTCTTTTAATTAATCTGTTTTCACTATCTTTTAAATAGCATTTCTGAGTAATCCTGCATATCCTTTAATCCTGTCCATTCAGTGTTGCTTCTGTGACTTGTTTTCTATACAAGTATTTTCCAAATGAAAACCTTTCACCATCTTTTGAGTCTTAAATCATCCCTTTTGCAGCAGAAAGAAAGTACAAGCCAATAAGTATGTCAATTCTAACTTTCTCAGGTTTTACACTCTGTGAAATACTGCAAGACATCAAAAGCACTTGAGCAGATATTTTAAAAGCATGCAGAGAACATAAGCTAATTTTAAAAATTTGCAGTTATTGGTACATCTAACAAGCAATACCCTACCACGACCTTTTAAAAGCATCAAACACCTAGTGAAAAAATACCAAACAATTTTCTTCTTGTCTTGTGTGTGGTTTCTCTTTGTGAAGGAGGGGAAAAAAAGAAGCTGTTACCTTAAAAACACTCCCTTAAGAAGCACTCAGCAACTGCAGTTGTGCCCTAATGTCTCCATCTAAATTAAACTTAAAATTTCTGCAATTACCTAAAGTGGTAAATACTGAGTTTTAAAGCTTAGCTAGGTCTTCTGTAAAATACTTTTGTTTTTCTGCTTTTAGTGAGTTTTGTCTTCTCTTTAATCTAAAGGTGAATTCATTATTTTCAGCTCTAACAATGAAGCTGTACTAGAGCTACAGATTTTAGAGAAAAAAAGATACAAGATTAAGGGTAGGATACAAGATACAAGATTAAGACAGGATATTTCCCAGGAACCTGTTTCTAGTGTTTTTATTTTAGACTGAGCATATGTTAGTTGGGTTACTTTCATAGAATGATAGAATCATTAAGCTTGGATAAGACTCCTAAAATCAAGTCCAACTGGTTACCCAGCACTGCCAAGTGCACCACTGAACCATATCTGTAAGTCCCACATCCCTTTGAACTCTTCCAGGGACAGTGATTGCACCACTTCCCTGATCATTCTTTAAGTGAAGATTTTTTTTCTAACATCAAATGTAAGTGTCCCATGGCCCAACTTGAGGCCATTTCATCTGGTCCTCTCATTTGTTACCTGGGAGGAGACTGACTCCCACCTCACTACAAGCTCCTTTCACGTAGTTGTAGAGAGCTACTCTGGGCCCAGTAAGAACTGTTAGAAAGATCCAGACTTTCAAAACCCATTTGCACTGGGTACAGAAATTCTGAAAAAGAAGAGCCCAGTAGGAGGCACAAGTAAAGTAAATACTGGCTGTGACACAGCATTCGGAGCAGCTCAGGGTGATAACCCCCTGGAGCAATTAGCATATACATATATAACTGTATCACAGCTTGATCTAACTAACTTTGTGCTTTTCTTGGGGAAAAGACTCTGCCCCACTGTGCACATGCACACTGAGCCCCGCAGACCACGCTTGCTGCAGGGGATCCTTATGTATGCAGGCTATAGGGGCTGTGCTGTAGCTGTGGCTGCCACTCTAAGGCTGAGCTCTTCCTCTGAAAAAAGACCAAATCCAGACGAGGGCATGTAAGTGGGCTGTAAGACACAGGCCTTGCTCCTAAACAGGCTGGCACCCACCCTCACCAGTAAGGATGATTTCTTCCCAGCTGCACTCTGATGCAGAGGCAGCAAACTGGTTCCTCTGCAGCTGCAGAAGAGAAAGCTTTATTCTACAAACAGTCATGGAGCTACACTGAGCTTTAAATGGGTTGCACTTTGTGTACATACTTCTTTTGCTTTCATACATTTTTTAAACTTGAATGCTTGAAGATTTTTCTTTTTACACTGTTTTTTTGAAGTATCTTCCTGCTCTACTGCTTCCCCATCAGCCGTGCAGTCACCAGCCCTTTTGCCATGCAAGCCACATACACAGATGGCTTGGAATTTGTGGCCGGGAGCTAACCTGCTTCTGATACTCTATGGGAAGATTCTAGTAAGACTTTGACAGTTCAAACTGGTGCAAAGCGCTATGGTCTGATTTGCTCCAGGTTAGTGCATTCTACCCATTTTGAAGCCTGTAGCCTACTCGGCCTGTATTATACATGACATGAGCACCACTGGCCTCCCCTCCAGGCAGGGCATCAGCTCAGCAGGCTGCTGGCTCAGCTTACACCCAACATCACATGTTGGATTTGTTGCTGGATTTGGTCTGATCTGAGTTTAAAGTTCAGGTCCTGTGGGTTTAAGTTTAAGGCATTTTGTTGTTGTTGTTTGTCAAGTCTGAAATATTTTCCTCCCTGATGTTCATGAACTGACTTCTTGTTATCTCTAGTCAAAAGCCCACAGTCCCTTGCTAAAACCAGTGAGAATCACTTTAAAACATTGCTTATATGTTTGGAAGAATATGGTGTATTTTAATCCACATCTTTGTACGTAAGTGAAAATTTGTGAAATAAATCAATTATCTGGGATGCCAACAATTATGCAGTCATGACTTGTCACATTAAGGAATCTTGGTTTTCCCTACTGTAAACACTGACCCCTTCCCAGGAAGTCAAGCATCCAGAAAACCTCTAAATACATTTTGAATATTTAAAACTTGTTTACATTAAGATCTCACTCCTACAGTTCTGTATCAGAGCTCTCTTTCATTTTAGCAAACGTCTGATACGAGGTCTGTTTTTCCCTCTCCTCCTTCCACTTCTGCATCTGTAACAATTTTAAGCTCTTCAGCACAGGACCTGTCTTTCCACACTGCCATGCTGTCCACAGCACAGTCTGAATGCTGTGGCTGCACACATGACACACAAACAGAAGTACCGATCTTGGTTTTGCCCGTACCCAATCTTCCCTGGACCACTGCCAATAACAGCACTGCGCTGCAAGGTTCAGCACTGAAGACACAGCTCTGACATTGCAGGTGTACTATGATTTTGGCAGGAGAGCTACCAGCTGGAGCAAAAAAAAACTTCAAGAAGGTGAATTATTCTTTCTCCAGATTGGTTTCCTGACCTTGCCCTACAAAGATATGGCAATGTAGTATCATTTCTTATGTTAAAACCTAGTAAAACTTTTGTGTGATTGCAAGTGGGTGACAACAACATCCCTGAGCAGCCAGCTGGCTTTTCCATGCTGCCACTCCTTCCTCTCCTGCTATCCCCGTGGAAGTGCTATAGTTTCACTAGACATGCTGGCATTGAGTATCTGGAATATTACAGCTCTACAGTCCCCTATACACAGAGACACCACCCCAGATACAGAGACAAAGCTTGTGCTGTAAGTGGTGTCAAATGGAAGAAGACGCATCATGGTCTTGTTTAACAGGGCTACACGAATAGACTTTTTGACATTTTCTTTGTGGGATCAGCAGCTTATTTAAACTCTATTCTTTTTGTAGGCACTTTGACAACACTAACACCAAGGCTTGTTAATTTGGCATCCTGTGCTGCCTGTGCACTGAGACATGAAGAAGGTTTCCCCTTCAGGATGCTACATGAACATGTGGAGGAGCAGCAGGACCTGGAAGGCATGACATTCCCTGCCAACTGACATAAACCAGCTTTGAGGCACTACTGCTCCTGGGGCAGTGTGCTGTTGGTCACTGCCTGGAGAAGCAATTTTTTCTGCAGTCAACTCAGCAGAGCAGAGGGCAGGGAGCCAATAGTCCAGAAATATTAGAAACAATTGCTGAAAGAGAATTTTAAAAGCCATTGGAAACTTTTGAAGCTGGATCATTCCAAAAATAAGACAGAACAGCCTAGTACCTAGAGAAGATGACTTAGGGGAAGCTTGTACCTCTCCAGAGATTTATCACTGATTCACATCTCATTAATTCTCTCCTCTTTCCTCAACATCTTCACAATTTCTCCTCTTGGCAGTTTTCTAGAGATAGGGCATGACCTATGAGCATGAGACAGCAGAAAGCCTTTCCCCTTGCTAATATTGCGAGACAAATATTGGTAAGCCTCTGCTGGATATTTGCCACTGGCCAACCCTCTTGCAAGTTCCAGCTGGGGGGCAGCAGGACACCCACAATGCAGGGTATTAAATAAGCCAGAGCTCATGACGCCACTCCCATCTGGCAGGTGCCAGAGTAGCTAATAGCATAGCAACTCTTCCCTTCAGACATGCAACTTAACTTTAGGAAAGCAGCTCTTGAGGAGGTGTAGTGCCATCTGACCCTAGCCATGGTATGTGCTTGGCTGCACTGCCCCATGGGCACAGCCCAAGCAGGGCAGGCCTGGCCACGCTGCAGGAAAGGACTCTCCACATCCTCTGGCTCAGCAGGGCCACTCTCAGGGCTGCACTGGCATGGCATCCTTTTCCGAACAGTCAAATGCTGTTGACATCACTTGCCAGAGGAGGATCACATCCTGCTGACTCAGGATGTTCAGCAGAGACCTGCCATGTTACTGCTGGCTCCTGATCTTGGATGTGCTATAAATGTGCTCATAAGAGTTTAGGTACCAGAAGAGAAATCTGGACTATGCTTACTCCTACAAGCTTTTTATCCTGCTGTACCTTACAATTCATTGTCAAAGAAACCAGTGTCCTTTACTACCATCATGAGCTTGCTTGCACAGAGCAGCATTGCAGTGACCACCAAACCACCAGGATGCTGAAGGAATAGGAGGCCACCTGCACTTGCTGAGACACACAGTTTTCCAGGTATCATCAAGAAGGAAAGTTGCAACTCCTGTTTGAAGAGAAACTTGTATCTGAGTAAGTAATGTTTGTTTTTCAGTGAGCTCCTGTAGACTTAAGCCAACCCAAAACAGTGGAATTTTCCCACTGAAGCTAGGGAAAGAAGTACAACTCATTTCCTATGAGTTAATCTTATGAAAAGCACTACTTGGTACAGGATTGGAGAGGATTATTTCAGTTGAAGTACTCTTAAGAAACATTCTCTCATTTACATTTGTGTCCGATGCAGAGTGGAGAGGTAGAAGCTCAGAGATGTGGCTGGTGGGATGTCTCAGAAACAGAGTCTCTTGTTATGAATGACCTGGTGAAAAAACAGTTACCCAGAATGGCTTGATGACAACCTATATTCCTAGTTTTATTCTGATGTTGTTGTTATCTGAGAAGTGTGTCCTTCTAAGAGATCAAAGACTTTCAAGCATTCAAGATTCAAGCATTCAAGATTCAAGCATTCAAGACTTTCAAGCATCAAGATTCTTTCAAGCATTAAAGCAGAACTGAATGTGAGTCAGAGCTGGGATATTGCTGGACTGAGAAAGACAATTGAAAAACAGCACTAGAGATTTTTCTGAAAAAAGGCATATATTTTTCTTATGGAATACGCTTTTTTCAAAGTTGAGGATATTCTTGTCAGGAAATCCAGTCTTTTCAGCAGACATGATCTGCTACCCATTCTGCTGCTTTGATGGATTTATCTTGATAATGCCTGGAATATGGCACTGGATTTGGAAGAACAGCCATTTTCCTCCACCTCACCTGAATGACGAAGTGCCAAATTGAGGCAGGAGAAGCCCTCACCAGGGAGCAGAGGCAACGATGCTCCCAGTGCCCAGATATCTGTGACCCCTTGAGCTCTGAATGCAGAACAGATTACATCTATGACTAAAGGGTCCTCTGGGCCACATTTTAATGATATTTTAAGTAATTCTGGATCTGTCTCAACCATGCTTTCAGTAACTATTAACTAACCATTTACCTGTTTACACCTAAATATGAGTATTTTCCAATGTACATGCATCTCTGAATTCGATCTACTTTAAATTCCCAGCTTCCTTTTTCTTTCTATAATGTCAACACACTGAATGTCTGCAGATGTCCTCAGAAAGTTTGCTAGAGAACAGTCAGTTACAGTCAATTCTGAATATAAAATGTTTTCCGTTTTGTTTGAAATGAAAAATAACCTGAAAGCCTTTCCCTGGTAACAAACCAAGCTTTGTAACATGAATTTTTAAAGGAAAAAAGAAAGTATGATTTGGAGTATTCACAGCTCATCACGGTATCCAAATGAATGTGTACTCCTAAGCAAGAATATAGCTATTCTCTTTGATGAATAGGAATTGCTCTGTTTTTAAGCAGGAAGTGCCTAATGAGGGAAAACAGGCTGGCAAAGCAAGTTCTCAGTGTATTTGCAGCCCAGTCTCAACTTGCCAGCAGGTTTTACCCACACGTTGTGTTTCAATATGCAGTCATGACTGATAATTAGATCATATTTCTCCTCATCACTTTACTTTTGTTCTTCCTTATTCGTTGCCTTATTAATGGACCTTTGTTTTATTCTTAGACTGGAATACTTATTAAGGAGAGGAAGAAATTTGTTTTTAATTTAACACATCAAAACAGCAAATCTTGTGATAAAGTACGGCACGTTAAGAACATCTGTCTGCAGCCTTGACCTGCACTTTCATGCATCCTACGTTCTCTTCCAGATTGGGAACATTTCACTTAAATTTAATTTTAAAAACCCCACAAACAAACAAGAAAACAAAAACCAAACAAACCGAAACTCAACGTCAAAACAGAAAATACATTCTGTTGAAAAAACACTAAAGAAAATAACATGTCCATTTAGAAGAGATTTCACTTTTGTGTGACGAATTCAGGACTCCACACAACGGGAAGAGGCCAGAGGTGTCTGACAACGCGCAGATTGCTCATTTCAGCATTACCTTTTCTTTTCAGAAAACTGGCTGTTCCCTTCATGTAGCACCATCAAGCTGGCTCTCCTTTCATTACTTATTCTATAGAATGTTAGTCTCCCTTAGGTTACTAGCAGTAATATAGGAATACAGCAGTCCGTGCAGGTTGTGCTGAGACAGGGGAAGAGAGCTTTAGAAAACAAACCTAGACTAATTTAAAAGCTGAAATAAAAAAAAAATCCTTGCTACTTAAACACATCTAATTTTTACTTAGTTACTAAAACTGTCTGAAAAATCTCAATGCAAACAAAATCAGATTTTATCGGATGGCAGGGTTTTAATGAAATTGGAGGGGAAAAAGTTTTCAAATCATAAGACTTACTTTCCATAAAACCTTCATTTCAAGATACAGATATTAAACATAAATGCAAAATTTTCTCTAGCAACAACAGACCCCAAGGTATTTCTCTTCTCACAGCACAAACTCAAATTCATGACATAGTGTAATTACACTAGATAGACAAAAACAAAATGTAGAATGTGATTCAATCAAGCACATTGTTTCTATGCTTCCTTATTTTTGATATTTCTCCAATTCCCACCTGTAACTGCTTTTAAGGCGGTAGAAGTCCTGGTTCAATTTATGTGTCTTTAGAGATATTACTGCCATACCTTATTTACAGATATAATCAGCTCAGACCCCGTCAACAGACTATGCCACCTTGAGAGAGGGAGCTCACCAGGAAATCACTGGAGGTCTGATTCATTCTGTAAAACAAGGCTTTTACTCCCAACTAGGTATTAATAGCAACTAACAGCATAGGCTGTTGTTTACTGGACATGATTCTGCAGTTGGGTTTTTTCCCCCGGCTGTCAGGGAGCACCGACCTTCGAAGAGAGCCCATCCTCACATATGCTGAGTTCAGTTCTGCTGCCAGACACACCATCAGGAGAGCAGAGATTTTGTTTGGGATGCAGATGACCTTCTTTACTCTATTACGTTCTAACTATATATGCAGTTCACCAGTCTCAAGATGACCACCTGAAACCAATGGCATTTTCAAGAAAATAGGATATTTGTAAAGGATGGACACTATTACTATTTTGAAAAATCTAAGTTACATGGAATCAGAGCTACAAAAGAGCATGGTAAGAAGGAAAAACTTGAGCTCAAACTGACTTATATTTGAGAGAAGTTTGCAAGTATTTGGATAGATATCCAAGAAATTTTAAAGTTAAGTTAATTTTTTAATTCTCACTGTAAACAAAGAAAGATGTGATTCTCTGATCTTTCATAGACTTGAATTATTAGAGCATTTGTGCAGCCTTAGATCAGGTTAAAATATGAGCCCTACAGGCCATAGAAGTAAGGTAGATTAATTTCTGGACTACTGCTAAACTGGTTTTTTTTAAGATTTCATCTTATTTTGATTCACTGTGCACTTTTGATTTTCTCTCTATTCTTACTACCAACAAAGATTTAGAAATCTTACTGTTTCCCTGTAATTTTAAGTAGATCATGTCTTGGCTAAGGAAAAGTGAAGGCTTTTGTTTGTTTGTTTACTTGTGGACATTAACTAGGACAGCATCCCACAACCTGTCAGTAATAAAGAAAAGGTTTTGTTCCTCCTCTTTAAAACTGCAGCTCATCACACTAACTCTTTTAATGTGCGTTTTTATCAGTGTTATTTGATCTTCAAACCTCTGCAAAGAGGACCATCACAAAAAGTTTAAACCCAGTTCCAGTACAAGCTCTTATTAGCTTCGAGAGCACATTGCCTTTGTCAACTTTTGGAAATGAAGGTATGTGAAATATAGGTCAATTATTATCTGGCTTCAACAACAAAGCTACACTTCTGTTTTGCACCGAACGAAAAAGACAGTTTCTAAACTCTTTTGAAATCCTGGTATTGTCAAGGGGAGTACTTTATTTTACAAAACTTAAAATTTATGAAAATGTTTTATAATGCAGCCCCAGTACCAGGCTTTTGGAAACAGCACCACATTAGGGCAAATGCATTTTTTCAGAATCAAACAGTTGGAAATAAAAGAGGTGTCATTTTAGTGCCAGGGCTATAGACATTTTAATGACACTGAGCAACTCACAGACTCTAGAGAAAAATTACATGCCGCCTTTAAAATACAAAGTCTCATAACTAATATGTTCAAATTTGAATAACAAATAGTACCTTCCCCCTCAAGCACTCATCAGCACCCTGATTTGTATACTCAGAAAACAAATCTCCTACACTTTTACACACAAAGTGTTATATTGCCCCTGTGTACACTCACCCACCTTGCACATGTGATCTGGGTTACTGAAAGTCAAGAAAACAAATCCAGTCATAATTTTCCTGTGAATGTCAAGACAGATATGTCTCCACAGCTGTGAAAGTCTGCCTTTATAAGGCAGATATAAGAAACACCTGCATGAACATCCTTTCCCAACTAATCCTCAAACAGGAGCTCAATCAATAAAGCAGCAGTTTGCCATGAATGACAGTATTGCAGTCTTCACTTGCTCGGGGCTTGCAAACGCCTTTTTAAATCTGCCCCCAAATGGGACTGCCTGGAACAAATCCTATCAGAAATCTCTCCTGATCTTATTCATAGTAGCTGTTGACATATCTTCCCTTAGTCTATTTGGAAATAACATTTTTTCAATTAATTTCTAGAGTCAGTTGCAGCACATGCTCAGAAACAAATAAAACACTGCATCTGCAAAGCTCTCTTGTAAGCGCCTGGCAGTCCCAGCATAGCTCCACAGTTCAGCTGCAATTCACCAGGAGCCAC
>WEIT01032149.1:57589-70070 GCA_013389985.1 Dryoscopus gambensis
CAGGAGCCACAGCCTGATGATAAGACTGGACTTAATTTCAGTGAATCTTGACCAAGTTTGCTGCAATATGTTTCTGGGAAGAACTGTTTATGACTAGGAAGAATTGCTGATAATAGCTGAGTTTTGATGCAAGTTTTTGAGTTTTCATACCGGACTCTAAAAACACAGTATAGACTAAAAAGCTCAGTGCTTCTTGAAAGCTGAGATAACAATATTTCTACTGGAGCTGCTGAATGTTGTGGCACATGGAGGAGACCTAATACTGGCAGGTTGCCTTCTGAGGTGCTAAGGACCAGAAAGAGCCAAGTGCCCCTTCCATCACACAATGGAAAAAACATTTTCCATATATCTCCAACAAAATGTTTCTACCTTACTTGATAACCATTCAGCAGAAACACAGATGACAAGTCAAAAAAGGCCTCAGAAAGAATGATGCACACAGAACATTAGGAGAAGAAGTGTTAACTAAATGGGTCAGACAGAGGAAAGTCAAGATGTTTGAGATTTTGAATAGTGCAATATTATGACCTGAAACTAAGAGTGAAGTAGCTCTGTCTTATCAAGGAAAACTTTCCTCTGGACAAGTTTGACTGTCAGTATGCATCCTGCTTACCTCTTGCTCTGTACTTACATGTGCATAATTGTTGTGACACAAATCTTGTATTTACACCTGAATTATTACCTCTTGTGGATTATTTTACTTTCACAGTCATAAAGAGAAGACCTCATGGGTCACAGTGTAGGTGAGGGTTCTTAACTTTATAAGTGCTGATGTATTAAACCCTTTCAGAAGAGTAGCAAAAAAATGTTTCTCTATCACATCAGAGTTCAGTTTGGGCTAGAAACTTTAAGTCTACTGAATATTTTCCCCCCAAATTCAGAAAACCCCAAGAAATCTCATACCACTGATCACTCCTTTGCAAATTTGTTCTTGTGCACATGCTCCATGCAGGAATGCAGTCTTTTGCCACTTCCATTAAATTTTTCATTCCAGTTTTCTCTAGTGAAAGAGTGTTCTGACTGTCCAGTCTGCTCAGTCAAGCAGCGTAAGCTCTCATGACCACTGTCAAAAAGGTCACTTTGCTAGCATTTTGTTATTTAGCATCTATTCTAAGTCTTGATTTTTTAACTCAACACTAAAATAAATAATTTTGTGTTCTGCGGGCCCCAAAGGTGGCCAAACTGCTTTCTGAGCAATTGGAATAATTTATTTTGAAGGTGATGGCTGGGAGTCTTTGCATGCACTGAAAACACTGAATTGTTTCTATTCAGATGTCTGCCCACGGAAGAATGTATATGCTTCCCTTTTCCTCTCATATTCTAGATACAGGTTAAAATAAAAATAAAATGCAAGGGGAAACTTTTATTAAGTAAAATCAAAGTTCTCCATGGGAAACCAGAGTTTATTCAGAACTGTAGTCTTATAAATCAATCTCATAGTATTAGAGAAGTAAGGTGCTACCCTTCACTGCTTTTGTCAAGTTCCTCAACTCTTTGCTACTGTTTGGGGTTTTTTCCATTCTGTTTTTAATTCATTTTTTATAATGAAGTCAGTCTTCACTGCCCACCCTGAATTACATTTTAGTACTGCAATTAGGCTCTTAAACAATTGCAACATGATCCCCTCAGGCAAGGGACACAGCAGATCAACAGAGCAATCTGTGCTTATTGTCTTGTATATCATGCTAGTATGGCACTGAAGCTTTTTGCTTCTGCAAAAGAGAGGCTTGCAGGAGGAGTCTACAGGTTGTTTGGTTGTGCTTGCAGTATCATGAAACAAATTCACACTGCTGGTGCTTGTTTTGATGAGAAAGAAACCCAGTCTTGCCCTCCCAAGAGGATGTCAGAGAGACTGTTCGCTCCCCACATCCTTCTCCCCCAAGACATTGGTCAAAAGAAATAAATTTAAATTTATCATTTTAAGTAGATCACAGGTATCCTAAAAGCTCAATTTATGTATCAGATTATTCCATCTGAAGTAGGTTTTACAGCTTCTCATGGTACTGTGCCATACTCACATAAATCTTTTCACTCCAAAGCACTGCAGAATTTTGCCCAGAACTGGGCCTATATTAGTGGGACTTCAGAGCACGAGAAAGATGCAGTCTCTACTGGTTACATGCTGGAACAGATTTCAGCTTTTGTTTATGCAGTTGTGGAAAGAAAGTGACCTGCAGACTTCCGTTTAATGGCCCAGATGCATCTACTGTCTCTCATGGACACTGGCACAAAGACACAGTGACACATCCCCAAACAGATGCTATCTCTTCTAAAATGCTTTTCTTCTGTAAGACAAACTGACTTTTTTCATCATTTCTTCTTTATTGCCTTCCTATTTTTAAGGCTGGGAAAGGTCAGCGCGTGGCCTCTTGCTGCCTACCAATGTTTGCCTTGTATAGATACTCCTTTAAAACTGGGTAAGAGCAGAAGTTGATGCCAGCTTTCAGGTTGAATACCTTCATTCAGCTTGGAGTTGAGAAAGAGAACTTCCTCCACCTGTAAAGGTTTTCACTGAATTCAGTTTCCTCTGGGATTCTCCCCTGAGACATGCTATTGAAATCCACCCGCTGGGAGTCCTCCCTTCAGCTGACTCAGTGCCTACAGGGGGGAGCTGCTTCCCTGAGCCCTTTCCTGAGCCTTTACAGAGCCCATCTACCCTGCCACAGACGGACATTTAGGGTGAAGGCATTTCAACTGTGGTCCCAAAACACTAAGAACTACTTCCAATTTGCATTAAGAAAAAGCAAGAATGGGACACTTAGTGAATACACATGAAATTCAGGTACAAGTAAAATACTTGAGAAAGTGATGCACTTGAGATGAAGCCACAGGATAATTTACATCCCAGAGTTTTGGGGAAAGCAATGGGCAATATGCCACATTTGCATGGGAAGTGAGGGTCAGCAGTGTTATCTGACTGGAGAACAGCAAAAACAATGTATTTAATCGAATAAAGGTGCCATAAAATATGTTGGCAGCAATGGAGTCACTTATTTTACTATGCTTTTACCAAAACCAAGTGGATTTGAAAGAAAAGAATTGCTACGAACACGGAAGGAATTAGGCAACAGCAAACAGGACAGGACACAATGTGAATTTTCCAGTGCTATATCAGATTAGACTGATTTTATTCTCTGCTGAAATAATTAGTACTTACACAGGGAAAGATATGGTTGATCTAACATCAGAAAATATTTAAGTTACTACCACACAGGTAGTTATTAAACTGGAGAAGATAGGGAATATCTGTGAGAATCATAAGCTCCAGGAAATAGGCTAAAGAGGGTGGCTTGGAAAAGGGTAATGAAGCTGGAAGGGGAAAAAAAAGGTATGCAGCTCCTTGGCAGTTGGTCTTTTGGTCTCATCTTACATAATGTTCTTATTAGTACTCTGAGCATGCTGGCAAAGTTAGGGATCCTATGAAGTTGGGAGGCATTACAGAGATGTAATAGGGTTAGACAATTGTATTGGAAGAAATGGATGACCTTGCAGTCTAGAGTAGTAGAAATTTCACAAGTGAATGTCATTTCACAGAGAAAGCTTGTTCATTTCAGGATGGATAGCAAAATCTTCTGCTTTAAGGCACGGATATCAACTAGAAATGATGGGAGAGGAGAAAGATCTGATTGTTTCCAAGTGTGGAATAGTCACTTCTCACTGTGATGAGCAGGAAAAGCATTTCTGTAAGGCTGTCACAGACAGCCATCTTTGCAGAAGGGCAGAATTTTCCCTACCAGGCCTTTTCTGTACACTCAGAGAAGGAGCCCATTAGGAGGCTGGCATTTATAACACTGTCACAGGGCACGGTGGTGAATGGAAAAGCAAAGCCATTCTCTCAGATTCCCAAAAATGACAGTGGACATAGCACCCCAGTGCCACTACTATACCAGTGACATTCAGCTTTTAGAGCCTTCTCAGTGGCCATGTCAGAGACTATTTAAAATGAAAGGAATCAGATTCTCGGGAACAAGATGCCAGTGAGAAAGAAGTGCCACTATGTCATTCTGTGTTAAGTCGGCTGAATATGAGCCTTTGATGAAATGATATCCAAACATTTTATGCATCTGGACAGTATGCTTACCTTGGAACTAATTCTTCTTGGGCTCCTAAGATTTTTCATTTGTCCCATTTAAATTCAGCTTAAATAAAAACACGGAATGTTGAAGAAAGCCAAACTGCAGGACAAGTCTTCATAAATTATTGAAGATTAGGGATGTCACAGCAGAAAATCTGTCTTTGCACCTTGTAAAGCTGTCACATTAAACTTTATGAGGGGCCAGTCTGAAATTGGGGAACACATTTACTCTGAAATGAACTTACAAAAAAATTAATGAAATAGAACATCTTGTTTCCAAGCCAAATAGAAGGTACATCTCAAATTTGGTCTTCTAGAGCACAATCACATGGTAATTCAAGTATTAATTCAAGTAAATCTAAAATACACCCCTAAAATGTAAGAGAACATTTTTCTTCACTTTAGAACAGAACAGGACCCATTCTTCTGAAATAAGAAGCTTCCTAAACACATTTGTGTCTCAAGAGAGGATGTGGGGAAAAAAAAGCAGACACTCAATAGGGATGATCACATTGCACAATACATTATTAAAAGGGTCATCAAAGTGAAAGGTATAGAATAAAAAACCTTCAGAAGCCAACCAGAGACAGTATTGCCACCTAGCAGAATATAAAAAATGGATAAAATTGACTAAAACATCTTTTAAAGATTAGTGATGAAAAGCTCTTGATTTCCTAACAGAAGGAAAAACCTGAATTATTAATGAAGCTGAGTACTGACTGCTGTGGAAATTGAAAGTAGGCCTGCAGACTCAGACATCTGGCCCTGAGCATGGCTCCACTCCAAGTCTGGGAGAGGACAAGAAGAGAGAAGCTTTGGCAAACAGACAAATACATGGTTCATTGGAAATACTTCCACCACAGTGGAGGATCAAAAGTTCTCCAGTTCTGTCTACCCCAGGGACACCCGGACAAATGTCCTGTGAATTACTTCATGTTTCAAAACACTCCACATCTGCTAAGGGACAGAATCTGGTGAACTGATCAATCAATAAAAAGATCAATCTGGTTTGTAAGAAATGCTCTTTAAAAAAGTAAAAATAAAGAAACAGCTAGAGAATAACCACAGTGTTTAATTACAAACCTATTTATCTGCTAGACACACTTTTCTGAGATGCATGTTCAAATTTTGCAACTTTAGCAGATCTGAGCAGATCCCAGCCTATTCAGGCATGGCTGGAGCTGAGCTGTGCTTCATCTGCTGCACAGTGGCTCTGTCCACAGTGGGACATGACATCTCTGGGTATCAGATTAGGACAGCTCTCCAGACAACAGGCTGTTGGAGTGGCAAAGCAGCCTACCATTCACTGCCTGCTTTGTCATTGCAGTGGGTGGAAGGGCTGGCATCCCCTTCTATTGCCAAGGAAAGGCTCAGGGCTTGTGCAACAGGCTGTTGCTGGGGTCCATAGCAACAGTAAATGCCCCTTCCCACATCCCTTCCTCATTCAGCCTTGGAAGAAGAAGTAGGACTAGATTTCCCAAGACTGCTCACAGCCACTTTCCATCCCAGCCCTGCTCCTCTCCAAGCCCCTGCCTCCCCATTCTCTTCCCACAGCAGCAGCAGACTGGTCCCTGTCCCATACACCTTTGAAAGCAAAATTCAATTTTGCCTTCTCTATCTAAAAATCCAAACTAGTACTGAACTCTGCAGAACCTACAGGGTTTGGTACTGAGGGCTAGTGTTGGTACAGTTTAATGACCTTTTGTTTTTCAAAGGGAAGGACATGACTTTCTGAACATACTCTCAGCAACAGAGAGAGAATGAGTCTTAGTCAAAGGCTGTAGATATGTCATGGTCAGTTGTGAGTATCCCAGGTATTCCTGGGAGTGCACTTTGGGTTAGAAAATGTTTCAGAGCTCTAACCATTGCTGCTCTCTGTGGGGCTACAGGGCAGGAAGGGCAAGTTTCCCTAGGTGCTCTGTAGGGTGGAAAAACCCCTTGTATTTCTAGCTATTAAAAATAAGATGAGAACCCAACTTACAGCAAGATACCAAGAACATAAAGCATTGTGTAAAGGACTGGAAAGGTTGGATGCAACTGGCAAGACTTCAGTTTCCTGTGAGGAAGTTTCTCCTCTTTGAGCTTGGTGGCAGTGCTTAGTGCCAGAAGCAGAAAGACTCTTCTGGAGCCCAAGTCACTGGTGCTGAGGCTTCCCAGGGTAGAGAAGCAGCACGGGGACTAGTACAAAGTTGCACTCACGTAGGAATTAAGTTATTTAGTGGTGGTCCTGCGACAGATTGTGTATACCTAGGCTCTGAACCGCTTCTGATTTGAGCATGACTGTGTTACTATTTTGAATGCACTGGACCAATTTAAATAGAGAAAGCAAACAGTCAATCTCTAAGGTGATACGCCCAAATTGCGGTACTCCTTCTACTTCTTGGTTATTCACTTACATGGTACATACCATAACTTGCAAGCTTAGGGGAAAAATGACATCTGGAAGACATGAGGTCTACAAAAACTTTTAAAAAAAATTGCAGGTTATTATCAATAGTCCTGCAATTATGAGAGAGTTGCTGGTCATTACACATGGTCATCAGGAGAAAAAGTCAGTGAAAAACTGCCGTAGGGGTAAAAACATAAGAGTTGAGCATCAACAAAAATAAGGGACAGTATACAATATCTGCCTCGAAGCCTGCCTCTAACAGCTTCATGGCCTGGCATATGGTTGTGCAAGGCAGTAAAAGTTGTACAAATTACCAGTTTGTACCAGTAAAGTGTAGCGCAGAATGAAACTGAAATGGGCCAGCTCAGAGCCAAACTTCTAATCAGAAAGATGTTAAAAACCATAATTAAAGACAAGTTAAATTGGTGCTGAAATCTCAGGAAGCACATTGAAAACTAAAATCAAGTGTAAAGCCCCGGTCCCCACTTGGTGAAATTATTTAAAATAGGCTTAAGGTACTACTTTTCCCTGAGGTGATGCAAAGGAGAATCAACAAAAGCTCCCACGAGGTTAAAAACCAAACTTTACTGGAAAAATAGAAGATCAGGAACTTGGCAAAATTTAAAGTAAACATTCGATCAACATAAAGCATTTAACAAAGCATTGACTTGGCAAAGTCTAAACCACCCAACTTTAAATCACTCAGATTTCAAGAAGAGGAAATTAGGAGAAGAAAAGGACAGAAAGAGAGAAAAAAAGAGAGAGAGAGAAGAAAGATACAGCTATCGCCTTGGATCCATCTTCCTGTCAGCTGCCATAAAATCCAAAGACAACAGAGATGTGACCTTGTGCGTCTCAGGGCAATGAGTTTTATGTCCTCTGGCCTCCTGTGGCCATAGTACCCTCTCAGGTGGGGCTTCCAGTCACCTGGCCACTCTGGAGCTAGGCTGGGGCTCCAGGGTGGGGCGTGGGCCATGGCTGTCCCTGTGCCAGTGACTGACAGCCATTCTGGGCTGCAGTAGAGGCTCCAGTGGGGTGTGGAGTGAGCAGTGCGTCATCCCACCTTCACAGGACTTGCTCTGGCCCGCTCACCCTCACACACACTTTAGTTGTTTGGAGCCAATAATAATTTTCTCCAGTCTCTCACAGATACTGAAAGAGCTCCTTTACACCTAGAACTGAGACAGTTGTACGGATTTCATATACCGACATATAAATTATCATCAGCACACATGCAGAACAAAACACCACAGTCAACATGAGTAAACACTAATTTTAGGAAGTCAGGCTTCTCAGAAACATGTGAAAATCACAGATTAGCATCTACTTTCCAGTCTACACAGCCTCATGACTGAAAATTCTGACCCCTGCCTCTTATTCGGAACTCAAGTAGTTTGCCTCTCAGCAGCACTTATCAAATGCAGACTTTCCCTCTAATCCCATTGTTACAAGTTTCACAAAAATCATGGTATCACTGCCATTTATGATCACATCTGGTTTGAACTGAGCATTTGATTTTCCTTGTAGCTTAGCAGCAGAGCTCAAGCAGCAGAACAAGGACTAAAAAGTTGATATATGTGAATGGATGTTTTTAGGAAATGATAAGAATACTTTACAATTCAATAGCATGCTCACCTGGATCTGGGGCTTTGATTATACAGAGATGTCAAGTGATGCAAAACGATTTATTACTGTTCTTTCCCCTCAGAGACCTATACTGTCTACAGGGTTAGCATGTAAATCATTTATTTTAAGGACATCATTAGCAACCTGCTGTGTTCTCTGTTTCCCACCTCTTCCTATCCACCTCAGTATTTGTTAAGAATTGTATATTGGTCTCATTTTAGAATATTCCATTGTGTAGTTATCTATAGGAAGCAAATTTGCAATTCATAGTAGCCAGATTCTTTAGCATTAACATACATTAGTTAAAACTTCTTTTCTAAGTAGAGTGTGAAAACAGTCATTTCTTCTCCTCCACACTCTTGGAGGGGGTGGGAGGGCTAGACAACTCCTCAGTTTAACTGGAAGTAATTCATACTTTATGGAAGTTCTAATGCACAAGGAAGGCTGTATACCATGCACAGCAACTAACAGGACTTTTCTTGCAGGAGTCCTCAGCACTGATATTGCTGTTGTAACACAGTAGTAATATCCAACCTTTTTTTTGCTTAGTTCAAACGTAAACCAGTTATTTTTAAAAATAGGATTCCAGCCCCTTCAATTACTCGTCTTGAATAGATGCAGAGTTCCTACTACATTCAAATTTTGGTTGCAAATTCATAGATAAGTCCCTTGGTAGTACTTGAATATATTACATAGAGAATGAGTAGCAACTCTTTCAACAGACTGCAACTCTTTCAACAGACTGCAATTCTTCTGCCCTGCTAATATTTTAATTTTTTGGAGTTTTTTTTAAAATTTAAACAGAAACCATAAAATATAAGACAAAATCAGTGTACACGGGTAGAAGGACCTTGCATATTTGTATAATGTTCTTTTCTGGGTGTATCACTACAGTGACAACTGTAACAAAAATATCACCATAAAACAAAAAAAAGTATATGCCTGCAGCATTTTAGCACCCAGCTCTCTCAAGGCAGTGCATTTTGCAGAATCAGAAAAAGATAATGAAAATCTCTGCATCCTGAATATACAGCTGGTCTGAAGCTCCACCAGCCACTTAGGCTTCTGTTACTGACACAGCTATCCAGCCCTACTTGGGAGTTTACAACCAGCATACCTTAGTAGTAGTAAATGGCAGGAGAGATAGCAAAGGGGTTTAGCTAAGCACGACTGAAATTCTGCTGTGAATCTCACCCCGCCAGGAAGTGTAGTAGTAAAACAGCATGTGAAAAAGTTTCTCTCTGCTGGAGGAAGTCATACTTGTGTACAGGCAATTACATAGCCCTTTGAATACTTGTCGTAAGTCTACATAGAGCTGTAACTTTTTTGCATACTAAGAGTTATTTGAGTGTATGATAGATTGCTAAGATAGTCTTGTACAGGTGCATATAGTCTTAAAAAGAAAATGGTTTCTGCACACAGGCCAGAGCTTCATGAATAGCAAAGGAATTTACCTTGTAGGAGTGACTAATGTGATAGCATCATACTGTTGTTCATTTAGTGTCATCTCTATCAATTACAATGCACACATTTCCAAACCAACACAAATATTGCATTATTATGTTTAACCGTCTTCGTTAAGAATATTTTTCTTTTGTTTGTAAAGAAAAGTGGGAGGAGAATGGGTACTTCAAAGGAAGAGAAATGCAGATTTTCTGGAAATGCTTATGAAATATTCTCTATCTCAATATATTCTTTGTAAAGTAAAGAGGAACACAGGATGCACTGCACATACTTCCTGACAGAAAAAGGAGTTGTGTATCCTTAAATAAGACTCTCTCAAAAAACCTCAGATTTCATTTTTTCTAATTGTAACAACATTAGCTTTTAGGAACTTGCTATTTTCCTCAATTATTATTCGATTGACAAAAGGAAACCAAGTAGATGTGTCATAGTACAGAAAGAACAAAACATCACTCTAGAGGCCTCAATTCAAGAGACCTGGCTTTGTTTCTGGACTTCTAAAGAAGGAATCAAGATATGCTTGTGCAGAAGTGCACTGCTGCAGACACCCTCTCCATCAGCCTGATGTCAGTGCATTTCCTCTGAGAGAAGGGGGCATTAAAGATCAGTCTATCTTACAAAAACATTTCTGTGGAGGGCAATTGAACATCTGTTTCAGTTGCACTGTGGACTAGACAGAACTCGAAGCCCTTCCAATTTGTTTTTGCTTTTTAGACTGAAGGACCAAGCCTGAACATTTCTGGCAAAGAAAGAGAAAGAGGAATACTGTATGTTTATATAACCCTGCAAACGAACTGTGGATCATTGATCACTGCTTCAGTTTAATACAGCATGTAGGACTTCCAAAGCCATATATGTATTAGTTTTGTCTGTTACTGGCTTAGCAAGAAAAATAAAGTGGAGATACTGAAAAATGAGGACTGGTGAGCCTGTATGTACCAACTGAAGCAAAATTAGTGAAGAATTAGACTGGTTAT
The DNA here is from genome assembly GCA_013389985.1 of Dryoscopus gambensis. Classification (NCBI taxonomy): domain Eukaryota; kingdom Metazoa; phylum Chordata; class Aves; order Passeriformes; family Malaconotidae; genus Dryoscopus; species Dryoscopus gambensis. The sequence goes on from WEIT01032149.1 coordinate 68,121, forward strand.
GTGTCGCTAGAGGACACAATAAAAGACGCGTGTCCTCAGGTGAGGTGCCAAGGGGAAAATCCCAAGATTTTAATTTCTCTTAAGAATATATACAGCTCTGACCATGACAATGGATTGGAAGATTGAGGTGACACCATTCAATCACACTGGTCACATAGAGAGTCCATCACTCTTTTCCATCATGGGAAAAGAATTCATAACAAAGAACAGTTACAGAAACATTAGCTATTATTTACATTAAACTGTGAGAACTCTGAAGCTCTGACTCCACAAATATGCAAAACAGTCAGAAGGCTGAAAAAGCAGAGTGACAGCTCTGTAAACCTAAAAAACTCCTAAAAAAAAAAGAAACCCCAATCCCTCTTAATCCCCTTTCTCTCTAGATAGAGAGGACAGTTGTTAGTATTGACAACTGTTGGGCTGATTTTATTGCTTATTACCAGTAGATAGCACATCTCAGCACACCCATCTCTACTCCTTCCCTTACACAGATGTCCCTTCCTGTGCTAAAACTTGGTGAAAGAAAATGTTATTTCTTGATGTCAACAGCAAAACAGCCATTATCTTAATCTGGATCAGGATTTCACCAGCTGTCTACCTCTTGACTTTAACTAGTCAAGACAAAGTCAACTCTCAACTTCAGCTAGCCTTTGGACAAATAAGTTAATGTATGGCATTTTGTATAAAGCAAGAGTTACAAAAAATTAATGCATAAGAGAAGGGGCAACAGAAATCCAACCCAGACAGATGTCTTGCACAGAAGACTCTCTGAGCTTCTCTGCACTGGTGGTTAACACAAACACTGAAGCTGTGCTGAACCTTAGCTCCAAAACTCAGCCTGAGGACTCACAGTCTTAGTGCTAATCCCAGCAAACTCCCAGATTGCTTCCAATTAGGAAAAATTATTTTAGTGTGAGAACATCTAGAAGGCTCAAGTACGAGAAGAGCTAAATATTGCCTCTCTTTAATTTATTAAAAGCAGGGTCTTTCCAGCTGAACAAAGTCTGATTCTGTACGTACTGAGCCAACCAGGAAAAAACTTAGGCAACAAAACCAGCTTTGTAAAGCTCCACACTAAAATGTTCTAATTCATCTCCACATTTCACTTTTTTTTCCTATTGAGAACACATGGTTATCTATATCAATTTTTAAATAATTTGAAATAAATTTGAATAAGTACTTAAAAAGATTTTTTTAAAATTACATTAAATGGTACATAATTTAATAAGTACACCCAGTAACACAACAGGGTGCTTGCACTACATGTTATCCAGAAGAGAAACTCAAGGACATTCAGTACCCTGACACAGTACCATTGTTATATATGCTATATCTATATTGCACCAATAAAGGAAATTAAACCAGGAAAAATCAGAGTTCAATATGACAAAAAAATGTTGCCCTCTTCCTTAAAAGTGAGAAAGGTAATATGCATTGTGTAATTATGATTAGTGTAAGTAAGCCAACTTCAAAACATTACTGAAAAAACTAACTTGATCATCATTTCTTTTCCTGTGAATTTCTTAAATCCAGTTCTTTCGGCTTGGGCTCCTCACACCCTCTAAACTGGGTACCAGAACTTGGCTGTGGCCACTTCTGAAAGTTTTTAGTCACAAAAAGAAAAATCAAAGAGAAGGCTGTTGCATTAGGCAACACAGAGCCTGTTGTTTGGAATCAATGATGTGCTCTCCACCAGATCACAACTATAGTCTGTAACAGACAGAACACGTATGTGCCTCTCTCTGTATAGAGTTATTTTATGGCTTTCAGGTCCTCTTGCCTTTGTCACAGATCAGCTGTGCTAGGGTCTTGCAGGATCACAGACAGCTATTATTTAATAGGGACTCTAAGCTGGTCAAAGCATGAATGCAAGCACTATGACTTAGAACAAGGTGAAGTTTTCCAAGAACAATTTTCCTAATAAGCAAAGAGCCTGGGAGCAAATGGATG
>WEIT01032149.1:70960-84658 GCA_013389985.1 Dryoscopus gambensis
GTAACTTATGTTAAGTATAATTATGTTTTATAATTACCACTTGCAACTGAAAAAGCCTTTTTCAGAAATTCAATAGTAATAATTTGTCAGCAATATTTTCTTTGTAATTAAGAGTGACTTGGTTAAAAAAAAAAAATCATCCTGCTAGCTAGACGTGCCTTGCAGACAGTACTTGTGTATGAAATTATATCAGCTGCTGCACAGTAATTTAACTCACAGCATTTTACACTGAGCTTTCTGCTTTTGAGGTTTCTCACCAGTTAATTTGCCTAATTTCTGAGATGGCTGTGTACAAAAGCAGACTATGGACAGTGTGTTCTGGGTTTTGGTGGTGGTGTTTTTAACCTCAGTGCCCGCACACTCAGACATTCCAGCCCTAACCCAACAGAACTACTTGGAAATGATCATTTGTTCCATAGCTGGGATGATTAAAATGAAGGAGGGGGAAACAAACAACAAAAGACCCCAAAGTAGCAAGCATTTTCTGCTAATGTTTCCTTTCTTCTGTAATCACTTCAAGCCACAGCTAGCAATAAACTCCAGAGCTGGCAGATGCTGGAGAATACTTCTTTCATCCTTCAGATGTTCACGGCCTTCCTAAAGGACATATTAGTGCCAAATCAAGAGGGAAGCAGGAATCACTTTGAGCACTGAAATCCCTGCTGGGAAGAGACTGAAAATATTTTCACATTTCTGCATAAACAGGTGTAAGTGACAAAAAATGTCAGATATATTCCACCTCCTTCCCTTTAAACCTCAAAGCTTATTTACTGCAATTTAACTTTAACAACAGTCATAAAGCAATGATTTAACCATTAAATAACTTGAGAACTATAGGGAGNACCCTTTTCAAGGAAGACCCTCCAAATAACTTGTGGAAAGTTACTAAATGGGAAAGATTTTAGTTCTATCTAATATATCAAGCAGTGTATGGCAAATTAAAGGTTTTTACTACAAAACCCTTTCTGTCTTCTCAACTATGATGTACTTGCGACACTAATTATTTAGTTCAAATTGAAATTTTGAAATATAATTCAGAATTTTATTGTTGGTTCATAAATTCTATTCTCTTTTCAGGTCTGACACATTCTTCCCACTTAGTAATAATCTTGAAAGAGTGACTTGAGTTGCAACTGAAATACAATGTAATTTACATGTAACTTATGTTAAGTATNATTTTCTTTGTAATTAAGAGTGACTTGGTTAAAAAAAAAAAATCATCCTGCTAGCTAGACGTGCCTTGCAGACAGTACTTGTGTATGAAATTATATCAGCTGCTGCACAGTAATTTAACTCACAGCATTTTACACTGAGCTTTCTGCTTTTGAGGTTTCTCACCAGTTAATTTGCCTAATTTCTGAGATGGCTGTGTACAAAAGCAGACTATGGACAGTGTGTTCTGGGTTTTGGTGGTGGTGTTTTTAACCTCAGTGCCCGCACACTCAGACATTCCAGCCCTAACCCAACAGAACTACTTGGAAACGATCATTTGTTCCATAGCTGGGATGATTAAAATGAAGGAGGGGGAAACAAACAACAAAAGACCCCAAAGTAGCAAGCATTTTCTGCTAATGTTTCCTTTCTTCTGTAATCACTTCAAGCCACAGCTAGCAATAAACTCCAGAGCTGGCAGATGCTGGAGAATACTTCTTTCATCCTTCAGATGTTCACGGCCTTCCTAAAGGACATATTAGTGCCAAATCAAGAGGGAAGCAGGAATCACTTTGAGCACTGAAATCCCTGCTGGGAAGAGACTGAAAATATTTTCACATTTCTGCATAAACAGGTGTAAGTGACAAAAAATGTCAGATATATTCCACCTCCTTCCCTTTAAACCTCAAAGCTTATTTACTGCAATTTAACTTTAACAACAGTCATAAAGCAATGATTTAACCATTAAATAACTTGAGAACTATAGGGAGAGGAGACAAAAATAAAATTGTGAAAGCAAACTATCAAATGCTAACATTGCGGTGTCATTCAATACCAAAATGTGTTTGTATGGGAAGCTTATATGGCAGACAAGGTGGGACTGTGACTCCTTAAGGCGCCTTTTGTTTTTACCTCAAGTGCCTCCAAAAGGATATTAAGCATCTTTGACCTCTTTTCCCAAGATGCAGCCCCCACAATTTGAGAGATTGCTTCAGGTTATACAAGGTTTGGAATGTCTCCCACATTTTCCACTTGTCTCTGAACACTTTCAGTCCTTTGCTTTGTAAGGAAGAAAAGTTCTTCCTAGTAATCCAAGTAAATAAATACGCAAACTGTAAGCTATTGCCTCAGAAATACCATTAATTTGGAGAGAAGAACCTTCTTCCAGAAGCAGTTTAGCATTTTAGAAAGAGAAAAATGATGCAGTAATGCATCAGGAAAGCTCTGGTGTGTTTAAAGAAGCCAGGCATATTAACATGGGTAGACATTTTATATTCAGCAAGTAATAACTGTTTGCCAGTTGATAAGGGTGACACAACAAGATGCAGCTTATAAGGAAGTCTGTTGCAGATTATACATTGAGAGAAGTGGACAACACTGTTTTTGCACAGATCAAAGGTAAAAAGATGGTAAAGCATTACCCTACACCCGAGCAAATAGTATGGCTCGGCTAGCAAATAAAAGAAGTAGAGGTCTTTTGACCTACCTGAATAGATTAGTCCTATCAGAGGATTGCTGAAGTCCTAATCCTTCAACTACACTTCTGATTTTATGCATCCATCTTAAAGCCTATCTTTATGAGCTGGATATGTAGCCAACGAAAGAACAAAGCCTGATCTACAGGACAATCTGTCACATCCGAAAGGAGGCAGGCTCCGTGCATGGGAGGGCTCAGGAATTGAAAGAACTTCCCCCTCTGCATCAGCTACTTATGTCCAAGCCAACTCGCCTAGACTTGTTTCAGAGAACAAGGTTCAGGCAAAATAAATCCTATTTCACCACATGTAGTGCTTCTTATAAATGAGCAGGCAAATTTACCCTCACTAAAAGTCTTATTCGAGAGGCTGAAAATGCCATCAGTTTCTCACTGGTCTATCAACAGCTGCAAGCCATTAAGGCGTGCAACACAAAATTAAACAACCTCACTGAAAAATAAACTATTACTTGCAATAGCATTTATGCTGGTATTAAAATTAGAACCCAGAAGAAATGTTATGATTCTACCACTACTGAAAGAGATCAGAAATTCCTTGTAAATCAACATCTGATCAAGGAAAAGAAAATATGACAATGATTGCGAAGTTTTCTATGAATGTCTACCCACTGTATTATATAATACAGTGAATGCACATGGAAGTGTTGGTCATATTGTGTCAAGACGTATTTACAGGGAACAATCATATTCCTTCTTCTCGGATGACAGCAGTAGCTGGAGGGGCTCAGGCATATTTGCTTTGGTTTGGCACTGCTCTCAGAGGGGTGCCCGCAGCGGGTGTCCTCTGCATGACACCCTGCCTACTATTCTGGTCACAGCACAACACCGCATTGATCCAGCAAAAGCTGGATCAAACGTTAAAACAGAACTTTTAACACTGAGTGCAAGAAATGAGATTGCTAGATAAAATTGAGCTAAAATGCCTCAACCTTATCACAACCAAATTTTCTTTTGACCTTCCTCAGATTAAGCCTTTCAACAGAAACCGAATATTAAGAAAAAAAAAAAGAAAGTTGGTTTTGGTAAGGGAACCTTTTTGGATTTTTTTTCTGATGCATTCTGACCACTTTTAGTGCACAGACAGGGCTCAAAGCTCACTGCAGTGGGCCAGTAGGATCAAAGCATTAGATGTAAAACCTGTCATCGCTAGGAATGCAGCAGCATATCTTCCTTTACCTGTCTCATTACTAGGCATTTTTCTCATCTTTCCCAGGAAGACAAGAATAAATGTATAGTACACAAGGATGTGCCTACAATGAGAGGGATTTAATTGCTTTTATTAATAACATTTAAAACTAATATGCAGCTCTGCTAGTGTTTTAATCAGCCTTAAAAATGTAATTGCACAGAACCATTATGGTTCAAATGATGTCAGTATTTCAGGATGCCCACATGCAGAGAGCTGCTACCAGCAGATAATATTGCTTGTGTTTCTTAGTAACTGATAAAAATTGTTAATTTATAAGGAGGAAGCCTCTCTGAGTCACCTTATCTTTATCTATATCTGTAATGATATGCTCCAAGACATGCCACATATAACCAAAGGAAGCAAAGTGCAGGTTAGACCTCTACTCTTCCTAATTGCCTGTTTTAGAATGACAAAATCAAATAATTTCAAAGCAAATCATGCAGTTAGGGATCAAAACAATTTCTTGTGTATTTTAAAATTTGCACACTTTTCTTTTCCTTTCTACTGAAGGCCTGCTTGGTGCTTAGCAACTATGAGCTATCTGAACTGTTCATTACAGCCATTGAAACCCAATGAGAGAGATTTACAGAAAAAAATTTAAAAGGTTATGGAACAAGCACATTGGGAACCCCATTATATGAAGACACAAAAATGATCCAGAATTAGCCAGTTCATCCCATGTGCTGCTATGGATTCAGAAAACAACACAAATTCCCTTTCATTCTTTGTATGTATATTCCATATATACATAAAATACATGTGTGTATATATATATATGGGTATGTCTATATGTGGGATTTTTCTGATTTTTCTTTGGCTTTTTTACAATGTTCAGTGAGCACACGGAGAATCTAAGTGGGTGCATACCTATAGCTGATACCTAGAATAAGCTTCCAAACAAGGAATCAGTGACCCAATCACTCAGAGCTGAAAAAATGAAAAAGCTCTTCTTCCTCATAACAGAAAAATTACTTGCAGAAAGCCAGTGCTCTTTGTAAAATTAACAAAAAAACTTGGTAAAGACAAGAATCACATCCACACACTCAAAACTGTGTAAAGCCACAATATTGAAAGCATGGGGCAACAAATGCCACCTACTGAAAAATCCTTGAGAAAGGGAGCAAAAAAGTTCAATACTGCTACCTGATACTTTAACAGATGCAACCCTTAAAAAGTGGAAGATGTGTGTCCAAATGAACAGATTAAAAAGGACAATGAACTCCAATAGAGCAAAACCTAAACACACAGTGAGGCAGACATAAATACTTCAAAGCAAAATTGATAAAAGTAACACATGCAATAGATCGATTGCAGATTCAAATGTTGATAACATAAGAGCAGAAATGTATGAAGAGAAGATGTCATTTCTTGCACAGCTTTTCACTCTGGGAGAAGCTGGGAAGATTCCCATGTCAGAAAAAAAACAACTGGTAGGGGTCTTTTGAGGGAGTTTGTTTTTTTTTTTTAAATGAGTGACTCAGAGGAGCTGTCTGAAATTGAAGGAACTGTAGAATAAGTTATGAAACAAATTCACAAAATGAACTTAACAAATTGCCAAGTCCAGATGGTATTCACCCAGGAGCTTTAAAGGAACTCAAGGATGAAATAACCGAATTACCAAGGACAGTGTGCAGCCTCTCACTGCATCAGTATCAGAGGACCACAAAAAACGTGATGCCAATTTTCAATGAACAGTTTTAAGGGAACTTCAGGCCTCTTCACCTGTAGTGGGCAAGCAAACAGCAACTTCAAATAAAAAAAACCCACAGAAATAATAGGCATCTGAATGATAAAATTCAGGAGTCAACAGGGCTTTGAAGAAAAATTAGGCCTTGCAAAACTATATTTTGAAGGGGTCAAGAAACTCTGTAGATAAGTCTGGTAAAGCTGAAAATATCTACTTAAATTTCCAAAAGGACAGCCTATTGAAGTGATAAAAACAAGCATGTACAGCATAAAGGAGGAATGTGCTAGCACAGACAGATTATCAGCTGAAAGGAGTAGAAACTGAAGTTGGGAGTAAATGTTCATTTCTTTCTGACTAATGGTTCTACCTGAATTTATGCTAATTCCCATCCTGGTAAAGTACCTGAGAGCGAGAAATGCAGTGAAAAAGTTTTCTTATTTTGTTAATATTAAGTTATTAAGGATGAGGGCCAACAGAAAAACAGCAGGGCCAAAGAGCTGAGTGGACAATATAGGAGCAGGGGAAATTCAGTGTAGATGATAATAAAGGATGCACAGAAGACAAAGCACAATTCCAGCTTCACATTAAAACAATGGTCCTTACCATTTTGCTGACCATTACCACTCAGAAGTGGTATCTTGAGACTATGACAGAAATAGGAACATAGGATATAGCTATATAAACATAATAAGAAGCTCCATGAACACACCATCTTAATTCTTTGCAGCGCTTAAAAACCTAAATTTAGGCACTACTGGGTGGTAAACAGAGAAAAAATTAAGACCTACATGATGCCATGGTTCATTTGGTTCATGAGTATTACGAGATAAAGAGAGCAGTCTCCACATCTCTTTTGGGAGTCTGGAAGAGATTTGGAGGTAGAAAGCAACAAAGAGTAAGGATACAGGATTGGACAGCTCAGCCACATAAGAGATGACAAAAGGGGGTTATGGTAGAGGTGTACAAAATCATGATGTTCATGAATGGGTTAAAAAGGCATCACTAGTTTGTCCTCTTTGCCAATGAAATAAATGAGGCATTACAGAAAGCAATTTGGAGCCAAGTTCCAAGTAAACAAAAGGATAAAGGTTTATTTTACAACATTCCTTAAGACAATAATAGCTGTAGCTGGGAGAATTAAGGGTTACCCGCGTTTCTACTCTTTTCCACATGCCTCCATTTGTGGCCCCTACAGCAGCTAGGATAGTAAGCCAATCCCTTAGGCTGACCTGTAGTCTTTTTTCTTTTGTCATATTCAGATACATGGCACCTCACTTCCAGATTAATTCAGATACGTCTGAACTACAGATCCAGAACAGCAGTTTATCTGGATTTCAGAATAAATACTGTTTACCACAACCAACAGCTTTTCAAGAAGGAGGTATCATGAATTTGAATACCATCTGTACAGAAACAGGCATGTAACAGATGAAGAGATTTTAAAAGAAGAGGGCTTTCTTATAATTCTTTCACTGCAGTTTCCTCTTGGCAATTGACAATCATATTTTCGGTCACTAAATATCAGTAGAGCTTCTGTAATTTCTTAGAATCTTAGAAAGTAAATACCAGTGCTCTCTGTCCTCGCCAATTAAATAATGCTTGAGACTGTTGCTGGGAATAGGGATGTGATGGTCTATACTGTTGTTACCATGGTCCTATCAAATGGCACCATACAAAACCTCATAGAGCACAATTCTAAAATGAAGATGTTCCAGGGACCCTTGCCGGGCCAGTTTGCACGCACTCGGACATGCTAGTTTGAGATCAAGGGAGAAGATAGGACCTTTCCACCAAAGAAAAGAGGGAGGGAAGGGAGGAGGAGGAAACGGATGTGGGAAGGAGATGGTTAATATTCTTTCATTGCCAAAAATCTGTACTCAAATTTCATTAAACTGTTGCAATTTCCATCCCACAGATTTTTCTCTTAGCTTTCTGCCCTAAGTATCCTGGCAAGCCCTGCTGCTCAAACACTTTGGTCTTTCTCTTCAACTAGTTTAAGGGCAGAATCCCTTCCCACATGTAATGCTCCTTTTGAAATCCCCAAAATCCTCCTCCTGTCCACATTACCTCATCACCTGCAGCCTTCCCAGTGGAGAAGAAGCTATGGGTATATGAAACAAGACCAATTTTTTCATTGGTGTTACCTGTGCAAATGCTAGAAAAGCTGTCAAATTTCAGGAATATTCCAGTCTTTATAGACAGGAAGTACTAGGAAGCCATGTTTCTAGGATGGATATCTATTCAATTAACTAAGTTTTCAATGTCCTACTGTCCTTTGCATTTGAGGTAGCATGTATAGAACTCTACAGTAACCTATATAGATGTATGCAGCCTACTCCCCTATCCAAATGAGCGTATTTCTGTCTTGCCATTTTCTGTAATTTACAAAGTGGAAAACGTTTCAACTGAGACTATGTGCTGCCCATGTGCTGTGTGTCCAAAGCTTGCGTGTCCAGGGAAGGGCTGGATGTACAGCTCCCATCCCCTTCAGGAGACAGCTGTGAACAGTAAGTCACTGCTATGTAGTAAAAAGACAAGGCATTACCAGTCACTCTGAAGTGAATTTCCTTTCATTAGTGCTGAGCATTACGGGCTCTAATGATTCAAAGGAGATGTCAAGTACCCCTGCTACCCTCCCCAGTCCTCTAGAAACCCCATTCAAGGAATGTGTGACTCCTTCAAGGCCAGTGAGAAGCTGGGAGTGAAAGAAGGTGTGTTTCTGATTACATTCTCCAGTGGTTTTGGTGACAGATTCGAGCCAACTGAAATCCTGACTGTGATAGAGACAGAAGTGTTTATGCTATTAATATTTCCGCTGGCTACTTTGCAATGAAACAGTAACATAGGTACTTCCATAAACAGAAGACAGGACAGCAAGATGGGTTCAGTCCGAGCTAATCAAGTAACTTCAGGAATAGCACCACACACCACCAACTCCACACTAAACAGCTGAAGTAAAGAAGTACATATTGTCTCCAGATATGAAATGAGACAAAAATCATCCCAATAAAACTTTATTTCTCCTTAAAAAAATAACCAGTTTAGATTATGTGGGAAGATGATATAAATTTTTCTTATCTCATTAGAGGATGCTAGAAATCTTGCCCTTATTTCTGACACAGTTATCTCAGTGCCTATTCAAGCCACTTGGACGTTACCTCAATACTAGCCCAGCTGAGATTCTTTCCAGCTCTCCTGTTCTCTTCTCTTAGGAAACTCCATCCAATTAACATAACTCAGTTTATGAGCATATGAGGCCATTATGAGCGTTGAACTTTCTGTAATTCTTACATGATGTAGTCTGGCATTTACTTGTTCATGATGAAAGGCCCTTTTACACAGCACTTGAATACAAATATTCCAGCTACGTCACGCAGAAAATGCACACTTTTGGAGGTAGCTCAGAAATAGTATGAATCACCGGCTCACTCCTAAATGGTAGCACTATAGGCACTTGTACAAGTGACACTAGCCCGAGTAAAAGTGGTTTATCCTCTCCCAAGATACACCCATATATACAAATAATATAAACCCACCTGTAGGCAAAACCTCTCTCCAGTTGCTTGTTCCAGTACCATGAGCAGTCTGCTCTGAGAAAATCCACTCCCTCCCTATTCCCTGCAGCAAGACCTGTCAAAGGCTGGGGGTCCATATCTAAGAGTCCAGGGACTCATGTCAGGATAGCAAGATAGCCCCACAAAGCCTCTTCCTAACCTTGTGTGCAGGTAGTCCAAGGGAATTCTTCTGCCAGAGATACTGCTTTGTACATATACAAGTATACACATTGGATTATGTTGTTTATTTGTTTCCTCTCCCCTGCTTCGGAGCTGAAGAATACACTTCAGTCAAAACCTTCCCAATCCAGCGGCAGCCTGGCCAATCTCAGGGCAGTCTTTACACCCTATTCTGCATCTTCTGTTCTCAAATAGGCAGGAGAACTCTCTGTAGATGAAGTTGCTCAGTGGGAAAAAAAGAAAAAAAAAGATTCTATCTACCTTCTCAAGAGTCAAATAAATAATTTTTCTGTCAGTTTGGTTACATTAAGTAGAAATGCTGAAATGGAACTGATTCAAATAGAATTGACCACATTACGTCAGATTTCAAAATCTGTTAGCTCTGCTGTAAGCATATGAACCTTTATATTTACTTTTGGAGATTTTACTTCTTTTGCAAATTAAACAACAGTTGGGAAGTATAATTTCAAAGGAAGTGACATTTGTTGTTAAGGGGGTTTTATTACGTGCATTCCTGCAACAAACGGAAATTTAAAGTCAACATTTTCTTCCTGGCAAAACAGCCCTGGATAAAGATGAATAAAACCTGAGATAAAAATAAAATTGAGATATAAATGGAAAAAAAAATAACATTTCCTCTCAAAGAGCCTAAAGATTCCCAAATCAGAAGTAGTTGGTATGTAAATAAATACTTAGATAGGAGGGCCAAATACCTACTCTGTTCTAGGAAAGAACTGTAAATCTCTCCTAGCCAAAGACTTGATGCCAGGAAAAAACAGTCAGTGGTGAAACTGAGGACTGAGAAAGGATATAAAAAATTGCTTTAAGTGGGGACTGGGTCTTTTCAAAAAATACTCCTAAAGCAAAACAACTCACCTCCATGTTGGTTGGATGCATCTTGAAATGATTGAACATCCCCTTTCTTTTGAGAGTAACATGGTTTGTTTTGTGGTTTTGAATATATTTTTTTAAATTAAAAAAAATGTTGAGAGATTCTGGCACAATGTCATTCTATCATATTAACTTTACTGTAAAGTTAATGTGAAGAGACTATAAAACCACAGAACTCTGTTGAACATTAAGACAGGTCAGGGAAACCATAATTTTGGAAAAAGCAGCCCCTTCAGTAAACAAAAGAATTTAAACAGTAAACCACCCCCNATCCTTTAGGGGAGTTCTTTCCTTAGAGCTTCTTAAGTACTTAAATGATTTCATCTTCTAAAATTACTGCCATTTTTTTTCCACCTATGAAGGAAGTGTCTTAGGGTAGCATGACTTAGAACTCCGAACAATATTATAAAGAGCTTCCTCATTGCACCACAATTTTTGCAGCAGTGCACCACTTTGCTTCCTGTACATGTCAAGATTTTTGCCCTTCTTACCTCTTCCCAGCACCTACCAAGTATTTAAGCACCAGAAACCTACTGGCCGCTGGTCTACCCCCCACAGCTCGCAGCACCAGTGGGGCAATTTCTGACCGCCCACCTGAATCACAAGCGTTTTCACAAGGCAGTCTGAGGGTGTCCAGATGACAATTATGGGCACAGAGGAAAGCCTGAGAAACATTTGGGAGAAAGTTTAAGGATTAACCCCATTGCAGTGTCTTCTTAGCAAGGTGATAAAATGAGGATTGATATTCACCATTACAAACAGAACGACTCCCACCCCCAGTCCCATATCCGCAATCATACCCAAGTTGCTTATCTGTATTAGAGCGCCTGGGCTTCGTCTTCCAAAAGCTTTCTGGGCACAGCAGCAGACATTTAGGAGCCTTTTCATTAAAGTAGCAAAAGTCTATTAGCATATCTGTCCTACTGAGTTTTTTTTTTTTTGCCAGAGAACAATTAGGTCCAGCATCTCTGAACTGTCATCCAGCCTCACAGAAACAGCTGTCTGCATGTGTCCCAGAGTTTTCTAAGGGAATAACTCAGAGTAGGGAGGTCAAGCCATCACTTCAGTAGAGGATCAATTCAGTTGCATAATTATTTCCAGACAAAGCATACAGTTCATATTCATGTCAGACGAAATCATTGTCAGTACTACAAAACTCCTCCTAAGATTTGCAGTCCCACTGTATGGGATGAGATACAGAACAAGCAACCCAGGAAGAATACAGAAAAAAATGGGGTACCTGTAAGTTGCAAGAAGCAGGGAACTGAAAATAAAGAGGGCATTTTTAGTTCTGCCATCTAGGAACTAACTCTAAGTTGCATCTATTAATGAAGTATGTGATTTGGAAATGTCATATTATTGGGGCTACACTCACTAAAACAGAAAGCAAGAGGATACTAATGATAGAGGTCACCTGCCTACACAAACAGGAATTCTGCCTGGTTTGGCCCAGTGCTATTAATGAAATCAAGACAGGAAAGACTGGAATGGCATATGGCTGACAGATGCAAGCATGTAATTTGATGGTGCAGTGGAAAGAATGACTCAGAACATCATTATCAATTTAGCATTTTTTGATTTCTTAGGAGAAAAAGACCTCACTTCTGGTTCAGCCATTTAGAAGTTAACTTTTCCATGAAGGCAATATGTATGGGGTACTTTTCAAATTCAAGCTTTATCATAAGTTACAGCAGAATGCAAGGCATGGTTAGAAAGGACTTTATGAAGTGGCATAGTGCGTGCCCAGCTTCAGCTTCAGTCTTGTAATTTCTGATTAATGTTTTTCCAATCTGTTCTGAAAGACCTTCTCAGCCTCTGAAGTACAAGAATATATCCCATTACCTTTAGTTAAATTGTTGCTTTGTTTAGGTTATTATTGAATTAGGGTTATTTTTCCTAGCACCTGATCTCTGCTGCTGCACTTAAATCTCACACATGAACTCAGAGGTTTTTGCTCTATTTTTGAAGTGTTGAGATCACATAATTCTTTTGTTCTATGTAAAAACCAAACCAAACCAACAAAACAAGAAAACATTCTTTCATACAAAGAATCCAATTTGTTATCTCCTTCAATTTTGAAGCTGTAACATTGATAACCACATCCAGAGAGCAGCTTATCTGGAGATAATAAATTTTTCATCCACCCCAGCTTGTTAAAAGACCACATTTCCCTAGCTGATTCACAAGAATTTCATGTGGAGTAATGTCAAAAGAACTCTTTCCTTTTACGGCATCATCATGCTGTCCAGGCAGAACTTTTAAGTTCACGGATAAATACTTAATGCTCTATCTAAGTTAACTACAGGCTATGGAAGATCGATAGTAGATCATTCAAACTATTTTTCATTATTAAAAATTGGAGGCAGTGACCCTGCATGCCTTTTTTTCTTGCTCCATCTTTGTTTTACAGTATGCATCTCTTGGAGGAAAGCCCAGAAAGATTATGGGATGGTTCTGTACAACTAAACAAGTCCACCTCAGTTTTTCACCACTATATTTCAGTTCAGTCCAGTCCAGCCCAGTCTCCTCTTTTACATCAGCAAAGCTGGTACTTGACTTTCACTTGGCATTGCAAAGTGAGCAGCAGCTTGAATTCTGAGTCATCTGGCAGGAATACTCTCTCCAAAACAGTAACCTCAAAGTTTTATCCTCTCTAGTTTTCCTGTCTATTTTCCTATCCTTTTAAATACAGATGGTTATGGAAGAGTGAAAAAAGTATTCTGTTCAGAAGTGAATATACCGCATACATTTTGTTTTCAGAAAAGTATGAACTGTACTCTACAGTAACAGTTTAGATATCAATAAAAGGTATAGGTGTTCTTGCCTGGTAAATCACACACACCCTGGAGGACTAAATTACAACAACCTAAAAGCATAGGGAATTGAGATTTGATACCTGGAGCCAAGGTCCATTCTTAGTTTGCTTAAATTTAAATTACCTCAATCGATTATTTTCCAAAGATAGATTTATCACAATTAGCTGCAAGTACTTACTTCACTGGTAGCTAATATACACACCTAGCAATTAGAAGAAGAGCACTCTACTAGATCTTAATTACTTGGGAGTTTTTTTCCTCTTCTCCAAAATGTAGTTTTTAATCAGATACTTAGCCGTGTTTAGACCAAGCATTTGATGCATCCGTCCAGAAGCTCACCTGTAGGAAGCCAAGAGGTGATTCTGCAAGATCTCTCTGTAATTAGAAATATCTAAAGGCAGACTTGTAAGCTCTGTACCCTTCACATCCCCAAGGAAAGCAGCTGAGTCGCTATGCATTGTTCTAGAGTGCAGTGAAATTCAAACAAAGCCAAAGGGACATATCTCCTAAGGATTTTTTTTATTCTTAGCTGGAACCTTTCCTCTTGCAAGCAACCCGCGCACATGCGTACATGCACTAGCTCAGATATCCATACCTCTAAGGAAATTTACCAATCCCAAGCTTTTACTGCACCCCACACCTGTTTCTAATCTGATTTCAGAAACACAGCTTCTGTACCATTATCTCCTGTGCAACTACAGAATCCCATGTTACTGCGTGTTAACCCCAGTGAT
>WEIT01032149.1:93028-115401 GCA_013389985.1 Dryoscopus gambensis
TTTTTTTTAATGACTGACTGAAATTTAGATTTATCAGCC
Organism: Dryoscopus gambensis; assembly: GCA_013389985.1. NCBI lineage: Eukaryota > Metazoa > Chordata > Aves > Passeriformes > Malaconotidae > Dryoscopus > Dryoscopus gambensis. Next base: position 93,068 of record WEIT01032149.1, read on the forward strand.
AGAGAGGACCACAGATTCCTGAACTAGTAACTCAAATTATTATAGAATCATAGAATATTCTGAGTTGCAAGGGACCCACAAGGGTCCTCAAGTCCAACTCCTGGCCTTGTACCCGACAGCCCAAAAAGTCACACCGTGTGCCCGAGAGTATTGCCCAAACACTTCTTGAACTCTGTCAGGCTGGTGCTGTGACCACTTCCCTGGGGAGCCTGTTCCAGCGCCCAGCCACCCTCTGGATGAAGAACCTCTTCCTTACATCCAATCTAAAACTCCCCTGGCACAGCTACAGGCCATTTCCTCAGGCCCTGTCATCGGTCAGTACAGAGAGAAAGGGCAGTGCCTGCCCTTCTGCTTCCTCTCGTGAGGCCACTGCAGTGAGGTCTCCCTCAGTCTCCTCTTGTCCAGGCTGAACAGGACAAGTGACCTCAGCCACTCTTTATATGGCTTCTCCTACAGATCCTTTACCATTTTTGTTGCCCTCCTCTGGATACTCCCTAATAGCTTTATATCCTTCTTATATTGTGACATCCAAAAATTGTCTGTTTTTTAACAGAATATTACAGTGGAGAGATTACAAAAGACAAGGCTGCAGTCAATATGCTGCAGAAGTGCTGTTGTTCTGGCACAAACTTTTTGTTTTATTTTTGGCTGTTTGCTGGATTCATCCATTTGCACTTCAGATTACACAGTACAAAAAATTGCCAAACTGACATTCTTTGCTAATACATCTGTATGAGCTTAATCCGCAAATTTCTATTTGTGAAACCAAACACAATTTAATCAAAAAAGAAGAAAAAAAGGCATCTCCACTGATTAATAAATTGTGGAAAACTATTTCAGCTACTTTGACTAAGAAACTACTCAACCTTCAAGATGAATCCAACGTATTTATTGCATGCAAAACAACTACTCAAGACTATAGAAACAAACTGCTTATTGTGGAGATTTTAAAAAAAAAGAGAAAGTGAGTCAGAAACATTTGCAACCCTCTGTTGGCTCATTGCAACCCACGAGTTTGGGATTTTTTGTTTGTTCTTGTTTCGTCATGGCATCTTCTGTGGCAAAGCTTGGCTGCACTGAAGGCAGCATGTGGTGCTTTGCAACACCTCCCCCAGGTACAGGAGTACCACATCCCCACATCCCTTGTGGCTTCATCTATTTGCCATTACAGTGACTATCCATGGAGCTAGAAATGGTCCTTTATAAGTCAAGCTTCCCAGCTGAGAACTGTGGGCAAGATAGAAGACAACGGTGGGGAGACATGGAGGCAATCTCCATAGCTACCAAACTGACCCTGTTCTTTCGGTGCTCTTCCTGCTCTGCAAGTCAGCAGCATTGTCCATGTGAGGATGTTGTCCAGCTGCTCATGTCCAGTGCTGCATGCAGAGGGGTTCATCCTTAGAGCACAGCTGCATCTGAAGTTGTCTGTAGCAAGGAACTGGTAAGCACAGCTCCTTGCTGCAGGTGACTTCAGATAGGGCCATGCTCCAAGGCAGCTCGGGCCTCTATTTTTGTCCCTTTTCATTTGCTAGCAAAGTCATGAACAGAAGATTATTTTTTCAGATGTCAGCAATACCCAATGATTATTCCCCTGCTCACTTACAACTGTTTAGTAGCTGAATCACTTCCCAGCCAGCAATTGTGAGCTCAGAGATGGAGGCATCTGTTCACACAAACTGAGGTGTGGGAACAAATTAACTCTAGGTTTGGAAAGGAGCAAGTGGAAAGGAGGAGGCTCATTTTAAATACAAGCATCTCAGGCCCTAAGGCAGGCAAGAGAGTCCAGGAAAATGCCCCACACCACTCTGCAATGCTGTTTGAAATGGACCTTCCCAGATCACACAGAAGCAGCTTCTGAACTCACTAATAAAAAAATAATGAACAGCAGTAAAGCTCCAGGGTTACACCTTATTATTGTCTGTTGCCAGTCTGTTTCAGACTAATTTTGTAGCTAGGCTGAAATATTTTACCAGATTCTGTTGCTGTGCATGGCAGTAGGATTTGATATTTGTTCTGGTGCAGAAAAGCTTTCATCTGTGTGCGATGATTAAGGAATCATCAGACTGGAATTGCTGGGTATTGCTGGGTGAGGTACCCCTAAGCTTTTGAGCCATTAAACAGAGAGCTGTGTTGGTTTTTTTCCATTTCTTTTGCTCTCCTATAAGTCTGTTTGCTGTATTTCCTAAAAGCAACAAACTGCCTCTCAGCACCCGAGCTGACTTCCCACCCCTCCTCTTCTGATGGAAGCCTATTCAAGAACAGTCTTCACAAGCTTTCCCCAAAGCTGTTATGTGGTCTGATAACAGCTTCATGGACAAACACACAATCAGCCACTTAAAAGCAACTTTTCCAGGGGAATACTCTGCAGTCCTGATGGCAATATTCCCAAGGTTAATTAGAATATACCCAATTTTCATTGTATTTCCATCATCAGAGCTTCCCTGCAAGCTGCTTGAAAGCAGCACAGACCTTTACAGCTCTTACCTCTTACAGTGACAGCTTTAGTCTTGGCAAGGAATGAGCAGGGAGGAGAAGGGAGGAGGGAAGGGTAGAAAGGAGAATGGTCACTCTTGGCGGAAACAGCAGTAAGAGTTTGTAACCTTGCAGAATTCACCCTGGAATCTTGCCCCTGCAGCCTTTCACACAAAACTACCTACCCACTGTCCACAGTGCAGCCAGAATTAGATAACAAAAAAGACCAAACCTCAAAAAAGACCAAAATCTGAGGTCCAGCATGACTTCAGAATAAAAGAATGGTGCCTCAAAACCAGATTTTGCAACCTATTTCTTGCAACATGGCTGATCTGGACAGCTTCAAGCTCTTTGGGAAAAAACTGCCACATACACATCTATAGCATGTGATTGCCCTCACAGATGAATATGTCAGCATTCTCGCCATCTTTAGCCAGGAGCTCTGAGAGATGGTTAATGATTTCTTGCCTCCAAATCCACAGGAACAATAAACAAAGATGTTGTGCAGTGTGGTTTGGGCTTAGGTTCGCACACATGGTGCTTTGGATCTGTGTTTGGTTAGGTTTGCTGGTCCCAGAACACTTGGAGTCAGAGCAAACTGTGCTCGCCAGCACCCGCATGCTGTGATGCAATTAACAGTTACCACCTTTTCCCTTTGAGGTTAAGAAAAAGAAGCTGCAAATTAAATGTTGCTCCACTGCTGCTGTTTCTAAAACCACAGGAAGACTTGCACATGCAGCTGACTGAAGTAATTTTCATAGCAGCACATGAAAAAGGGGAAAGGCTGATGGCTGTTTGTGTGTCCTGATAAAGTCTCAGGAAACACAACAGTTAAGCAAAGGCAACAGGCCTTACACTGCTGCGCTTTTTGCCACTTGGAACCAAAGGAATTACAGAACGGCAATGCTGAGAACCTTCGTACAGTGAAACCTCTGCAGGGGCCTCATTTTCAGCCCATGCTTCAAAGCAAGATGGGAGACCTGTAGGATTGGACTTTGGAGAGCCAGCCATGTGAAGGACAGGCATGTGGCATGTAACAGGACTGGAGATGAAAAGTTACTGTGACTTAATGTCTTCCTTCTTAATTAATTGGCTTATGAGTAGAATGAACCAATGCAAAAGAAAACTAAACACATCTTCCCTTGCCAGTACATTGTACCTTCAGTAGTTCAAGTGACTCCCTGACTGACAATTTTTGAAACCATAGGACAAGGATAATTTTGTGACCTTCATGTTTCCAGCAAATCTGGCCAAAATTGGCCAGAAAATGAAAAAGTGATGGCCAACCTGCAGGCTTTATTCTCCACAGAAAACTCAAGAAATGTTCTGCCCAGTGCAGATATTTGGGTAAGCTCCAAAACTGAGTCAAGAGCACCTGTGAGATCACAGCACTTTGGTTGAATACTGCAGACAGATACCAAGGCATAGGATGAGTCAGGAGTTTTGTGAACTAGTTGGACTTGAAATTACATCCTACAGAAAAGGACTTTGCAAACAGGCAGCCCTAAATTCCCATCAGCTGTTGTGTGTCTGTTCAGGCAAAGTCAAGGGAGAAACACAAAATTCTTAAGGTTAAAAAATTGAGGTAGGGATTCATGTAGGATTGGTAGTATTATAAGCAAAAATTATTACCTTACTGGCATCTAGAGACTAAGGCACTTATTCATCTTTCAGTCTTGATAAAGTTAATTAACAGATCTTAGGATAAATGGTTTATTTATGTAAGAGCCAGCTATTTATGTGATAATCACCCCTACTACTCCTATTCAGTTGATTCATCTCTAGAATAATCTGAGGTCCTGTGTGAACTGATAGCAGGGTCCTCATGTTGGGTGGGATGCTTGTCATCCCAAAATGTCAGCTGCTCTCAACCCTGCCAGCAAGGTAAAAAAGAAAAAAAACAAACAAACAGAAAAAAAGGGTTTAGTGAATGAGAAAGTCAGCACACTGGTAGACCTCACGAATTTTTTTCATCAGGAAAAGAAAAACTTTCGTCTCCCCTTGATATCTTTGGAAAGGTTAACAGTTAATGAAGCTTGTGCTGATAAGCTGAGCCGGAACAGCACAGCACCACTACAGTCAAAAGAGCAAGAAAAACTTTATCAGTTTTCAGGAAGCCTGCTTTTTATTAGATTGCTTTAAAACAAAATTATATCAGAGAAGTGAATGGGAGAATTTAGGAGTTAATGCCAAAACGGAATATAAGACAACTTCCTGGCGCATGCTTGCTCTGCAAAAATGCTGTGGTTTCCTCTGTCCAGATATAGCACAACTGCTTCAGCTGTACCTAAACCACCACCATCACCACCAGCAACAAAGGCATATAGGAAAAAGCTGATCTGAAATGTCCTGACATTTTGAGTGTGCAGCTGGAGTTGCAGGAGATGATCACTGGGCACATTCAACTGTTTTTGGAGGAGCTGTTTAAAGTGTATTCCTCATTCAGCATCTTGCCTGTACAGAGCTGGGCTGCAAAGATTAATGCTGAAATATTCCAGGATGAAGAAAAGTCTCAGATGGTAAAATGCTGGCAATTAAATTTCTATTGACGAAGTTCATATTAGATCACATATACATTGCATGCTGGTCTTCAGAGAAGAATAGAGATGAAATTATTTCATTATTATAAATTTGTCGAATTATTTTATTTCTGCATTTAACAACATTGTATATTTCCGTACATTGAACAAAAATATAAGTGCATACCAGAAGAACTCTTCAGTTAAGAATTTATTTCAGTTATTTTTCACTGTCTTCACACCCTCTGGTCACTATACAATAGAACAGAGCAGTCACCACGCCAGCAAACTTTGCTAGAATGAGGAATTCCACCTGTGTGGAACTAGGAAAATTTAGGTTCCCATAGACTGGTGTCAGGTAACCCCTGACTGCTCTGGCCATAATGATTCTTGCTTTCTATGTCTTTACACTCTTCCCATCATGGACCATATATATTTCCTATGGTCATATATATTTTCCCACTGCTTTCATGCTTGGAGATAATTGCATTTGCTCATAAGACATTCCTCTCTGCTGACTTGGCATTAGATATCACTAGCTCTCAAAACTTCCCAAGCACCTAAGAGGAGACAGTACTCTCCTATCCTCACTAAACCAAAAATACAAGTTGCACAGTAGCTACTGTAAGTTCACCTTATCATGGAATCACCACAGGCTGCAAAGCCTCTCTTAACTGAGTCTGAGATCACCTTTCACTGTTACTAACAAAGAAAATTATGCCGGATAGTCAAATGTATTTTATCAAAGCAAATGGTTAAGTGGTTGAATAAAGAATTGGAAATTGAGAACATTTTAAATGTAGATACCTATCGTTCCTTGGTTTTGAGACTTAAATATTTCCCCTTCTTCTCCCTCATTTCCCTTAAAATATATTTCCACTGCACTCACTAGAAACAACTGTTTATGTGAAACATAAATTATGAAACATCTAATCAGACTTACCGCTTTTAATTCACTCTAAGTTCTACACAGAAAAAAAGACAAGATGAGTTAATATCATAAGCAAAGTTTCGCTCTCTGGATTCCCTCTTCTTTTCACTAACTTTAGGTGCCACACTCACACATATTGTACACATCCTCAGCCCAACGTGAAGTGCTTCCAATTCTCCAGCTCCACTTCTACTCCTGCTGCAGAGCTCCATCTCCTGCATCCAGAACCCCTGTAATCCCTCCAGGCCCTTCCTGTGTCCCACTCCATGCCACTGGCAACACCGGTGTTTGGCCTCTCAATTGCACAAAGGGCACAAATCACTGGACAAAAAGGAGCAAATGACTGAAGCACTGAGAGCCGTATATGCAATGGATGTTCCCTCAGGGTGGGCTCCAGCAGGGTCTCTTTCTGATTTTGGCAAAAACTGCATGAACTTAGTATCTCTGAGATATTATCCCTCACTTCCTTTGCCAAATTTGACTGAGGTGATGCTGCTGATGGAAAAGGAGAAGGGCAAGTGGAAGGAAGGAAGGAGAAATCTGGGCAAAGACTGACAGGCAGAGCTGTCACATCATCTTTGTTTTGACAGAACAACAGACTACCACTGCCAGCCAACTCTGAAAACATATCCTCAGATGCTGTGCTGTGTTTGGTTTGTCTTCTGCTTTCCAAGTCTTACTGAAAATGAATACCCGGAGGAGAGACAGATCCCTCGGCCACACTGCAGGATGGGAAGAGAAGCCTCTCTGAAACACAATGTATGTATGCTCCTCCATCCACCCAGCATCCACCCTGGCAGTGTTTGAACGAGATACAAAAACAAGTGGGTCTTAAAATATCGTTCATACATATAAATTATCACAGCTCGATTCCATTCACCACACAACTGTTCTATAATTTGAAAACAAGCCGTCTGGTGGCATGACAAATACAAGACGTCAAATTCTGATTGCAGAGATACTCATTGTTCTGTTGCCATTAATACTCCTAATCTATGCCAGTAGAAATTATGTGCTTGTATTAACAACACATGAACCAGACAGCTGTGAGGATTACTTCTAGCAAGGCACCTGCTTCCTAGCCCTAGCGGGATATCTCCTGAGAAAGATACGCTCCCAGAACTGTCCTTCAGGTGTGTGTGGAGAAGGAGGACCTCTAACTGTGAGGCAATCTGAGGCAGAGAGAGTGCTTGGAAACATGAACTATCCCAGTATCTAAGCACATTACTCTGGGCTTTCTTTTCTTTGTGGGGAGGAACAGGTGAAGATGAAGGGAGCCAGTGAAGTTCTTCACAGGTACATGGGAAGGAAAGGCTCTCACTGCCCTGCTCTGTTACTGCTCCAAGGGCATGGCAAAGCAATCATTGTGTGGCTTTCCTCCCCTGTAATGGCTGTTTCTCTGTGCTTACCCTCAGAACTTCTTCCTGTCACCCCTGGTCTGGTTCTCACTGAAGTGAATCATGCACTGTGTACACTGCACATCCCTAGGCAAAATACCTCATGGAAATGCAACCACAGTTTAGTCACATTTTGAATTAGATCCACTCAGGCACACACTATAGGGGGGTTGTTGATTTGTTTGTTGCATATATACTGGCTGTTAATTTTTATTGCTTGTAAACTTTCTCTCTATAAAATCTGTGTGAAAGCTGGACTACTATGTTAAAGGAAAGTTACCAGATGGGGAAAATATGGTTGATTAAAGTGGCTGTTTCCATGTTTGCTCAGTGTTGTGACACATCTTCACACTGGGTAAGGTGATTGGCAGAGAAACAACAGCAGTGAGTACTGATGAGTGTATGCGTCATGTATAAATGCCTGGAGCTGAGCAGGGCTTGGTTTTGCAAACTTCCCAGAGCTTCTGAGCATGATTTATTGTAGATTTTTCTGCAATAATGAAGAAATTTTAAAAAATAAAATCAAATAAGTGTCACACTTCCTGCTTTAGACTACTGAATGCAAAATGAAGAAAAAGCAGGGAGACTGTCTCATGCAGAGAATTAAGGTTATTTTAACACTACAAATACTCCACAGAAGGTACAATCTTTCCTGTGTGTATTAGCTCCCTTCTTTCCATTCCAGGAAGGAAGGATGGTTTTCTCCTTAAACCCGAGTTTCCTGATCTATCGCAGACATTGAGCATGATCTGGAACTCATGTGATCTCCTCTTCCTTCAGCATCCACCATATGAAATATGGATAACACTTCTCCTTTAGTCTTCAACTTTGCATATTTTCAATACATTTTATCCCATATCTGTATGTTAATATATACTGAGAAATACACACACTCTGATTTTCCTGGCCTCTAGCTGGTATTATAAAATGAGAATAAGTAGCTTTCAGTAAGTAGCAAGTATGGTGGACAAGTTATTAACTGGTCTAAAAATGGACACCAATTAGACCTGTTAGAACTGGTTCCTGTGATGTGCCACAGGTAGCAAAGATGTAAAGAACAGGTTTCAAGAAGTTTTGCACCTTGGGATATTTAAGCATCTGAAGTTTCCTTAGAGAGGGACAAAACTATGAGCTGTCCCTAGCCACTGGGATGGAAAGCCCAAACACAACCCTGCCTAACCTGTTCCCTGGGTGCAGAAGCCCCTGTGCTGGTTACTCTCGGACATCTTCATTCTGTGACACGGAGAATGAGAGGTGGTTCCACCATGACTGCATTCCTTTTGGTAGGCATTCCTTCAGTCCTTGTGGATGCTATACCAGCTGCATCTTATCTCACATGCATCCTGAAAAACCGTGGGTTTTTTTCACACTTTTAGCCTGTAGCCAGTCATTTTCTTCCTTCATCAAGTCTCTCATCATTCAGCTCTGGTCGCAATTCCTTTATTCACAGAAGCTAACCTAGACCTATTTTTTTCTTCAGCCCAAAATATACCCTGATGTCAAGGCAGAAGCCTCAGAGGTCCACTTTATATTTCCTGCTGGCCTGAGGCAAGTCTTATTTTCATGTGTTCCCTTCACCAGGCCTCACTCACGTTCTCCATTCAGCTTTCTCCTGCTATGGCCCAGGTTCCATGGAATGCACTAACATGTCCAGGGACTGAGCTTTTCTGAGGTAAGGTCAGGACAGAGGTCCTAGAGGGGCTCTCCCTCCTGGCTGGCAATCACTGCATGGGGCAGAGCAGGGATGCAGCACATGAGAAGCAGAGCAGGGGCAGAGCAGGGGCAGAAGAGGGAACTAAGGGAGTATTTAGACAAGAGTCCCTTCTGAGCCCAATGGACCCCAGGTTTGTATTGAGGAGGGGTAAGGTCACCATTAAGCCTCAACTGACTCTCGGTATTTGGACCAGCCTGCCATGAAATCCACCCCTGCAGCACCAAAGCCTGCTCCATCTGTGAGCTGCTGGTTACAGCTTCTCTAGTAGCACCTGCATGTGCTGAATTCATGGAAGGGAATTGGATTGTTATATGCTGAATTAAGTCTCTGGATAACCCTGTGGGGCCTGACTGAAAACAAAGGGCCTTACTCCCTGGTCCTGCATTTGCATCCCATTACTGCAACTGCAGTGAGCAAAGCTCTTGGGGAAAAAAGTCAGCTCCAATGAAAGAAGAAGAAAAGTATCGGTAATTCTTGCAGGGAATACCTGCAGAGAGGAAAGATGATCTCCAATTGCATCAAAAGCTGTGCTGGACATGCGCAGCATAAAGCTCTTCCTTTGGGCAGAATGGAGAAAGAAGGTAAATCTAGGTGGGGATGAGATTAGGAGATTCCCCACAATGCAATAATAAAGTGAAGCTCAGCTGAAAGATTATAGTGGGACTGGCTTTTGAATTTTCCAAACAAAAATTGACGTGAAATAAGGACAAACAACCCAGAGTTTAAGTGTTAAGCATGTTAGTGCTAAGCTGATGTGATTATTGTAGACCTCACTGTATAATTTGAGAGACTTCTGCTGTTCAAGGAGGACGGTTATCCTGGTGACAGTCTCCTGCGCCCAGACCCCAGGGGCAGCAGAAACACAGGACAGCTGGTGTCCAAAGCAGGAGCTGAGCCTGGCAGTAGTGCCAGGAGTGTTTCTGATGAACACAACTTTCTTTCCATTTTTTCACCAACAATTTTGTTCCCAAAATGCTACCTGACAACCCAAGAGCAACACTGCTTGGTGAAAAGCTTTGCAGTGCATAATCAATTAGAGGACTAACAAACAATGTGAAAATCACAGTGATGAATTTTATTTTTAATATTTTTACAAGTGGAAGAATAATCAGACTTGCTCTGATCTGGTGATTTATGAGCTAGTTGACAGGTGATAGCTTATGATCCTCACTCAAGGGCCATGAAGTGCTTTCTGCCAAAACTATCAGCCCTTCACATATTTTTTTAACTTGTGTAATCTAGGCTTTTCCTCTTGGGCTTGTTAGCAAATGATGACTGCCTAGTCTAGGCCTGTTTCAAAAGGAAAGACAAAATATGGAGTAACTTTTGTGGAAAAATATGAAATTATGTCATATGTCATTAACTTCGATGTCAAGTAAAAAAAATAATTTTGAGGGAGGCTTTGCATTCACAGCAATTGAATGTTCAAATGTAACCACTGGCCAAAAATTCAATCACCAAGATGTCTCGGTCTTGGGCTTACCTTTTGAGGCCAGATATGCAGACACCTTTTCCTTGACAATTCTCCCTTAGTCACTCTGAAAATCTTAGTTAAAGCTTTTGATTTCAACATCACTCTTATGATGTTTCTCCTGGTGGCCAGTTAGTAAGAAGAAAAAGGAAAATAAATGGTGTGAGAAAACAACTTTTTTGTTTGTTAAATAATAACTTACTGCTGAATTTTGCAGAACACTTAGAGATATGGAAATGTATGTCCAAAATTATTCACATGTGCCCAAAAAAGCAACACATGGACATAAATTATTACAGTATTTAGTTCTAGATGTGCTAGTCATAACACAATACTCATTAAAAAAAAAGCTCATTCTGCACTGTGATACTTGTTTCTTCTCTGGCGCCCATGAAAGGCAGGTTTCTAAGCAGAGAATTCTACTCTGTAGCTCTGTGGTCAGCCCGGACTGGTGCTCTGGATACATGACTTTCCTCCAAGGGTCACTTTGTGGCTTTTGGGGGAAGCAAGCAGCTACATGGTGCACAAAGCCAGACAATCCAGGGACTGTAGCTCCAGATGCCACGCAGCATTTGGAGATGGACAGTCACCCTCAACCTACTGCCACATACGAAGAGCAGAACTGATGGGGATGAGCTATTTCACCCTCTTCCCCAAGTTCACAGCAGAATCTGTTCTGTTGCCAGGTCCATTTAGGTTACACTGATAATGATTTTGCAAAACATCCTTGACCTTGCCACAGTGTTTTCAAAATGTTAGCTGAATTTCAGTTGAAATGGACACATTCTGTAGGGAAATGACCAGAAGAAGAAGTATAATGCTGCTCTAGTGCTAGCAGTGGTTAAAATGCAAAGGTATATTTGAAAAATTCAAATTAAATTTGAGTTTTACAGCACCACAGGAATTGATTAAATGTTTGCCTTCTTTTGACTGAGCACTCTGCTCTATCTGCTGTCGAGGGAGATACTGGGGACTGGACTCCAGCTGGCTGCTGTGCAGCAAATAGCGCCGCTTGCATGGCCAGGACCTCTCTGGGTTTCACCAGACTGTGGCATGGCCTCTTCTTATTAGCATTGTTCTCATGAGGAAAAACTGCTCCAAATCTCAGGCAGAAGCTGTATGAGCAAAAAGCTTTCCACTTTTCTCTGAAGAGGGAAAGCCTGCACAGCGCCCATGCACAGGCGGCATCTTTGAGCCCTCCCCTGCCTCTTGCCACATCTCATCTGTGGACAAGGGGACAACCCAGCCTCTCAGCCCACCCATTTGCTTTTCTGCAACTCGGCTGAATGCCAAGTGCCCTGTGGCAACCCCCTCATTTCAGCCTTGAGGCAAGCCCTGCTGAAATCCCAGGTAGACCTGCTGCTATCCCGTGCGTCCCCACAGCTGGGACTGAAACAGCCCCATCTCCTAAAAATACACTCCCTTCTGCCCTGAGAATAGCCTGTTTGAGGGTTGTTTTTTTTTCTGATCTCATTTATTTCCCATCACTGTGCCTGTGATTACTCTCCCTCAAGCCCCTTCTCTCCCTCCTACCAGCATGCCTTGCCTAATTCCTCCCGCGACATTATCAGCTGGGATGATGAGCAGCTGAGCTCGGTATTAGTGCTGACGCAGGCGGGCTGACAAATGAAAGCGCGAGTGCCATCGCTGCTGGGTGCGCTTTCCCGGGAGCGGGAGATGGAAGCCGACGGGCTGGCAAAGAGCGAGAGCTGGCGGCTCTCTAGCCCCTTCCCTTGGTGGCTCCGGGCGCAGAGCGACACAGGGGAAAGACCCATATGCTTCGCTGCCCTCGGTTTGCCAAGAGCCCCTGACTACCTGGCTGATCCGGGCCCTGCCGAGCGCCCTGTTCCACAGGCAGCTGGCAACTTTGCAAAGGGATTCAGCGCTTTTTTCCACGCTTTTTGTTTGTTGGTTGTTTTTTTTCCCCGTGCGTTCACTCTCAGGATCATGAAACCTGCATGGCATGACTGCCCAAGGCCTGCTCTAGCAGGAAATGGTGGCAGGTGAAGCACCATTTGAAAAACAATGCATACCCTTGGTTTGTCTCCCTGGAAGAGGGACTGGATCCTCAGATTTTCACTGCCCACTGCTCCAAGGCTGTGTAGCTCCATGTCCTCCATCCACCAGCCCCTACTCAAATGGGAAGCACTTGGGATTTTTCTAAAGTCTCACTCCTTGGCATCAGCTGAAAATCTGGTAAGTTGCCTTTTGTTCCAAAAAAACCTGATGGGTTTCCAGTTCTGCACTTCAAAATGTGTACTGAGCAATGACTGGCAGTAATTTTCCATGATGAGTTCTGACTGACTAGATTCAAAGTTTGTTTGCCCTCAGAAGACCTGCACAACACCCTGAGCTGGGTTTGTTCCATTACAGTTACTGTGATGAACTGCCAGGAAGTCACATCAGGAAAATTATACTTAACCAACCAGTTATTTCTCCACTCCACTTTGTTACCAGCTCAGCCACTGGTCCCTGCATGTTCCTCTGCTAGTGATGCTTCTGGAGAGAAGATGTTTCTCCTTTCATATTTGATCAATACAAGAGAATGACTATGTTTATGTTCTGCTTTGCTAATAAATCTGGATTTATGTGTGAAAGGAGGCAAAGGAGTTTGGGAAAAAAATCTACTCTAAAATGCAAATGTCCATTCCTTCAATGGACACATCACACAGTACAAGTAAATAAAGTTTTAAACAGCCCTTTGTCCTGTAAAATTCTCACGTAATTCCTGGGGAGCTGGTGGTCACTGTTCCCAAGGAGACAGACCCTTTCTGTATCTCATCACAGAAGAACCTCAGCTGGAGAGCCATTAGTGTCTGCTGCCTGCTTAGCTATGGGCTCATAATATTTTCCATTAGCCTGCATAAAAGAAATCCCACAAGGATGAAAGCTAAAAGAAGCATTAGTGCATACATTCCATATTAGGTTGTTAAAGTGTGGCAGAAACAAAATGTGTCACCCAGTGCTCTGTATGGAAACCAGTGGGCAGATGGTGGCCCTTGGGGTGTGATCGAGTGGGTTTGTTTCACCACTAGATGACACTCGTGCCTCTTGAAAAGGCTCCTGCCACCCCCACCGAGGCTGCAGGTCACAGAAATTTTGAGAACAGATTAACCTGGCTCCAGGTGGGAGCCCCTGAGCCCCTCTCAGACACAGTCACTGCCTGATTAATTGTAAGTGGTTGCACATTAGGAAGCCTCACCTCATTATTTTGCAAAAGTAAGGTAGAGAAAAAATGATGACTTGACTTTTGAAATTTCAGTTTCCCTCCCAACAGAAGCAGGCTAACATGAGCTCAGTAAGAGGCCTTCTCCTACTGGCTTGTGGAGTATGGCTGTGGATTAGCAAGAGAAGCAGAGAAGCTGGTTGTCAAAAGCATGGTGTGCTCAGGGCCCAGGTCCTGCAAGACTCCAGACTGACCATGAAACCATGGCCATGCTGTGCCTCACTCCTAACACCACTTTCAAAAAGCCACAGGGCTTATGTGGTATTATGACTAATACCCAAATTATACTCTCTGCAAAACCAGGACGGCGCCTCGTGCCCTGGCCCTCTCAGGAGACAGAAATTGCTCCTGTCTGCAAGTGCTCAAATACCACAGGGTAACACTGCAGCCACTGCAATGGTGCAGAACTTTTCTGAGTGACACTCTTCATTCTGCTTCAGTGGTTGATTGTAAGTATTTGATAATGCAAATTTTGGACAGATGAGATGGTGAAAGAAAAAATTCTGAGATTAAAGGAGCCAGTAATAAAAAGTCCAAGATTAAAATGCTAGTATGGCTTTAGGTTACACAGCCATCATGTAGCAGAGCAGGATACAGGACACGGGGAAGTGCAGAACATGGTGTTTAAGGGCAGCTGTAATTATATTTCTGAAAACTCTCCATGAAGAAATGTCCATATACTTCTGACACATGCTCATTGATTCCCAGACAAATACCAAAGGGGTGAAGATCCTATTTCTCCCAGAAATAAGGGAATAGAAGAACATTCAAACACAGCCTGAGATGGCAGCCCTACGCCACCCTCTGATTGACTTTAATAGGCTGGTAGTGCCACGCAGAATCCCACGGGATTGTACTTCCACAGATCTGCTTGCAAGATGAGAGATTTATGTTTTTTATGGCTTAGCAAGTGATTACTGAGATAATAGGGGAAATTTGTCAGGAAGCTAGCCTTTACAGAAACTTCCTAATGTGAGTATCTTCTTCTCAAATTGTGCATCTTAACATGAACAATTACGGTCTTATGAATTTTGCTGTTTCAGGTTTTCCCCAGTTTATGGTCTTTGTTTCTTCTTTTTCTACAAAAATGGAAAGCTGCTTCCCAAACACGTTTCCTCACTTGTAGTGCTGGCCAGGCAATTAACAACTTCACCCACAATCAATACGTAGAGTTTTTCTGAGTGTATAATAAGGTAGGTAAGGAGATGAAGATAGATTTTTCCTGTGTAAGCTTTCCACAGTGAACCTGAGTATTTACTCCTCTTGCGTAAATCTACTTACCTCCTTTTA
This sequence comes from Dryoscopus gambensis, assembly GCA_013389985.1. Classification (NCBI taxonomy): domain Eukaryota; kingdom Metazoa; phylum Chordata; class Aves; order Passeriformes; family Malaconotidae; genus Dryoscopus; species Dryoscopus gambensis. The sequence continues at coordinate 108,088 of WEIT01032149.1, forward strand.
ATCATGATGAAATCAATTAAGTACATTTTAGTTGTCTGCACAAAAACTGATAAGATTTAGAGGCAAACGGGGTATTCTTCATACTGAATTATTGGATGGAGACTCGAGCTAGCCCCTAAGTTAAGACTTGTAAAAGGTAAGACTTTTGCAGTGCTGGACAAGTCTGAAGATACACCAGACCACCAGTGCCTTAAACCTGCCTGTGCTCCTGTGTCAGAGCAAAGCAAAAACTGTATGCCTGATTAGAGCTATGACCATACACAGGAGAAAACAGTTCATTTTAGGGAAGCAATTTACAGGAACAGCTTGTTTACTGTTGGACAAACAGTGCTGCCCATGAAAGCCCCATCTCTAGCACAGCTCCTGCTGACTTCAGTGGGAATCTGGTATGAGTCAAAAGTGGAGGCTCAACAGTGCTCTATGGAGAAGTATAATCATAATTATAGCACAGATTATAATTGGAGGCTTGCAAAGTCAATCAGCCTGATTCTGTTAATATCAATAGTTGTCTGGTGGCTAAATTGCCTAGACTAATTCTTTTTTAACACCTCAGCCATAACTCATCATTAGACAAATGCCATATCCTAATATATACTGCAGCTTAAACACAATGAGAGCTTCAATCTGTTTTTTAATTTCTGTGATATTCTGTCTTTTTGCCCACGTACAGGGAAAATAAGTTTATTGTAGGCAGAAGACTGCACGGACTGTTCCCCACCACAAGGTTCTTGCAGTCTTCTTGTCCCTGGGAAGTGATGAGCTCCTGCAGACCCTCTAGTGCATGATGACATTTGAAAAATAAGCAATAAGCAAAACAAATGTTTGCTGCAGCTCTCAATGCTGCAGCTCAAAAATTTGCTGAAAGAAATCAACAAACTAATATGTATCAGATTAATAAATGGGAGAAAAAAGTCAATCAGCTGTTCAAAAATCTAAGCAGCCCCCGTTATGATCCAGCTTACTTGTACAGTTACCTACTCAGTCCAAGTAAGAATACCTGGAGGGGAAAAAACAGACCCTTTCTCATCCCAATCCCCCATTTTTCTCTTGTACAACACGCAGAATGTGGATTTGGTTCCAGCTTTAGAACCTCTCCAGAGTCAAGCAGATGCATATCCAGTGTGTTGGCACTTGTGCTGTGTCAGGCCCCTCAGTGGTGCAGGCAGGGTCAGTACCACCGAATAGCACCCTGAAGTTGTCTGGAACATTTTTATGCTTGTTCATTCCCTGGATCTGTTTCAAAAGGCAAGCGTTGTACTTGGTGACAGCAGCCCGTGTTTTCAGAGCTAGAATCCACTAGCAGTTAATTCAAACTGGCCTGATTTTCGGTGCTCCAATTTGAAGCAAGTTCTTCAGCTCCTTGCTCAAGTAATTTTTAGTTAGAGACCTACCTTTTGGTAACTGATTAGGAACATTATGACCTGCCTTTAAAATGTAATGTGTTACAAAATTAGAGGGACAATTTATGGGACGGCAGATACTTCCCTTTGCAAGTTTCTAACTCCCCAGTGCGTTATATCCTTATAATGAGTCAATAAAACAAGTCACAGCTGCAGCACAGTGAATGTCAAGAGGCGCAACGGACAGCGGGTATTTTTGATGATTTACTCTATCAGCCTCCTGACCAAGCACTTTTACTTTCTGAAAGTTCACTGTACTACACTGTACGAGGTGAGTGCCTCTCGGCGCTTTGGCTGCACCTCCTGTACCGCAGTGAGATCGATACCGTGCACCGGTGTCAGCCTCGCTGGGGGAGGAAGGTCAGCCGAGTTAAGCCGTCAGCTGGCCCGCACACAAACCCTGAAAACAAAAAGCGGAAAAGCCTCCAGGGGCTCTAAGGCTTAAGCCAGCGCCTGCATGCCCGGGGGCTGGCAGCAGTGAGGATTCAGCCGCGGGTCAGCTGAGCCGCTCTCAGGTTCGCCGCGGTCATACACTCGGTGTTGAAATGGGCAGAGAGGCTGAAAGCCACACAAAATCCTCCCAGTTCACACAGATTCCTTCTCGTTCAAGTGGAATAGGGGCAGACAGGGCACAGCTTTGCACGGCCCAGATGAAAGCACGGGGCTTTGTTACTCTGCAGACCCAGTGCCTCCCAGTTATTATTTTTTTACATATACTGCTACTCAAAACTGAGTACACATTTTGCTATGGGGGAAATAAAAGACTAAAAAGACAGCTACCCTTGCCTTCAGCCTCTCGGAAATTAGCCCGGGTCAGCGAGAATTCAGCGTTCTTCTCCTGCAGTCGCGAATTGCTGAGGGACCGTGTTTGGCCCTAGGGCACAGCTCGGAGCAGGAGCCTCGCCGGGCTGCCTTGGCCGTGTCCCGTCCCACTGGCGGCGGGGTGTGCGGGCAGGGCTGGAAGCGGCCCGTGAGGGCAGGAACGGCGGCCCAGCAGCGCCGCGATCCCGGCGGGAGCAGGCACGGACACAGCGCCCCCTGGTGGGCCCGGCCGGGAGGGAATGGCGGCGCCGGACATCGCACGGAAAATCACAAGTCCTTTCGTAAGATAAACACTCTCTTAATTACCTTATTCACAGTGTGTATTAGCTGTTCGCACTGACACGATTCACATCGCGTTTTAAAAATTCCTCCAGGCAACAATCATGATTATGAATTTTTAAAAGTGACTGAATGACTCAGCCTCCTGATTTAGATGACCAGAGTTAGGCGTCTCGTCTATGCTGTCTGCACTATCTTTGATTAAATAAAATAAAATACAAAAAAAAAAAAGGAGACAAAAAAAAAAGACAAAAAAAAAAAAAAGACTGTGACACAACGTTTCTGTAGGTTTCTGTTAAAAGTAATTTCCATATTATTCCCCATACAGCCACATTGCTAGCAGGGTGACAGTATGAAAGCAGCAATGAATACAGTGGAACATGTAAAAAGGGATGGAGCAAGGAGACTGCATCATGTTGAGTCTGAAAGCAAAGTAGTTAACTGGACTGCCAAGAGTGCTATCTCACAACGTTCTGCCCTGTGCATCCTGCTGGTGAACTCCTGGCCTCTAGCAAAACGCCAGCTGAATGTCACTGAGCAGGGACTATATCTGATAAAATGTCTCACACTTGATTTGCAATTGTTCTGTGCTGCACGCCAGCTCTGTTGTACCAATGCTGGCTGTGTGTTAAATTATAGCAATGATACACTCAGCACACATGTGCTGATAGATAGGTGGGGGACAATAATAGACCTCCAGCTCATGCTAAGTTTAGTGAGAAGACTGAAAAGAGAATGATACTTCATCTGGACCTGTTTGTCTCTGCATCCAATTTGTAAACGGTATGACAGGGATCTACAGTCTTCTCATCTTAGACATGTTTCCAGATTTTTTGTTGTTGTTTTGTGGTAAACAAATCAGAGGCTTTAGGAGAAAGCAGATATGGACATCGACAAACAAACTAAACAGAACTTAAATATCTCAGCCTATGCATATGGTATTTCAGAGCATTAATTATCAAAACAGTTTCCATCTGCTACATCACAGCTGCAATGTGCTAAGCCGATAATACATATGAGAGAAAAAAAGAAACCACTTGAAAAACCTAAGTTACCAGTGAAGTCTTTGAAACTCATAACACTGAATAGTTCAGGTGAAAGCCATTTATTCAAGTCTGAGAAATGTGCTTTTAGGAAACTCACCTTTTGAACTAGAAAAATAGAAAAGTATTCCCTTGCTTTTCCTAATGCTTTTGATGAAATGCTGTGAAAGCCATTCTATTAAGAGTAAGGACAAGGTAAGAGGAAGTTTTCCATTCCTGCATTAGCTGAACCTCACATTCCCTCATGCCATATTTTTGTAGTGTAAGAGTACAAGCACAGCTTTAGGCACTGGTGGCTAATTTTTAGTCCCTTATCTTTCTCCAGTTCCCAAGAGTAACATTTTTATGGGGTATGTAAAGTCCTGTGATATAAAGGCTTTCATTCTTTTGTCTACCCTGGTGGACTAAAGGTGGAGTAGTTTTAGTCTTTCCTGGATTTTTGGATCTGTGATTCTAGCCTCTGCCAACAGTTGTCTCCAGAGCCAAGTCAATGTTTCTCTGCAGTAAAAAAGTAATAAATAAATAAACCCCCATAATAATTGTGGCCTTAAAGCTGAATGAGTGGAGTATAGAAGAGGAAGGATGAATTTTTTTTTCACTGCCCCTTTGAGCCCCTTTAGGCACTTTCTGCTTTCTGTATGTCTGAAGTAGTTGTGGCTGCTCCTAGCTGTGCCACCACAGAGTGCTTGGACTGCCTCTGTACCTGTCTGTAGCTGACAGCTACTGGTTTTTGCCACGAGTAGAATGTCCAGACATTGGATGGAAATCAAATCTAGCACTCTACAGGCTGCAAAACATTAATCTCCTTTTAGCAAGACACTTCATTTATATGATTTATTAGCAAGTCAAACCTTACAGAAGTCCATGAACATGCAGCTGCTGTATCCTTCCTAGTTCCAGCTTTGCAGTGAGCTGGCTTATACACAGAGTCAGGATCTCTCTTGCCCTGTGCTTGGTCTTGTGAGCATGGGTCTGGTGAGAATAGGTCCCCCATGGTGTCTGGGATGTCCTGTCTGTGGGCACACACCCATGGAATCCAGCTTTCTCAGGCTGAGAGTAGAGAAGCCTGGGTATTATTTTCCATGGACTGTGCTGCACCCACTGAGTTACCATGTGCAAGGCAAACACCTCCCATGTACCCATGGAAGAGTGAGCATTTTGGTGCTTGCCCTAAGGAAGAAAGCCAGGTGTTGAGCAGGGAAGCTCAGGTTTCAGAGAGGAGTGTGCATCCAGATGTGACCCAAAGTGACGTGTCCTGGCTACACTTGAGCCTGTACATGATCTCATTCTCAGAATAGCCTGCCAGTCCCTGAACCATTGACCCTAACCACATTCTTGTTGCCACAGAGATCAAAGGTCCTGAGTCCTACCTAACCTTGTCCCCCCCATCCCCCCCACCAAATATTTTCTTTTATTGTGGCTAGTGACATCTTCACTGCACCTTGCTTTTGTGCTGTTGTCTCACTTCATACAATGCAAATTGTTTCCTCTGCTTCCCTGGCTTTCTACTTCTCTACTGTCTTTGTTCTCCTTTGAGATGGAGGACAACATCATCTTGTTTTTTTGCAAACAAGAATATTTAAATCATTGAAATATTACCTGGACTCTGAATCTATTAGGACTGATTCAAGGAATGAATGAGAGGAAAAAAGGGATCAGAGAGTGAGATGTCTTCATTCTGCAAACTGCCATGTGATTATGCAAAGCTGTTCTCTTATGTTTTCTGCCAGACAAAATATGTAGACACTTTTCTTGTCTTTTGGAGGGGAAATGCTGTGCATGTGCATAAATGCTGTCTCTTCCTTGAATTAAAATGAGACCTTAGCGAGTGGGTAAATTGCACATTGCTGGGGTGAGCAGACTGGCAGCTCAGAACCGAGCCTGGTTTCACAGCACATTGCTTGTCTCAGTAGTGAGGCAACATGGAACAAGGCTTGCTCTGCTTTTTGGTCTGTAACTCACTGTGTAAATGCCAGCCAAATTAAAGCAAAGCAGATGGGACAAGTAATATGAAGATTAATGAAGCTACTTGCATTAAAAAGTGACTGTAGAGACATATTTTAAAGGAAAAGATCCTTTCTAATTCAGAATAGCTGGTCAAAAGAAAAGGATCAAGCAGTGAAAACTGCTACAGCTTAGCAGAACATACTTCCAAAGAATTATTAAAGTGAATAAGTCTTTATGGACTTAATCCCCATTAAATTGAATTATCAGGTCAAAGACTTATTTCTTTCTCAGCTACCTGCTCCTCACTGTGAATCTACCGTTTTTCCTAAAATGTAGAAGTAAACAAATCAAACTACAATAAATTATTTAGGGATTATTCACAATGCAATCTAGCATATTTTCATTCTCCTGTGACTTTTGCAGTTTCCATCCATCCAAACTTTTACAAATGTCTGCTGAATAGTGGCATTTTTCCTTTTTATAACTGGCTACACTTCAATTGAAAGAGAAATGAGTATCAGGAAAGAGTACAGTAAACAAATTCTTTTAATTTTACTACTTCAAAAAATGCAACTCAGCTTTAATGATATGCTGAGAGATGCCCTATGAACTAATAAAATTCTATATCAATATTCAAAATTCCAGCCAATCAGCAAGTACAATTGTAAAACATTTCCAGTATTGCCCTAAACTCTGAGCTCACTAGGTGTTTCAAACTGCATAGCTGGTTCACAGGAGGAAAACCAGGCTTGTCTCTCACATGCCACTGTGCTTTTTGAAATTGCTTCTTCTTGATGTTTAGATACTAACAGACTCTTCAACAGTGTTTTAAGTGCAGAGAGTGGAATCAGTTTTTTATTTGATTCATGAGTTGGAGGTACTTAAAGATGTGGGGGAATCGCACAAAAATAAAAAGAAGTCTTACCATTATATTGGAGACCATCTCTAAGAAGCAGACAATCTTCTGCCAGACACAGATCAGGATTTTTGAACTGCTGGGGTACCCAATTCTCTTTTATCTATGTGAAGAAATGGCTTCTGCCAGACTCTTCTTCAGGAGTCAGACTTGAAATTTCAGGGGAGAAGTATGCAACTCTCCAAGTCACAAGACAGATAAACTGCAACATTTAGAGATCATCATAGATACACGTGCTGTTTTTCACACACAGAGTCCTTCCATGAACAAACATGAGAGGCTGTGTAAGTGACCAACTGTGCCAGCTTTCTCAGAGATGTTTTTCTGTAAGAAATGTTAGAAGGCAACTGTTCAACCCCTGCTCCCATTCCCCCAAACCCTCTTTTGTGGTGTGATGCCACAAGATACCTGGTATAGTATGCTTCGATGCAGCCATTTTGCTATTGCACCTCCAAAATGAGTGCCATCTTGAAAGATCAGGCAATTGTGTCTTGATTCAGGAAAGTTTGCCCTATCTATTCTGTTCTGTAAAGAGCTTGGCTCCATGTGTGAGTCCTTTGCTGAAGTTCTTCACTGAGCAAGAATGTGCATAATTTCAAGCTTGTCCTTATGCCCCTACTGAATCTGGCCCTGTAGGGCCAGGGTAAGTATAAGCAGGACTCATGACTATCCAAATCCCAGAGCTTTTATTATAGTAAATTTTATAAAATTATGGTGCTTAAGAGCTGTATTACTTATAGAGGGCAAAAGAATAAACATGTTTTACCCATGTGAACACATAATTTGACTATTGGGCAACCTGGTCTACAAACTGGAGGCAACAAGCAACTACAACACAACATATAGTTTTTCTTATTTTCCTTATAATAAAGTGCTAAACACAATGGCTCTTTAACTTACTGCAAAT
>WEIT01032151.1:2682-34458 GCA_013389985.1 Dryoscopus gambensis
GGGGGCGGGAGCGGGCCGGGGCCGGGGCCGGGGCCGGGCCCGGGCCCCCACGTGAGACTCCGTGTGTGAGTCGTTCCAACCCAGCATGGCCGCACGCAGGGCCCGTGTGTGGTTTCGCTTCTCTGCTGTCCCCGAGCAGCGGTTCAGGCGGTGTCTGGTAACGTCATGGCATCGCAGAATGGTTTGGGTTGGAAGGGACCATAAAGGTCATTCAGTTCCAAGCCCCTGCCGTGGGCAGGGACACCTTCCACTAGACCACCGTGCTGCAACCTGGCCTTGGACACTTCCAGGGATGGGGCAGCCACAGCTTCTCTGGGCAGCCTGTGCCGGGGCCTCACCACCCTCACAGGGAAGAATTTCTTCCTCACATCCAGGATATTATATTTCTCATTTATTTATTTCCTCCTAATACCCAGGGTGCTGCACACCCCCGGGATGTGCTGCAGGTGTTGGTGGGGCGGGAATGATCCCCCCGAGGCTGTGTGAGGGGAGGAGCCGGTGCCCATGGCAGCGTGTGGGGCTGGAGGCTGGCACAGGAGGGCAGGGCCCTGGGGCTGGGATGCTGACGGGGCTCTGCCTGCCCTTGCTGACAGATCTACGCCGACCCTGCCAAAAGGCTGGAGCTGTATTTCCGCCCCAAGGACCCCTACTGCCACCCCGTGTGTGCCAACCGCTTCCCCACCTCCACCATGCTGCTCAGGGTGAGGAGGAGCACCAAGAAGAAGCAGCAGCTGGACACCGAGCAACAAACCCAGCCAGAAGTCCAGTTTGAGATGGAGATTCTTGGGATTGTCACTACTGTTTACAAATTTCAAGGTAACCCTTGGGATTGTGTGCACGTGGCTTAGAGATGAGTATGGTGGGAAAGGGAAGTGCTTCCCCTTAAACAGTTGAGGACTGGAAGGAAAATCAGGTGTGCTGCTGTTACAGCCTCCTTGCTGTATAAACCTTTGCATAAACTTACCAGACTCCTGCTCCTGAAAGCTGAGTGTGAGAAATATTGTTGAATTCACGACAAACTTCACAATTTTTTAACCCTTGTTTCTTACAGGAATGTCGGATTTCCAGTACCTGGCAATGCACTCTGGCCCTGATGGCAAACAAATCTCCATGTATGACAAAGTCCTGATGCTCAAACCAGAGAAGGAAGAATTTTTCAACAGGGACTTACCTCTTTACATCCCACCACCCATTTTCTCACGTCTGGACACTCCCATTGACTATTTTTATCGCCCAGATATACAGCACAGGTCAGTGCCTTTTCTCATGATACATCTTTTGTGTCTTTCACCTGTTTAATCTGCTGCCTTGTGCTGTTTTATCCCTCCTGATTTGGTGCAACAGAAGCAAAAAAAAAATGCCCAGAAACTACCTGGCAGTGGCAAAATTCCACTCGAGGATTTGCCAGGTGAGGGGAGCTGGGGATGTGGTGACAATGATGCCTCTCCCAGCTCACCTCACTCCACGTGGGATGCAGGACACAGCCTCCTGCCTGCTTCCAAGGGGCTGGAGCCAAGGGCAGGGCTTCCAGAAATCGATGCCATGTGTCCCTGTGCCCTCCTGGCCCTGACTGGCTTTGCCAGAAGAACAATCTGGGAGATCTCCCACAAGAAACATCTTTCATTTTCTCACTGTTGGCCTTCACCGGCACTTTTTAAACTAAAATTTCCAGATTGAGCTGGTACCTGCATTTTCCTTTTGCTTTGCCCCTGTCCCACTGAGTAGCTGCAGTAGCTCCAGGAGAGCAAATGCGGAGGGTGAAGCCTTTAGGGCCCCAACACATTTCATACGGATCAGTCCCAAGTGCTGGAGGGTTTTCTGCCAGCCAGGGCAGAGCTCCTCTGTCAGTGTGCAAATGGATGTAGCTTTGAGGTTTTGGGGTTTATTTAAATTTTCTTTCTTGGTGGTGCCCATGAGTCTTTTATGGTACCAGTGTGTGATCAAGGGAGGTTGGGCTAAAGTTAAACCAACCCCCTGCTCACCCAGCTGAGTCCCTTTTGTCTCTCCCTGTTTTGTAGGGAGGGATACAACAATCCCCAGGTGTCTGGTGAGAACCTGATTGGCCTCAGCAGGGCCCGGCGCCCACACAATGCCATCTTTGTGAACTTTGATGATGAGGAAATCCCAACTAAACCCCTGGATGCTGCTGTACAGAACTGGAAGAAAGTGTGCACCAATCCTGTGGATAAAAAGGTGGAGGAAGAGCTGAGAAAGGTGCGTGCCTTACTCCTGGCCTGAGCACTGTCCTGCAGCAAGCTGGGGAGGAAAAAGTGCATTTTTTTCCCAGAAATTCTTAGTGATTGTAAGTGACTGGTACAACAAGTGTGAGCAGATGCTGCTGACACTGCTGTGTTCAGTTCAATTCTGCAAATCAAGCTTTGAATCTGTGGCCAACTCACTTTAAGCTCCTTTTTGTGCCACGAGTTCTCACATCACCATCCAGTAGCTCATACTGAGGGCCAAAGGCCCTCATACAGACCTAAGTCCACTTGGAAAGCTGCTCTGCATTTGCTAACCCCATCCCACTGTTGTGTGGTTGTTTGTGTGGTTGTTTGTGTGAACAAGTATCTCTTTGAAGTCCGTCCGGTGTGGTCTCGGAATGCAGTGAAAGCCAATATCAGTGTCCATCCAGACAAGCTGAAGCTGCTGCTGCCGTATTTGGCCTATTACATGGTGAGTGCTACATCTGTGAGCCAGGGAGCATCACCTGCCTGCTCCCAGTCCTTCACCACTCCTGAGGCCCTACCACTGAGTACCTGAGCTTAATTTGATGTAATGAGACAGAGGGAAGGAAATGCTTTAGAACCAAAGGTGAAGCCAGGGAGGATTCAGTTTGCTCCATAGGTTCTAACCACCACGGCAGGTCAGTCAGACACTCCAAGTGACTGTTCACCTGGCAGTGGTAGCAGAGCTTTTCCACACTTGACTGTGACCTTGCAGGTTGGTTTGTAAAAGCACACAAATATTTGTGCTTTGATGCTTTGATTGCCCTGTTTCAGTGTATCAATAATGCCATGGCAAGTGAGCAAAGAGCTGGTAAAACAAGTATCTTTGGGCAGTGAGGGGAAATATTAGAACTTTCCAAGAACCTCTGTAACCCTGTGCTGAAGGAAAGTGCAACACTGTGGTGCTTTTTTGTAACCATCTGCCCTCGTGTGTTTGTGCAGTTAACAGGTCCTTGGAGAAGCTTATGGGTTAGGTTTGGGTATGACCCCAGAAAACACCCCGAAGCAAAGATTTATCAAGTGCTGGACTTCCGAATTCGCTGTGGAATGAAATATGGTAAAAGGGCCCAACCCACAGAGCTGCTCTCTCTGCTTTCTGGTTAATCCTGGTAGTACTTTTCTTTTTCTGTGTTTTTCAAACTCTTTTGCCGTATTTTTGCTCTGATACCATGTCACCTTCTTAGCTCCTTGCTGACTGTAGTTCTGTCTAAACTCCCGTAATACTTTCTTTCATAGTCTGCAATATGTCTTTCCTCATTTGGCATGTTCCAGACTCTGACTTTGCTCCTCCATGGGTTCCAAGCCCAAGTGGCTGTAGCAGAGCATCCTCCTCCTCACCCAGGGGAGGCACCAAGCAGGAATTCTGGTGCTCACATAGCAGCTTTTCCTCAAGGCCTCAGCATCTCCTGCAGGATGCTGGGTCTCAGACCTTGGGTGTGGGGTTCCCTGCTCTGATTTTGCAGAGGGCAAGTTGAGGAAAAGGAATTTCTGATGCCTTCTAATAAATCCACGACAGAGCTGGCATCCATTCATTGACATCAGGTCACATTTCCAAGTTAAAGGGTTTTGTTGATCTCCTCCCAAAGACCAGCCTGCCCTTCCCACACCAGCCCAGCCCTCGTGTTCCTGAGCTGGGGATATTCTGCAGGGTGCTCGCCCTCAGTTCATGACTGGTTTTTGGTTGTCACCTCTAGGTTATGCTGCTACTGACATGCCCGTGAAAGCAAAACGCAGCACGTACAACTACAGCCTGCCCATCACTGTCAAGAAACAAGGTATGCTGGGCCAGAAGGGCTGCCTGGCTCTTCTGCTTCTCTCTTTGCCCCATCCTAGTCACAGGTGGTGAAGGGTCTTCCTCTGTCCTAGTAGAGACAAAACTGGAGCTTGTTTTCTGGTTATAATATTGCTGCTGTTAAGCCAGTAGAAAAATCTCCTGCTGGGAAGTGTTGTGGGAGTCTGGCTGAGCCACAATATCTGTTAGCAGGCAGGAGGGAGTTCTGCAAGCCACACTGGGAATTCAGCATTCACTGAGGTGCAGAGAATGGGGGAGTTCTCTTTCCTTTGTCAAAGGAGAGTAGAAAAGATTAAAACTATGAACAAATGGGCTCTGGAAAAAGCTGCCCAACTCAGCACCTTTCCTGGGACTGTCCAGTAATGTCTCTGAAGAATGAACAAAGCACACGCTCAGTGGCTGGTTGGTCTGGTTTTGTTGAATCAATAGAGAGAAGTGGCAGTACAATATGAAAGATGTCCCTAATGAGGACTCTTTGTTTTCCTTTCAGGAAGTCACACAGTCAGTGTCCATGACCTGAAACAGGGGCTGGGTACAGCTGGAACATCTGGGGCAAAGAAGTCTCCCTCCAGCAGGTATAAGCTGAAGGTAAGCATGACCTTTTATACCACAATCTTGAAATATCTCAGTGAAATAGGGATGTTTCCTGGTTTATCAGTCCTCAAGGGCTCAGCTGTGAGTGAGTTGATGTGCTCAGGTTTACCTGGGAAGCTCCTAGTTGGCCATGGCACTATGGGATATCATCTGAGTGTATTTCTTATGTGCTGCAAGGTGGGATTGGTGCTCTCCAGCCTAGTCTTAGATGTGAGGAACATTTTGCTTCAATTGAGAAAATTGGAACTTCATGGGCAGTGAAGTGCAAAAACATCACCATGTCTTTATCTGGTCATGCTGCAAAATCCACCAGGGTGGAATAAATAAATGAGTCTTCCCTTTTTGCTAGAATGAAACCCATGCTGCACTGCTGGGCAGTGACAGGCTGCAGACAGAGCTGCAGGTTGGAGAGGTGAAGTGTGTTCTCTGCACAGCAGTGCTGGTGTGACTGTGGCCGCAGGGACATCTTGGGGTGTTCCTCATTCAGCTTTATCTTCTGCCATGTACAGATCCATGCCTTAGAACTTATTTCTCTTGGAAGTACCTTGTTCTTGAATCAGCCCATTGGGGAAGTATTTTCAGTTGTGCCAGAATTGTCCTGTTACACCTTAAAATGCACATGAATCCTTTCCTTCTTTCCTCTTCTTAGGAATCCATCTACATTTTCCGAGAAGGAGCCTTACCCCCTTACCGACAGATGTTCTACCAGCTCTGTGACTTAAATGTGGACAGGTATTGCACACTGACAGAGACAGATTTCAAAGCCTGTTGTTTATACCCTGTCCCTTCACCCCTCTTTCCTTGAGCAGGAACATCAGAGGTGTTTAGTTTCTCAATAAAAACCCCCCAGCCTTTTCACCCATGAACTTCCTTTCCCATCTGACAATTACCTGGATAACCAACCATGCTGTTCCAGCTCCGTGAAGTGAACTGGAAATAAACCAGCCTGTCTCATCTGAAACTCACATCTGAGTGCAGAAGATTAACGTTTCCTTCCCTCTTGCTGCTCTTTAGCCTGCAGAAGATCATCCATCGGAATGACGGCACGGAGTCGGAGTGCACGGAGCGCGACGGGTGGTGCCTTGCCAAGACCAGTGATGACCTGAGGGACAGCATGTCCCTGATGATAAAGCAGATCATCAGATCCACCAGACCTGGTAAGGATGCTTTGAACATGAGGGTGTTGCAGCTGGCACTGAGGCAGAAGTGTTCCTGCATCCTCTTTGTATTCTTTGGGATGTAGCTCGTTCCAGTGTGGGAGCTGAGGCTGCTGGCCTGCAGTGGGAATGTGGGTTGGCATTAGGGATGGCTGGGAGTTAAGGTTTTCTATTTCATCTTCCCAGTATCAGCCCTTCAGCTTTTAAATGTCTTTTGCACAGTGATAATCAAGATCTTACTCTGATGTATCTGTTGGTGGCATTTTACTTTTTATTGATGTTATTGATCGACCAAGAAGTGAGGAAGTTATTTCTTCATGATGCTGGGCCAAAGCAATTATCTCCCAGTGAACTGGGTCAGAATGAGGCAGGAGAGAGGGCACAGCACTGCAGCTCTGCTGCTGTTCTGCTCTCCTTCCTGGAGTGAGGAGATGGATTGCTCTGGGCTTGATCAGATTCTATTAAGATGTGCAGTATTAGCTGTGCCCCTGAGGCCGTTGCCTTCCTCTCACATATGTGAACTCAACTGCAAATGCCCCCAGGCTGCATTGAGAGAGGCATCACAGTGTCTTTCTTTCTTCCCAACTTAAGCTCTTTTCTCAAACACAACAAGCAGTGAAGATGGCAAAGAACAGCTGGCATATGAGTCTGGAGAGGATGAGGATGATGAAGAGGAGGAGGAAGAAGACTTCAAGCCTTCTGATGGGAGTGAAAATGAAATGGAGACAGAAATTCTGGACTACGTGTGAACTTAGCAGTCTGGCTGCTGTGGACAGAACTCTCTGCTCTTGCTCCTTGAGAGCCAAGGGCTCAGCATCAGGATCTGGGAAAGCAGAGCTTGTACTAAGCTGATGATGTTCTCTCTGCACTGACTGCTGGTGGGCATCATGCTGGATGTTTGGGAGCCAGTGCCTGCAGTTTCAGAACTGCTGGCTGAGAAACCCTCCAGCAAGCTCAGCAACCTCCCAGGAGCGAGCTCGGAATCCAAACCAGCTGTAACACAGCAGAAAAGGGGAGATGCTGCATTCCCAGATCTCTCCACGTGTGGGAGTGCACTCTCTCCAGGTTGGTGGCAATGTGGAAAATAGAAAGGTGCATGAGGAGATGCTGGGAGAAGCAGCACTCCAGAGCTCCTGGAGTTCCTAAGGCAGGTTCTGCCCTTCTGCTTGTCCAGAGGGAATGAAATTACTGTGCCATGCCTTCAGCACTGAGCCTCGCTGGTCACCTTGGAAATAAAGCCAGCAGGGAACTACACTTTCTGTCAGTGAATAATTCCCTTTCTGGGATGCAGTGGTTGTTGTCCTCCCTACCCGATGCACTTCTCAGGTCTGTTTTGACTTCCCCAGTTAGCAGCTAACAAGGACTGAAGGCAGCTGGCAAAGGGGCAGAGCTTCAGGGGCACAGAAGGTGGCCACTGCCAGCTGGATTGTTCCCACCAAAAGAAAGTCACAGAAATTAAAAATCTGCTGGCATTTTCTGGGCCTTGTGCATTCCCCAGTGTGGTAGGAGCACACCTGAAGCCAAGCTTTCTTTTTTAAAAGCAGTAAGACCTCCTCTTCTCCTCCACTGAGGAGGCCCTACCGACTGTTACAGTTGCTTTTAAAGCTGTTACTTGTAACAAAAGGAGTAAACCCAACAAATTACGGTTGTAAAATGCAACAGTTTCAACTCACAGGTTCAAATGAATTAGGTTCATTTGAAAAGTGAGCCCTGGTCCCTCAGCCAAAAAGCCTATTTTTCAAAACAAAGTTCAACCCACTGCAGTGAATATAAAGTATGAAGTCCCCCCTTGTCAGCTCCATCCCTGTTTCTCCAGGAAGGTGCTGGCATTTTGGGGAAGGAGGACAGGACAGCCCCTGCCTCGGGGCTGAGACATTTGAGCATCAGTATTTTATTGCAAAGACTAATTACATTGCTGTGTACAAGTCACACCGGGCAGTGTGCTCCTTCATTGAAGTGGTACAAAATACATACGGTACAGCCAGTCCCCCCGGTGGCACCGGCGGGAGGGGAGGGGACAGTCCCAGGGGGGGTGGGCAGGCACGGAGCAGAGGGAAGACCCTCCCGGGGGTGCTGGTGCCCAGGGGAAGGGGCTTTGGGCCGGGGGGAGGCAGGAGGCTGCCCCTGCGTCAGGGAGCCAGGAGCTCCCATCATGTGCAGCGTGGGCAGTGCCACCCGAGGGGACACGGGGCTGGAGGAGCTCAATGCCAGCCACGCTCACACCCAAGCAGCTTCTTCCCCACCAGCCCCAGCCCCTGCCACCAGCCCCGGCCCCTGAAGCGTGGTCCGTGTCCTGGAGCCGGGGAAGGCACCGCAACCACCTGGGAACTCTGACAGATGGGGAACGGAAAAGATCTGCTGGAATGAAGCGCTTAAAAAAAACAGAGATGGAGCCAGGAGCAACGAAAGGTCCCCCTTTGGTTAGTGTTTCCTACAATGATTAAAACAAGCATCTCTGCCCCTGCTCGAGCAATTAGTGGTAGAGAATTTGGGAGGGGGTGGCTGGCAGTGTCTGCACCCCACGAGCACAGCAGAGCAGTGCTGCTGCTGCCAGCGTCCCTCCCAGCAGCCTTAAATACCCGGGGGGCACAGGAGAGGGACTGGGCTGCAGGGCAGGGGGAGGCTGGATTAGTAAAATGTACAAGTTTGCCTCTTCTATTTACAACCAATAAATACTGAAAAAAAAAAAAAAAATCAGTAAACTTTTTTGTTTTGTACAAAAAAAAGTCTCATTGCTGCTTCTCCCATGGTCAGTGTTTGAAAAAGTCCGGTTAAAGCCCAAGGTGAGTGGCACTTTCTGTGGGTCAGGCAGTGGCAGCTGGGGCACCTGGAGCACCCTGAGCTCTCCGGCCCCTCGCGTGCCCACGCAGACCCTAAGTCTCTATTTACACAGTTTCAGACAGAACTTTGCTCTCCTCCTCCTCCTCCTCCTCAGGCTGGCAGCGCTGGGGGCACGGCCCGAAGCTCTCCCCTCGGCAGGGGAGACACTGGCATTTGATCTTTGGTGCAA
Organism: Dryoscopus gambensis; assembly: GCA_013389985.1. Lineage (NCBI taxonomy): Eukaryota > Metazoa > Chordata > Aves > Passeriformes > Malaconotidae > Dryoscopus > Dryoscopus gambensis. Next base: position 11,461 of record WEIT01032151.1, read on the forward strand.
GTTTGAACGTGGGCCGGCCCAGTCCAGCTGGAGGATGCGCTGGATCGGGAGAGGGGCGAGACCACGCAGGCTTCCAGCTGGGGAGAGCACGGGGCACCCACTCCATCGTGGCATGGCCGCAGCCTCCTCCACGGGGCTCAGCACTGCTGCAGGGCTGCATCCTTCCAGCTCACCTCCCAGCCCAGGGCCTCCGTGGCTTCTCCCAAGGGAAGGATGGGCAGAGCTGTGCGGCGGTGGCAGCGCCAGTGGTCCCAGGGAGGACAGACGTGGAGGTAACGCTGGGAAAGCTGGGAAGGAGGCTTGGCAGCCCCAGGGTGGTGGTGGCTCCTGCTCTGCTCCCGTCAAACAGCCCCTCTGCGAGTCACCGCTCCCCGGCTCGCTCGGACACAAGGCACCTACGGCAGAGGCAGGCCCCAGCTCTGGGCTGGCCAGGCTGGACTAGCATCGCACCGTGGAAGGTTAAAAAACCAAACCAAAACAAAAAATAGACAAATCCCCCCCACTGCTGCCTTCCTGTGTAGAAAAAAAAGACCTGATTGGAATGGGGGCTTGTGCAGAGAGAGGCAGAGGCCGACACCAGTTGCCCAACTCTCAGCTCTGGGTGCGGAAGGGAGGTGCACGGCCGTCCCCCGTGGGTGAGGGTCACTCCGCTGCCGTGCAGGGCGGCACAAGGACCGGCCACAGCCAAGCCCGGAGCAGCTGCCCCCAAGGCCCCGTCGGTGATGGGTGGCAGTGGGGCTGAGGCTAGAAGATGCCCTTGGCGATCTTCAGGCCTTTCTGCTTCATCCTTGGCAGGGTGGAGCTTGAGCCGTGCTTGATCTTCACCCCCTTGGAGAAGCCCCGCTTCTTGAGCACGAAGTCGTAGTTGGCGGCGGAGTTCATGGCGTAGAAGACGTTGGCGTTGTCGGGGATCTTCAGCTCTGCAAGTGAACAAGGATGAGGGTCAGGCAGGTGCCCTTTCCTTGAAAGGGGACCAGAGTGGGGCCGAGGTTTGTCCCCAGGTGCTGGGACCCCTCTTGCTGTCACCTCTCATCCCAGCTCCAGCCTGGTGCTACCCAGGCTGCAGGGCTGCCCCAGGAAAGCCCCCACAGTCCAGCACCCACCTCTCTCCTCTGAGATGATCTGGACAAGCTCATAGTCCTCAGGCCGGTCCCCATCCAGGTTGTGTTTGGCCATGGCCTTGCGAATAACCGCGGGGGTCTTGTCCTGGCTCGTCACCTGTGAGCACAGAGCACTGTGAGCCCACAAAGCCTCCCACTAGAGTCTCCTCCCAAAATGTGCCATGCCCATATCCAAGCAGGACGAGCCACCCCTCCCTGGGGATGTTACTAACCAGGATGCTCTTGTACATGTTGCCATTGTCCACAGCCAGGCTGACACGGATGATGCAACAGTCGTCGACCTGCTGGTTGTAGAGGGGCAGCGAGAGTGAGGAGTAGCTGGAGATGCCAGAGACTGAGCGCTTGTGTGTGCGGGAGGCCGTCACCGGCGTGGAGGAGACGGAAGAGGAGGAGGCACTGCTGGAGCCTGAGCCGATGCCTGACGTGTCCAGGGAAGAGAGGGAGGTGGATTCCCAGAACTGGAGGGCAGGGAGGAGAGGGGATGCGGAGGACACAGTGGGTTTAGCTTCTCCATCGGCCACAGACGGGGCGTACCAGCGCTGGGGGAGGGAGGCCAGAGGGATCTCACTGACCTGTGACAACGGGGGACCGACACAACTACAGCCACCGGAGGCACGAGAGCCTCGCCGTGCTGCCGGAGCAGCAAAGGGCGGGGGCCTCCTGAGCAGCCCCCGGGCCCCCCACCTGCTCCCCCCAGCCCCAGGGCAGAGGTGGGACAGGCCCCACACGATGGCTGCAATGGCCCTGGGAGGCCTGGACCCTGAGAGCTGCCACGTACCTTCTTCTCCTGGCAGTCGGGGGACTCGGGGATGAAGCTGATGTTGATCTCCTCCACGTCAGAGCTGCTGGAGCCGGCGGAGGTGACGCTCACCGAGTCGGTGGCATCCCCACTGCACAGGTACTGCCCACACTTGAGCTGGTCAAAGGATTTCGAGTGGGAGCTGCCGCTGGCAGAGGGCTCGGTGCTTGGCGGCTGCCGGCTGCCAGGAGAGAGGTGGGGCAGGTGAGAAGGGAGCAGGGTGAGGGTGCATTTGGCTAGCAGGACAGCAGACATTCCCACACAGTGCCCAGCCAGGGATGCCCCACGCTGGCCCCCACCTCCCACCAGGGACTCACTCGCTCCATCTCTTGATGATGCCGGTGTTTTTCTTGGCCTTCAGCGTGTTGCTGGCTGACTCTGACAGTGGCTCGATCTCACAGGACAGCCCATAGCTGGGAGGGGAGAGAGGAGGGGTTGAGCTCCCTGTGCTGCCAAGTGTGAGGGAGGCAGAGCAGAGAGAGGAGCACGGGACAGCTGCTGCTGTCAGAGGAAATGAGTGGAGCACCAGCACGGCCCCAGACCCCTCTCACTCACCTCTCGGCCTCGCTGAGCCGCTCCAGGCTGTGGAACCACTCCACGAACTGGTCCTCCTGTGTGAAGCTGTAGTTGTTGCAGGCTGACTGGAGCAGCTTGATCTGCGCGATGACTTCGAACTCCTGCAGCAAATGGAAGCCATGAGACCAGAATCCCCTCCCCCAAAACTGAAGAACATGAAGTAAGAAAAGGAGAGGGATCAACCCCAAAGTGACTGGCGCAGCCTGTGATTGCACCAAGTCAGCCCTGCTGTGCAGCTGCCAGGGCAAAGCTCTCACCTTCCTTCTCTTCTCAAAGTTGATCAGCCCACCCTGGAAAAGAAAGAGATGAAGGTCAGAATGGAGCAGGCAGAAGAACGTTGCTCCCACCCCTGTCTATCTCTGTCTTGCTGCCACTGCAGTGTGGGTAACCCTGCTGAGAAAAAGTAGCCCATTTCCTTGGGAGAGAGGTGGATGTGCAGGGTGGGATGTGGTGTGGGATACAGGATGTGCAGTGTGGGATACAGGATGTGTAGGGTGAGATACAGGACGTGCAGGGTGAGATATGGGATGTGCAGGATGCAGTGTGGGATATGGGATGTGCAGTGTGGGATATGGGATGAGGTTTGGGGTACAGGATGTGCAGTGTGGGATACAGGACACACGAGGAACCAGCCCTTCTTTTATCAGCCCAGGCTTTGGGAGGAAGGGGAGCAGAGGGAGGAGGTACATACATCCAGGAAATCCTTCATGGCCGTGTCGAGCATCACCAGGTCCGTGAGGAAGGTGCCAAGGTAGGGAATGGTGCCCTGCATCACTCCCTGTGGGGACAGAAGGGACAGTGCGGTCAGCAGAGCTGGGACCAGCCCGGGCACTGCTGGGGATGGGGCACAGGGACAGCCCTGCCAGACTCACCATCTCCCGCTGCTGCTGCTGCCGCTTCTGAGCCCTCTTTGGGTTGATCTCCAAGGTGGCGAATTTGGATGTGCCCTCCTGGATGGTGGGAAGAGGTGGGATCAGCATGGGTGGGAAATGGCTCTAATACCTATTAGCTAAAATTCACACCCACTTTTATTTGTCTAACTTCCTTGTAGGAAAGAGGAGGAAACCAAAGCTTTTTCATGGCTCACGGAGAGGAGAGCCTTAGTGAACAGGAGCTGCTGCTCTCATTTCTGTATAAATGCCTCCTCAACGGGATGTTTTGTTCCCTTTTGCATTTTGTTTCCTGTCAGTCCCTAAACCAGAGCTGGGCTGGGATCTGTGGAGAAGCTCCACACAGAATAAAGACATTTTTGCCACAGCCTTTCACCAGCTCCACCACCCCACGTGGAATCAAGAGAAGTTTGCACTGGACTGTTAACGTGCAGCTGCCTCTGGGGAGAAGCTGTCACTTGGTGCTCTGGATCCAATCCCATTGCTTCTCTGTTCCCTGGATTGTTTTGCCAGCTCCAGGTAATGAGTTTTGGGTGGAGAAACAGGAATCCCAGCCTTGATCCAAAACCCCTGCCTGCTCCCCAGACTCAGCACACCCCGCCTGCGCCCATGCCTGTGACTCCCACAGCTCCGGGCTTTATCCTCATGGCTGGGACACCACAGAAACCTGAGCTGCTTGCCAGGACCAGGGCAATGCGGGTTCTCCTTCCCACTACCTTGATGAGAAGCTCCCGGCTCAGCGAGTGGTTGTTCTCATCGGAGAAGATCTCTGAGAGCTCGTGGAATGTGCGGAAGCTCTCCCTGCTCAGGGGGAAACAAGGGGAAAAGTCAGCAAGGCTGCCACGGTGGGGTTTCCTCCTTGGGCTCTTCTGCTCACCCAAATGACCCCAGTTATGCTCAGCTCCAGCTGCGCCTCGCTGTTTGGGAGCTATTCCAAGGTGTTTCACACGGAAGGGTGAGGTGATGATGCTTTTATTTCCTCACCCTCCTTAGGTCCCTGACACCGGTCCCTGGGTTTTGGACACGCTCCAAGAGGCAGTGCTGGAGCCGAGGTGATCCCATTTACACGTTCAAGGCCCACAGCCCATCCTTCCCCTTGGGACCGGCCCCGCAGGAGCTCCTTACCGCAGGACCTCGTCCCAGGTCTTCTTCAGCCGGTGCACGGCGTTGCACTGCAGGGCTGAGAGGATGGCTCGGAGGGAGGAGAAGTTCTTCAGGATGCGGCACTCCTGGGGACGGACAGGGAGATGACAGGACTCGGGTTAAAAACAGCTGGAGGATCTGCTGGGATTCCAGCACAACAAAACCTCATCCCGTGGGTGGAGGAGGGAGGGGAGCTGTCCTACCCGAGCCACTTCGATCCACCGCTCCACCACCTTGGCCCTCTGCTGTGGCTTCAGGGACCTGTCCCCGAGACAGGTGGCGATGACACAGTTGGCCACGCTGTTGAACTGCGAGACCGTGGCGCGGATGGTGGGGGCCAGGTGCTCTTTGCCCTTCTTGTCCCGCTGGGACCAGATGCAGCCCAGGCAGTGGTAAGGCACCACCTTCTTGAACAGTTCCTGGAAGATAGAGGGAGTGAGATGAGTCTCTCCAGGTTCTCTGGGGAGAGAACAGGCCAGGAGGAAAAAGGGATGGGAAGAGCCAGGCCTGTGCCCAGAGCACCACTGACCCAGCTGGTGGGTGACTACTCACAGCATCCATCAATGTGAACTGCTCTGCCACCATCTCTGGGGAGAAGGAGAGGAAATCCGGCTTCCCTTCCCCGACCCCGTTCTCCTCCACCAGCTGGAAGGTGCAGCTGCCATGGTCCACAGCTGCAGGAGACAAGGGTGAAGCTGCGCACTGGAGTGCCCACACCGACCCACACCAGCCCTGCTGCAGACGCCCACACCCCACCTCCCGGGCTCTTAATTCCCATCTGGCTTCACACCTCCAGCAACGAGGCTCAGATAAAAGGATAGTGGTTTTAAACCTGGGTGCAAGTGTCTACAGAGGATTAAAAGGCAGATTAGCTAATCCACTTAGAGATCCCACTTCTGCAGCAGCTGGATTAGCTTCCCAGTGTCCCTCCATGTAAACAGGGTTTATGGGTGTTCAGCCACGTGGCTCAAGTTTTGGAGACCCTCAATGCCAACCAGCAGCCCCAAATGACCCCCACAAGTTGGGGGAGGACCCCACCTTCTGCCTCGGCCTCGCTCTGCTCCTGCTGCTGGAACTGGGCCAGCAGGATGCGGGCTCGGCGCTCCAGGTCGGAGCCGGGGATGTTGTGGCGCACGTAGGAGATGAGCTGCTTGAGGCAGGCAAAGTCGGGGGGCTTGCGGAAATCCTCCGAGTACTGGTCCAGCCAGGCCCCCAGGATGGAGGAGATGGTGCTGCAGGAAGGTGGAAAACAAAGAGAATTAGGAATTAGGAGAAACCCATGTGCACCCTCACAAGCCCAGGAGCGCCGCTGGGACAACACACCCCTCCCACAGAGCTGCCACCAGAGCCAGCACAGCACAGTCAGACTTACTTCTTCAGCTCCATCCTCTCATCCACAGTGTGCCTGGCGTGGTCCCCGTTCGCCTGCACGTGGAGTTTGCCATACCTGGTGGGGCACAGAGAGGAGGCAGTGAGCACCCTGCACTCAGCTGTCTCTCAGAGCAGCCTCTTCTCCCTCCATACCATCCCCAGCTGTGCCAAGGGGTCAGGATGAGCCTGCCACGCAGTGTCCTGCTCCCGCCCTTCTGCCACAACCTCAACACAACCTCAACACAACCCTGTTACAGGAACAGGGAAGCAGCCAGCACTGGCCACCTCACTGGAAGAGCTCCAGCTTTCCAAGAAGTTGTGTCCTCCCTGCCCTGTCCCAAAACCTTCACGCTGATGGAGCTGGGAGAAGCCACCCGACCTCCAAGGCATGGCAGCAGAAGATACTGGGGGCTTTCCTGGCCACCCCCAGCTGTTTTTTGGGGCTCAGGGAAGCCTCACCTGTTAAGCAGCAGGTCCAGCACTTGCTTGGTGGTGGCGAAGGCCCGGTAAGTGCACAGGAAGATGGTGACATAGGTGGAATCATTGCCCTTGAAGGCTGAGACCAGGTACTCCACCAGCTTCTCCAAGGTCCCGGCTTTTATCGTCCGCACCTTACACGTCTCGTAGAGGTTTAGGGCCGACTCATTCTCGAACTGCCAGGACAGGGGCAGAAGTCAGTGGGCTGGGTGAAGACAGACACCATCAAGTGCCAAGTGTTCCCACCAACTTCACAAGCTCAGGCCTGGGCTGGGACCCCTACAGTGCCTGGGGCTCTCCTAACTGGGAAAGGAAAGCTGAGTCTCCTCAGACAGCAAACACCAGCCACCCAGCCGAGAAGACCTGAGCCCTTGGGAAATCCCAGGAAAGGCCTCAAAGTTGCCAAAATCCAGGTCCAAATCAGAGTTGCCCTATTTTTCAAAATGGGGCTGCAGATTGTGTCACCCGTGCCCCTTCCCATGCGGCAGAGGACAAAACGTGCTCCCACTCCCTGCTCCCAAATAAATACATGATTCCCATGGCAGGGAAACATCTGAAACCTCCCCTGCGGCAGGAGGAGCCCCCAGCTTACCCCCAGCCAGCGCTGCCCTTTGTTGGCTGTGTGATGGAGCTGCACTTTCCGGAGGGATATGCTGTAGATCACGCCATCCTCCACCTCTTCTCCAATCTCCTGTGTGGAGCTCTGCGTGGAAGGACAAGATACACCATGAGATAAGGAGAGCAAAGCGTGGCAGAGTTGCTTTTGTGGCTGCCAGGAGGGATCCCAGCGAGCCAAAGGCAGCAGCTGGCTGGCAGTGAGAGTCTCCCTCACCTGCTCAGAAATGCAAGCCAGGTGACACCAGAGTGTCTGGCCAGCTGAGCCTGCCCCCAGTGGAGCCAGGACTTTGGGAAGCTGCTCTTGGTGTGTCCCCTGGCTTCGTGTCTCAGCCCTTCAGCAAAGCCAGGCTTTGCCAGTGCAAGGTGGGACCCCTCACAGGCCAGCAAAAGGGACAGTGACAGCACAGCCCAGTGCCCAGCCCTGGCTGCTCCCCTCCTCTGCCTCTGCCTTTCCCACGGGGTGACACCGGCTCCTGGTCTGAGCAGAGTCTCAGTGACCTGTCCCTGCAGGAACCAAGCACCTCGGTGCACTTCCCTAATCAATAATAACTCAAACCGAGCCGCCCACCAGCTCCAGCAGCGCTGGCCACAGCATGAGGCAGAAACCCAAAGCTTAAAGCTGGAGGGAAATCCCAGGGATTTGCACCAGGGTGGGGTCAGGCACGGCCAGGACAGGTCTGGGCACAGGGGACAGGCACCTCTGGGTGACAGGCACCCAGCTATGAGGCTCCCATTTCTGCTCTGGAGGATGGAGAGCACCAAAAATTTGGTGAGGAAAGGGGTCATGCTTCTCAGGGCAGGTTCCCAGGCACACGCCTCCCCAGCACCACCTGGCAGCACAGGCTCAGCAGCAGCTCCAGCCCCACAAGGACAATTTGGTTCCCTCCTCCTCCTCCCCCTCCTCCCTAACCACGCTCTGCTGAGTCAGTGCCTCCCTTAAGAAGATTTATCCAGATCCTTTTAAACACTGCGGGGATCTCCCCCGCCCTCCATCCCCCTCGCCAAATGGCAGGGCATGGACGAACACACACCAAACCCCACAGCTCAGCAGAGGGAGAAAATGCCCGAAAGCAGTAAGCTGGTTAGAGGGGGACGTGACCATCACCAGGACACAGGGGTGTGGGGACAAACCTCTCCTGCCAGAGCCAGCCCACAGCTTTCCTTGCAACCCTCAAAGAGCTCTGAGCATTGACAAGAACACAGGGCTCGCTGAGGAAGAAACTGCTGTGGGGCAACCCAGGATGGAGCCCCAAAAGTGACGCTGCTCCCTGCAGGAAAAATAAAAACCTCCTCCAAACTGCTCGCTATGAACATGGGGACAGCCACACTCAGGGCCCCAGGCTCAGAAGAGGCTGCTCGTCTCAGCAGACGGGAGCAGAACATGACCCCGAGCTGATGGATCAAACGTGCACCCAAAGGCTCCTTAACCACCATCCCTTATCAGCAGCACCACCACAGCGGTGGTCACTGCTCTGTTATCACACCCTGCTCAAGCCACGGGCTCAGTAATCACAGGGAATCAAGGCAGGGAAGCACAGCCAGCTCAGAGACTGAGGGGAAGCTTGATAAAGCCTCTCATTCATGGTTGTAATGAATGAGGGCAGAGAATCCCCCTGGGCAGGGTTTCTGACTTTTTCACTTTCTGCTGAACCTGCTTTTCTCACTTCGTGCCAGACTATGGAGAGGTTTGGTTTGCTGAGGTTTGAGGAGTTGTGAGGCTCTGCTGTGAGCATCAGGAGCCTCTCCCAGGGTTCACTGGCTTCCAGACCAGCTCTGACAGCACCCGCACGAGGCAGCAGACACCACACGTCCTTCCTGGCACCTGCATCTGTCCCGCTCTTGTTCCATGCTCTGGGATAAATTATGGCACAAATTTGTGTTCAAGTACACTGCCCTGGGGACTGGCACAACCTTGGGAGAGGGCTGCCAGCACAGCCAAAGCTTTGGGTCCACTCTGGATCACCCACCTACAGTGACAGCACCTAACCAAGTTGGCCAAGTTGTCTTTCTTCCACCTTTAGATGCTGTTCCCAACAAAAAGAAAGAAAAGCCATGGAGATGCTTCCCAATTTGTTCTGGGCTCTTTCCCAGACTTCATCACCCAGCCTGCACCTCAGCCCTACCCCATGTGACTCCCATTTAAGCTGAGACTTTGGGCTGGAGGAAAGCTCTGGGTCCAGCAGGACCAGAGCTGTGTACAGTCTAACTCAGAAAAGAGATTTGGCCGGGCAGTTGTAAACCCCAGACGAAAATATCAAGAAAAATGAGATGCTTGCTGACATGCAATTAAATTCATAAATTAAATCATATGGGAGGAAAAAACCATCTCAGGATCAACCCATGAATCATTGGCAGCTGCTGTGCAACTACAGTGGAAAGTATTGCCACAACTGTGCAGGGTTTTCACTCTGCATTTCACATCACGTGCAGGGGATACTCCCCATTTTGGTGTGCGTAAAAGCAAATTTCATTTCCTTCCCATATCCAAGACTGTCAGATTCATTCACTTTTTTGTCTTGCTGACGGGTGCGATATCCCCCCAAAGTTCCCCCTTTGCAAACCACACACGAAGGCCGCGGCTTCCCGGCGCTCTGCAGGCTCCTGCCAAGAGCCAGGAGAGCTGCTACACTGGGACATTCTAAAATTTGGCTATTTATATTCCGTGTGAGCTTCCTCTTTCCTGCGGCTGCTCCTCAGAGATGCTGATTGCGCATTCCGCACGTGTCGGTTCAAAACCAACCAAGCAAAAAAGCAGCGGCAGGACGGAGCCAGAGCCTCGCTCCAACACCTGCACCAAGCACACGTTTCTCCCCTTGCAGGTGAGGAGATGAGGTGGGAGAGACTCAGAACCTTGACCTGTGCCTTGTGGATGTGCCGGCCACCCCGAATCCTGCACTCACAGCAGGATTTCCAGCAAGTCAACCAAAGCTGAGCGCCTTCAAAATGGTCTCTGAAGAGACAGATGAGTGCTGGTAAATATTGCAACAGTCACTGCTCCCCACTGCCTGCCCTAAACATCTGCTGGAATTCTCTGCCCCTCAGAAGAAGGGAACATGAGTCAGGCTCAGCCAGCACGCAAACCCTGCTCCACCTCAGCCTGAGGGTGAGACGCAGGTGAACAGTCCCTTCTGTTGGCACAAAGGATGAATCCAACAGGCCCAGGCAGTGCTTTAAACATCTGCAACAAGATTTGATGGTTATGGCATCTGCACCTTCCACCGAACTCACACAGGTGAGACCTGGCAGCCCAGAGAGTGAGATCCAACTCATTTCAAGATGGGCACCAAGAAAAGGGAAGACACAGAAAAATGAATGTTTGATTTGATTTCCCCAGCTCAGTGGGCAATCCTGGTCCCCTCCACACAGCAGCAAAAAGGCTTCTGGCTGGAGGGACACAAGGAAAAGCCACATGTTTAACTCTACCCAGTTGTGCAGAGCAGAGGCTTTTGCAGAAGCAGCCGTGAGTGAACTCTGCAGGAGTTCATCCCCTGAAATATGAAACGGGAGGTCTGCACCAGATGGCTGCCCTGGGCCTGGGGACTGCCTCTTCCAACTGCAGCCAGCCCCGGAGCTCCCACTGATGGTTCAAAGCTTTTGTGACTACACCAGGGAGGAATTCCTGCTCCGTGCAATAAACTCTTCTGCTCTCTGGTGAATGTTCTTGTACTCGGCGTGGTGTCAAACCCCACGTCTTCACACAGAGGATTAATAAGGAGCTCTAAGATGCAGCCAAGGTTCGTGAGCCTGGAGGAAGGGTGTGAGGGACCCTCAGAGCCAGGCAGAGAGCAGCAGCAGCAGCAGCAGGGACTCTGCCTTCGCCTCTTCCCGACAGGTTAAGGGAGGGCAAAACGCAAAAGCCAAGCAGCAAAGCAAAACATTGGCTTGGGCTCTGCATTTTGGGAAGTGTTGGAGATCAGTCACAAAGGTGGTTTTGGTAAGACAGGAGCAAAGTGCAGGATTAAGTGTGAGCACACAGCATCCCCACACGTTACACACAGACAATTACCCAACAATTACCAGGTCTTAAGAGCTCTGGTCCCGCGTGCCCCGGGTTAGAGCACTGGCCTCCAAAGGCACAAAAATAATGAACTGTTAGTGGAAAAAGGCATTAATTTCAGCACACGTGGAAGAGGCACAACTGCTTAAAGTGCTTTTGCTGATGCTCTCTGCACCACAGCTGGTTTAACAATCAAGATATTCGTGTTACTCTGCTCCCTTTCAGTCGAGCTACACAAAATGCCTGTCCTACAGACAGGTACAGCACAGCACCGAGAGTATCTCCGCACCGTGATTTCAAAGGGGCTGCTGCTACCAGCCACAAGAGAGGAGCAGACACTAACCCTGCCCATGGGAAGGCAGGAATGTGTGCCTGGTGGGAATTAACAGTCTCACTGGCTAACGAGACAAGAAAAGGCAGAGCTGAGCCTCGGAGACGTCACCAGGAGTTTCCCATTGAAGCTCCGTGCTTGCACAAGCTCAAAAGAACTCGATGAAAGGTGGTAAAGGCCGGAAACAGCAAGTGGGAGTTTGGTCTTTGCAATTCCCCAGCCCCTTCTCAGAATAATCCCTTTCCACTCGCAACGGGAAACGGGCCTTTCCGGAAACGAAGGGAACCGGCTCCACCACGGCCCGTGTCCCCCGTGGCTCACACCAACCCCGAGTGCACTTTCATTTCACCCTCAGGAGCAAACCCTGAGCCCCTGCAAGGAACAGCAGCGACTCTGGGACCTCCTGTGCAAACCCGAGTGTACGGCGTTACGTGAAAGGAAATAGGAAGAAAGTCAGCCCCGGGTAGTGAAAGGAAAACAAGCGCAGCTCTGTGAACCGAAGATAAAGACCGCAAAAGCAGAAGCACCCTCTGTCCTGCACATCCCAAATAAGCACACGCAGCACTACGCTCTTCCCCACAGGGACTTCCAGGCAAAAAGCCCTGCGGTGGCTGTTCCCCCACGGCTCTGCCTTGAGGGATCACCCACTCCTGGCACTCACGGGCAGTTTCCTTCCCCTGGCTGTGCTCAGGAAGGCCACAAGGACTACCCAAACCAGTGAGGAAGCTGACAAACATCCCCTGTTTGCAGGGGAAGGAAAGGTGCCCACGCTGGTGGCTCACAGCATGTCCTTTGGAACAGCAGCCCCACTGAGGGCAGGAGCACCTTTGCTCCCAAACATCGTCCCAGCGATGGCCATATTGGCACTGGGGTGGGTCTCTCCAGCTGGGCAAGTTGATCTCCCACTGTCTCCTTTCTCCCCGAGCATTCCTGTCTCTGCTGATGGAGCTCAGTCCCCTGCCACAGCTCAGCTGTACCTGGCCCCTGCTCGCCATGCAGAGATGTTCAGCAGAGAGACACGATTTCTTTGGGTTTTCAGTGCTCTCTGCCTTCCTTCCTGCCTGCTCTGGGCTGCCTCAAACCAGGCCCGATTCCAACAGCCCATTAAAACACAACAGCAAAAGAGGAAACAGGAAAAGAACAGAAAAAGGGCCAGAAGCTAAACTTAAACCCACCATGAAAAAGGGGTGGTTTTGCCAGGACACCAGGCCAGTGGCAACAGCTGAGGGCCTGTTCTCTCCCCAGCAGTTGCTGGGCTCCACAGCTGGGTTTTCCTGACACTCTGCTCCAGGTGTTTCAGCATGGAAAGCTGTGCCCCAGGGGAACAGCCCTGGAGCCAGTGCATCACCCAGCACCAGGACGGGGCAGAGAGAGAGGCCACATCACCCCGTATCTGCCTCTTGTGGGGCTCTTACACCTCCTCCCTCGGGCTCTGCGGGTCCGACAGCAGGTCTGATCCTGTGTCTGTGACCCAGAGGGGCTGCAGAGGGTATCCAAAGGCAGCCTTCTCCACCCTGGCAGCTCAGGGAGAAGGGAAGCTGGCAGATCGCTTACAAAGGCATCTTGTGACTCGCACGCAGTGAGTCAGTGGCTGGAGCAAGGATTAGGAGCTCAGCGCTCGGGTCCGGGAACGAGACAGAGCAGATTCGCAGGATTCCTCCCCCATTTGCTCCTGGTTTGCTTTCAAAGAAAACTAAGAGCCTTCCCACGTGGAGAGACTTTTCCGCTCTTTTTAGGGTTGAGAAATCAAAGACTCTGCATGTCCACTCCATCCCCAGCCTTCAAGGGCCAGGATCAGACCCCTGAGATGGGAGGGATGCAGGTGCTGGGGGATCAGCCTGGCAGGGGGACTCCCCAGGGAAAAGCAAACTCCAGCCACAACAGGGATGGCTGATTAACTGCAAACCCTGTGTTTCCTACCCCCAGGAGCAGAGATGACCACCAGCCACTTGCATCCCATCTGAAAACACCACCAGAGCAGGACACCCTTGTGTCCCCTCCCAGGGGACGTGCTGGGATGGGCTCCCCTCGCAGGCTGTTCCAAGAAAACTGAGTGCAGCAGGTTTTGCTTCCTCTCTAAGTCGATGGAAAAAAAGATCCCGCCGACACAGCAGATCTGGCTCTTGCTCCACAGCCCTGAGCCCTGTGCTCGTGATGGCCCCGGCAGCATCCCTGCCCAGAGCCGACGCCTCCGCAGGGCAGGCTCGGAGCAGAGCGACGCAGCCCTCGCTCACACAGCAACTGCTCCGCCACGACTCGCCCACAGCCCCCGGGGCATTACTGGAAGTGAAACCAGAACGACACGGCTGGCGAAAAACGGTGTATAAAAAATTAATACACATACTGGTCTGCGAGGTTAAATAAAGATTGAGCGTCTCATCCCAAGTCATTTCAGCTCGGAACAAAAGGTTTGTGTTTTACTGAGATGGGAACAGAAAAATCTGCAAAAAACCGTCACGGAAACAAGTTCAAAAACGGATTGATTTTTTTTTTCTGGGTGTACAGTAGCACCTGGAAGTCACATGCAACATGACAGCTCCCCAGGGCCTTGTTCAAATGTGAATTAAAACATGAGGGGTCGTCCTGAAGAGTTCCAGCCTACCTGATCTAATGCTACTCTATCAATTCCACGTCTGAAACAGGGCCCTGGTGCACCAAATGTGTCATTGCTGCTGCAGCAAGGACTGCCCGGTGTGCTGGGGAAGGGATGGGGATGAGGTTGGCACTTGGAGCTGATGTTCCTTGAAACTGTTTGGAATGGTCGGACCTAAAATGTCAATTCTGTCTTCACACACGTTCACCAGGACACACGGACCCGTTCCTTGTGGCAGCTCCAGGGCAACGCTTGTCCCTTGCATGGATCAGCACCTGCAAGTGACTTCATCTTCACAAAAGTTTTTGCATTCCCAGAGACACAAAACCTTGAATATTCTCCAGCTCTCAGATAGCCAAAAAATTAGCTTTAAGAAGTATCAGCTGCAATAAAATCAGCTTCTTTTGTCAAACCTGCCCCATGCCCTGGCATGTCCATGTCCTGCGTGAATGAAGCGCTCACCTGGGCACACACCTGTGGCACGAGCAAGGTGAGAGATGCAGGAAGGGCAAAGCAAAGATCACAACTGCCGCAACTGCCAGGTGTGAAACACCAGCCCAGCCCCAGGAGGAGGCTTTCAGCCCCCCATGCCATGCTGAACCATCCCACTGACCCCACACTGACGCTCCCAGCGGGTGTCACCACACACCGTTCCCAAGCAGCCTGGTTAAGCTGTAAGCGTAAATGTCTGTGCAGTAACTCGCCTGCTGCAGCTTGCAGAGGGGGAAAAGACAGCAAAGTCCCATCTCCCTGGAATTCTGAAGGTGCACATATCAGGGTGGCCGGGCTGGGGGCTGTCCCAAAGCCACAGCCTTGCCTGGCCACACTCTGGCTGACAGAAACTGCACCTTTCCCCTTCGTCTCCATTCGAACAAGGTTAATTTCGATTTAGCTGAGACTCATCCTTATCTCAGCTAAGCTGAACCAAAATAAGCCCTCGTGAAATAAATGTGTCCACCCATGTGTTTACTCTGCCTTACGTCAGCTGACATTCCCTCCGCCAAACCGGGTGGGGGAACAAACGTGGGCAAAGCTGACAAGCCCAGACCTTTTGGGGTCCCCTCCTTAATATCCCATCTCCATAGCCTGCGCAGAGGAGGATGCCCAGGCGGGCTCCGCACGCCCCCGGCCCAGCCCGGCCCCGGGCACGCTCTGCCAGCCGGATCAATGGCACCACTGTGCTCCCGGGGCCGCAGAGGGGCTCGCAGCGCCGGTGGCACAGGGACAGGCTCGGCGATGGCTCGCTCTTTGTGTGCGTGTCTGCACCAGGGTGACCCAGTAAACAGCTGAAGCAGAGAAAATGCAGGAACAATCCAGTGCGGGGAGGCAGAGAGGGGCTGACGGTGAAAGGACGGCAGGAATAAATGCGAGCCTTTGTTCTCCGGTCGTGCCCCCTGCGCCCAGCTCCCACCCCGGCCGGGATGACGCGCGGCTCCTCCATTTGCTGCTGGCATGCGCTTCCCGGGCTCAGCCGGGCTCGTCCCAGCCTCCTCCTGACACCCGCAGCCCCGGCGTGTCCCAGCACATCCCAGCTGCGGGTCCCAGGCCGTGCCCTTCGCTCCGCAGAGATTCTCCCCTTGCAGGGTATCCCGCTACTTGTTCCCCTCCCCGCGGCGCCCGTGGGAAGGTGGAAGAGGCGGGAGCGAGCACTTCTGCTTTGTAATCAACACAATCTCACCTTGGGAGCATTACTTAAAGAGGTGTCGGCGAGGCAGGAGGTGCTACCTGAGCAGGTGTCAACAAGCCGACACCCGGGGCGGCTGCGATCGGGATGCTCTGCCAGCTCCGGCTGATTTCTACAGCTGAAGCAAATGAGATTTTACGATTAACTGGCACCTTTGGGGAGAAAACAACTCCCCGAAGTTGTTGGGGAAACGGATAAAAATCCCGCTGTTGTCAAGGGCCTGAACACACACTGGGAGCCGCGGCGGTGAGGTTTGGCCCCGTGCCCTGCCCTGAGCGCTGGGTGCGCCAGATCCTGCGGCACAAAGGAATGTGGGTGCCCAGGCTCGGGGGATGAATTCCCTCCCCAGACTCTCAGCCCTGCATTGTAGGTGCGGGTTTGGCCACGGACCATGTTGGAGCACCTAAAACACCGCGCAGGTGCCCGTTCCTCCTGGCCATGGCACCTCAGTGAGCCAGTACAGGCACACTCCCACCCCGACTTGTGTTCCTGCCACCCTGCCCCGTTCATCCCCTGGGATTACAGCCACAGGTGAGCATTCCTGCAGCTCGCCCTCCCATTTAATAAAATTACTTTGGGGGACACGCCCTGGGATACCCAAAAAGCTGAAGTGCGCAGTGACCGTCGGGCAGCATCAGTGTTAAGAGGGCAGAGGTGCCCACCTTCCTTCCCCGACTCCTTTCCTTTGACGTTGCCAGAACTAAGACAGGTCAAGCCTCAAACAGCCCCATCCTCCCAGAGCTGAGTTTTGCTGAGGAACACGCCATAATCCATGGCAATGAGGACTGGAAGAGATGGATTTTGTCGAGTACCCCCCTCCCAAGAAGCACCTCAGGGAATAAGTGTTTGTTATGACACTGGTGTGAGCCATAGCTACGCTCTGAGTCACCCCCAGCATTGCGAGGGAAGAACCAGCCAGGCCTGTCCGGTCTTCGTGCCAGTGCTCACTGTTGCAACCGGGACTGAATCGAGTAAACCACATTGTCTAGAAATCCAGTAATCCCAGTGACTGTCACCAGCAACGGGCACCGCCAACGCATTGCTCAGCACGGGGCTCCTGATCAGCAGAACTGCAGCTGGGACCAAATAGCCATTAAAAATATAATCAGAAGCAAACAAATAGCAGCATTTGGAGGAAAGCTGGGCTGCTTTAAGGTGATAAAGCAACCCAAGTGCTGGCCTTGCCCTGGACAGTCTGCAGTGATGGTTGGGGTCACGGGACGGCTGGGGGTGACACCATGAGCCCCAGCTCACATCCCCCAGCTCCTGGGCTCTGCTGCTGCTCCAGTGCACGGAGCCAGACCTTGCCAGCAGCAGGCCACCAACTGAGCCTTTTAGACAGGTGTCTGAACAAAATCCCTGAGGTTTCAGGCTAAACTGGAAGGTGAGGTCCTGACCCCCCCAGCCACATGAAGGTGGTGCTCCAGCATCCTCATTGATTTCCCACAGCTTTGCCCCTGCCAGTCCCAGGCAAGGTGTTTTGCTTTGCCCAGCTTGGCTAAACCCTGGCTTCCTGAAGTTAGTTCCAACTCCTAGAGGTGAACCCAAAGCAAACACATCATTTCACAAACAGGCTCCGGCTGGGGCAGGAGCCTGGGGCAGGCTCTCAGCTTGAGAGTCTCCATGGAGACCCAACCACTGCAAAGAGCAGGGAGAGAGTGCATGGTTTTGCTCCATCACATGAAAAGAAGTTCTGGTAAGACGGGTGAGCGAGCCCTTTGCAAAGCAGGTTTCCACACAAGCCCTCAGCTCAGCTGCTGGAGTGTGGTTAGCAGAAAGCAAAGCCGCTCTAAAAATAATGCCTCAGCATTCCAGATGAAGTTGCCTCCGATGAGTTTCCTCTCCAATCTGCTCTGTTTGCAAGTTCAACCAACTCTTTTTTTTCCTCCATCAGCTCCGAGGACTCGGCTGGTGCCCGGCAGCCGGAGCCATCCCCATCCCGCCTCTGCTGAGCCCGGGGCTCCCCAGGCAGCTGCTCCCACCGGCCCCCAGTGCCCCACGTGAGGGAGGGAAGCCGCCCTGTCCCGTCCCAGCACGTTTCTGACAGCAGAGCTCATCCAAATACCAGCGGCGTAATGAAAACAAACTGCTGCGGAGCCAGCCCGGGCAAACGGGCCACGCCAGGAGCCTCTGCCTGTGCTTAATCTCCACTGACATTTAGCTGTCACATAACTCCTGACCCTCAGGTAGAGGCAACTCGGTGTTATCTAATGTAAAAGTGCTGCCCTACAAGAACCCGCGCCAACACAGCCCCGGGAAAGTAACCGAGAACCGGAGAGGTGATTTGCATAACATCACAAAAACAAACCAAAACCAGGCGAGAGGGACGGAGGTTGGAGGTGCTGCAGAGTCACCACTCCAGTGCACCGGGGGAGAGCGGCGTTTGCTCAGCACAGCCCACGCCACCGCATGCTGAGAATTAGGAAAGGACTTTCCTGACACCTCTCAGACGTTAAGGGAACAAAAGGCCCATCCACAAAAGGCCTTCTGCAAACCCCCTGTGCTAACCCGAGTGCCCAGAGCAGCTCTTGCACCTTTGCCCCTGCTCCGACCCCCTCCCTGTGACTCTCTCCAGGCGGCCAACCTGGCAGCCCGAGGAGCGGCTGCGATTACTGGGATTACTGGGATTAGTGCTCCGTGCCCCAGCTCAGCGCTCCCTTTCCCTAATGGCTCAGGAGCAAAGTCCAAATGCATCATTACTGGGGCTGCGTGAGAGGGCTGGGGCTGCTGTGACGTGCAGGTGAGTCCCCACCTGGGCAGTGACACAAACTGATAACCGGAGTATCCAAACATCCCGGTCCTTCCCCTGCTGCTGGTGTTCCCAGGAATGCTCCAGCCAGAGGCTGCCACACGGTTTCAGCGTGATGCTTAACAGGTCTTCCTGGGCACCGAGCTCCACTGCCAGCATCACCTTGCAGCCTACAGATGCTTCTCTCTGCAAATCGAAGGTCCCACAGACCCCTGGAACAACAGACACGCATTTGGGACCAGCCATGGATGCTGCTGTGGGATCTAACCCAGACGAACAGCAGGGGATGAACACTTTAACCCGTAAAAGGAGTGAGTCCCACAACTCAACTCTTTTCCCCCCGAGGAACGTTTCAAACCCCGATCCTCCTCACCCAGACCCCGCGGGTGCTGTCCCACCAAAGCCCTGCACAAGCCCTGCCTCGCCATGAGCTGTGCTGGAGCCCCCCGGGCCCCCCGCCAGCAGCTCAGCCAGCTTTGTATCCAAATCCCGCTCCTTAGCAACCACATTTTTTTCCCCCCTCTTGCTGAGTCCGTGGGAGATGAAGAAATATTTGAGAACTGAGACAGCCCTGCTGCAAGGATATATTTAAATAAAAGGAGCATGTCCGTTTCAAAGCCAGTCATTAGGCAGCTCTGGAGATAAGGCGATAGAGAAAGTGTGAGCAGGGCATACCCAGCCTTTAAATGTGGTCTAGAGTGACCTAAATAAGCTCTTTCCTCCTTCAATTACACTCCCCTCGGGGGACACAGTGGCTGGTTAGAGAGCTGGGAAGGGAGATGGAAGAGCTGCTGGTGGTGAAGCCCTTCCTATGCCAGACCCACAACCAGGTCGTGCTCTGGCCCTGAGTGTGGGGTGGGCACAGCCAGCTCCCCCAAATCCCAAAGAGTGGTGGGTGCCAGCTAAGTGAGACCCATCCCCACAGGCTCAGCTCATCCTTTTGCTCATCACACCCCAAAGCCAGGCACAGGGAAGTGGGGAAATACTCCAAGACTGCATTTCCTTGCCCCTGCCTGGTGATGCCACCCTGAGAGCCATAAAAAAAGAGGGCTGTAGTGGAGCAGTAGTGTGATCGGGGGCAGGGGGCTGAAGCTGAGTGATGCTGAAGCACAGGAGTGGCCTGGGGGGTGGTTTGCCCATTCAGCCTGTGAATAAACAAAGATTTCAGTTTCCAGGGCTGCCAGTCTGGTACTAAATCCAGTGAGATCCCAGTACAGGGATCCCCACCCCTATGGAAACATGGCATGGCAGCCTCTGAGTAAAACAATTATTACACAAACACATTTCGAAGCTTCTCTCCAACTCCTCTCTAACCATATCAAATGATAAGAAAAAAAATCCCTCCCACCTCTGTTATTCCCAGCCTGCATCAGCCACCAACAATCAGCATCCCAGCCTGCTCCAGGCCTCACCAGCGGCTCCAAACCTCCCTGGAAGGGAGCCAGAAGGTAGGTCCCCATCCAAGAAATACCAACAGATGATGTTCATCTGGCAAATTGCAAGGGACATATCAGGTTGTGCCTGGGGGAGGAGAACAGGCTGGGAGAAAAGGATCTTATTCCAAAGGCACCATAGGAAGCGAAAAGAAAATGGCTTTTAAGAGATGTCTTTGCCCCTCCCTCCCAGCTGTAAAGAACAAGCACTGACCTCCAAGGCATCTGGGCTGAGCAATTCAAGTTTCAAGGATGCATTTAGCAACCGAAAATCTCCTAATTGTTCACAAAACAAACAGAGCCAGAATAGCAAGCACATGGGTTTTTTTTGTGAGTGTCAGTCCAGCCTTGCTCAGCAACGTCAGCTTCATGAAAGTTTCAGTCTGTGTCATCTGCAGTGGTGTTTTAGGCCATCCCTGGCCAGCAGGACCAGGAGGGCCACCAAATTCACTCTGTGGCTCCTGCTGGACCAGAAGGATTGACACTCGCTGCTGATACGGAATGGATTGGAACTGAAAAGGTCAGAGCAAAAGGTCTGCAAAGCTGCTCTGTCAATCCCCCACCTGAGACAGTCAGTTTAAATTTTCCATCCCCTGAGGTTAAAAGCACGGTGAGAACACTTGGCTCACATGGCCAGGAGGCCTCAGAGTGATGCCTGGTGATCGATACCGTTGCTGTGGGATACAGGCAAAGTCTCCTCTGCTGCCATCCCCGGGGGCTCAGCGAGGACCAGAGAGTGAGCCACATTCCCTGCAGCCTGCCCAGCAGCTTTCCAGGGATCCTCTACTCCCTGTGGGACCAGACTATCCACCCATGAGCTGCCGCAGCTCTGCCAAAACTCAGCACAGCTCCCTTTGGCAGAGGTGACAGAGGTCCCACCACGGACCTGGGGACTGTCAGTGGGGCTCAGCAAAACAGTGATGGTCTCTGGGGGTTCTTATTCAAATAATCTGCCCTCTCCTCTCAGTGTGCATCTACAGCTCTGCCTGAGGACTGCAACCCCACCAGGCCACCACAGTTGTCACAACAGTGACACATTTTTTCCTTTCCCCAGTCGTGCACTGAACACCCCAAGCATCCCAAAGCTGCTCAGGAGGCCGTGGGTCACCATGCACCCCTCTGGGATACCCCTGAGATCGCCATCACTCGCAAATGGAAAACAAAAGGAGGAATTTATCCGTTCAGGACTGGGAGGAAAGCTCGAGCCAGACGATGCTGGGGCTGTGCTCTGACCACTCCACAGCACAGACCCACGGGCAGCCCAGGATGGAAACGTGGGCAAAGACAGCTCGGGAGGAGGTCTGGCTGGCAGCTGTGCCCGTGCCGTGCTCAGGTGAGCAGGGCTTTGCTCAGTGCCGGCGGGGGCCCTGCAAAGCCTCCCTCAGCCCCGTCGCTTTCCCCTCGCAGCCGCATCGCCCGAGATGCTCCAAAGCCTCTCCTGAACTCCGGAGCCCCCTCCAGCCGGGGTACCTGGGGGCTCACATGTGCCAGACAGGCTCTTCCCTGGGGTGAGAGGAGCACACGCTGCATCACCCCCTCTTTTCCCTCTTTTCCTCCCCCTGCTCTTGCTCTCCCTGCCAAAAGCGCGGCCCCTCAGCCTCCCGGAGCGCCGCGGGCCGGCGAGGCTGGACTTCCTGCCAGGCATAACACGAACCAGATGATGTACTCCAAACCCTGTCAGAACGCCCACCCCCAGGAGAGAGGAGCAGGGAGGGGAGAGGGGGGAAAACAAGCTGGATGGAGCTTTCATGAACTCTCTGCAGAGCTGATGAGCCGCTGCCACCAGGCCAGAGGTGAACCGGTACGGCCGGGGCCTGAGCTCATCCCTTCCTGTCCGTGGCTGACCAAGACTTTCCATCACAGGTTGTGGGGCTGAGCGTTTGGCACTGGGAGAAGGCGCCATGGCCCTCCCCGAAACACTGGCCGCCCTCAGCGGATATCGGCACAGTAACTAAAGAGGCTTTAGTGGCCATTCCCCCCCTCCACCGCCCCCATTCCAGCGGGAAGCATCCAGAGCAGCACATCTGCAGCTGGCTCTAAATCCCGGCAAAGCCAGACTTGCTGACCCTCGCTGGTATTAACCCCTGCACTGCCAGGGCCGCGACTTCTGAACACCAAAACCTGCCTCCCGCCGAGCTTCTCCTGACACACCGTTTGCTCCCGATCAGTGACACTCCCACCACACCGATGACGATCATCCATTACTAAGAAAAAAGGCCCAGCTCTGACTCAGATTATTTCGGGTGCCTCCACATGCAACTGCCATGAACAAAGTGCTCGGGCCTAGCTGGGACCAGCTTGGCTTTGAACCACCCGAGGTCCAAACAAGCACAAATATTTTGCATCCTCCGGGAAAGTCCTCCCAATGCCCGTAACCTTCCCAGAGGACACTTTTGTGGTTTGGACAAGCCTGAAGCTTTTACAAGCAGCTCAGATCTGAGCAGACTCCTGCCTCCCGCAGCCAAAGGCTCAAATGAAATATTAAAAGCCCGAAGTTTTAACAGTCTGCCCCTTTCCCTGGGTGCCTGGCGGGAGAGCATCTGGTTTCTCCCAACAGAGCCTGGCAGCTGCCTGCCAGTCCTCGGGGCACAGGGACTCACAGCAAAAAAAAGCCAAGCAGGGGCACCCTTTTATTCAATAAAAGGAAACACCTGAAGTACCAAAAGGGGCCTACAAGAAGGCTGGAGAGGGACTTTTGCAAGGGCGCATAGCCATAGGACAAGGGGAAATGGCTTTAAGCTGAAGGAGGATAGATTTAGATTAGATATTAGGAAGAAATTCTCCCCTGTGAGGATGGTGAGGCCCTGGCAGACCAGAGAAGCTGTGGCTGCCCCATCCCTAGCAGCGTTCCAGGCCAAGCTGGACGGTGCTTGGAGCACCCTGGGATAGTGGAAAGTGTCCCTGCCCACGGCAGGGGGTGGGGAAAGATGATCTTTACGGGCCCTTCGAACCGAAACCACTCTGTGCTCCTATGTAACAGAATTCCGCGAAGCACTCTGCGGGTAGCAGCCTGCCCACAAACTCCGGGCCAGCCCTACCCACGCTGCCAGCAAGGCAGAGCCCCCCGAACCAGCCAGGGGTGCGCACCGGGGCTCAGCCCCCCCCAGACCCCGCGCAGCAGCGGCGCCGCATCCCCCGCGCCCCGCACTCACCTCCAGCGGCGGCAGGTCGGGGTCGAGCTGCGTGAAGCTGTGCAGCACCACGGGGCTGCTCTCG
>WEIT01032151.1:34743-67782 GCA_013389985.1 Dryoscopus gambensis
ACGGGAGGCGTGAAAAGCCCCGAGGCCACAAGAAGGGGCGGCGGGCAGGAGGAGGATACTCGGGGTCTGCGGGATGGGGCGGGCGGGGCTGGCCGGAGCCCCAGCTGGGCGGGGGAAGCACCGGGGTGTTACCTGCGGTGGGAGGGAGTAAAGTCGCACAGGTGACAGCGGCTCTGGGAGAGGATCTTTGTGCCACCGGGTGCTCATGAAGCA
Source organism: Dryoscopus gambensis (assembly GCA_013389985.1). NCBI lineage: Eukaryota > Metazoa > Chordata > Aves > Passeriformes > Malaconotidae > Dryoscopus > Dryoscopus gambensis. The sequence goes on from WEIT01032151.1 coordinate 34,957, forward strand.
CCTGGGGCTCACGCACCACTAGCCGAAGAAAAAGTGTTAACTGCGAGCGCGTGAGTGTCATCAGCGCGTGTTTTCACCTGAGTATTGTCCCAGCCCGGGAGCTCAGCCCCCGCCAGCAGTGCTCAGGGCACTGCCCAGCCCCTCGCTGGCCACAGCTGGGCTGTAAGGCGTGACACGGTCACAGCGCTGCGGGGACAGCAGGCAGTGCCCCTGGGGAGATGATGCGACCCACAGCGAGTCAGTGCCAGGCCCCCCATGCACAGGCAAAGAGGGGATTGGCGACCAGGGCACCTGCTCCTGGCCCAGCAGGGACTCTGGAAAGCAAAACGAGCCTGGGGGACAGCGAGGCTGCAGATCCCGCTTTAGAGACCCCCTGCAAGATAATTTTGTTTTCAGAGGCAGAGAGAAACGGGCAAAACTGTTTGTCATTCATCAGCCCGCTGCGCTGAGCACAGCGTGCTCCAGCCCTCCCCTGCTCTTCCCCTTCCCTCCTCACACACTGCTGAGAAACTGCATCACAGAGTCCGGGCAGTTGCTGCTGACACCACCAAAACCTTCATGCCTCAGCTCCCTCTGCAGCTGAAATAACATCGGCCTCCCAGGGCCTTCCAGCCCCGCAGCTTTATTTCCAGTGAGGACACGGAGCCAAGGCTCACACGTCCAGCTCTGCCCAGGGCACCGGCAGCTCCTGCCCGGACAGGAAGGGATTAACAAAGCTGCCAGGCTGTGATAGGCTTCAAACTGGAAAGTTTACCAGGCAGAAGGATGAGCCAGGACAACATGGGCTATTGTCCTGCTTTATCTGCAGCCAGAGAGGTCAAAGGGGACTTCCTGGACACCCTGGGAAAGGAGACGCAGCCCAGCAGCAGGGCCTTGCACTGCCCACGGCAGCCCCACACTTCTGGGGCCAATACACATTTTAAGGCTGCCCAGGCACAGAGATCCAGCCCTGATCCCTGCCCAGGCCACCCTGCAGTGCCCGGTGGGTCGCTGGAGCTCTCTCCTCTGCAGAAGGATGCGGTGATGCTCCGTGCAGAGGTGTCCCCAGCCCCACTGACGCGCCATGCAGGAACCGTGTGTCACTGCAAGATGTGCTGTGAAACTCAGTGGCGTGTATCACTGTGCTCAGAACATGCCAAAATCAGAGGCAGGGACCGGTTTTCCAGCAGAAATCAGTGTCGCCTCTCTGGGCAAGCCTTTGGGAGGGAGACTCTGCTTTGCTTCGTGTTTGACTCTTAGGGCAGAGTAATCACAGCCCACCCCTGGAATCGCTTGGCACCGCTCGAGTGCACACAACAAACAACAGCACCACTCATCTTCAGCTGGCAGAGCCCTCCCAGAGCCTCCAGCTTCGTCTGACCTCTGCAGAAAGATGCAGCTCTGTTCGATGGGCAATTTCACCGTGCCTCGGTTGACCACTAAAGATGGTTTCAGGGGAAAAACACTTCTGATAATGGATAATAAATAATAAAAGGCAGGAAGGCAACTGCAAGGGTTTAAAAATAGCCAGTCAGTTTCCTTTCTCCTCTCTTGGGAACCTTCTGGGTCTGAAAAGCAAAACACTCGAAGCGGGGTCAGGAGCCCAAGTTCAGGATGTTTGCTCTGCGTAGCTAACCCCAAACACTCAGCCGTCAGGGGCAAGGCTCTTCAAAATCATGAGATTCAAAACAAATAACTTTTCAGGCTTCTTATTTGCCTCTAAGTACACAGCTGAAAGGGAACAGGCAGGATCACACCCTCAGGTTTCCCCACTGCTCCCTCGAAGGTCTGGAAATTGTTGCAAAACGCAATTAATTGACATGCACGTGACTTCAGGGATTTAAGAAAACGATCAATGCTTGAGTGACTCATTAAAAAAATATACTATCAATTTGCACTTGGCAAGCCCAGCAAGAAACTTTTCACAACACACTGAGCTTTCTGATGTCATCTGTAAATGTCCCATCGACTCTGGCAGGTCCAGGAATTGGGTGCTGGGGGAAATCCATCACTTTGTGTCCTTCCACCACTCTGAAATCAGCTCTTGGTTGGATAAATACGAACCCACAGGGCCAACAGCGGAGCAGTTCTGCTCCTCTGCTGTGGTCTCCAGCCTTTCCTGCATGGTCAGCGATGTGGAGAGGGTAACACAGAGAGGCTTTTGGAAACTCTAAGCCAGTTTCTGGTTTGGGAATCAGCTTGGGTCAATCTGTTACGGTCAGGACCCGCAGGACCTGCAGATTCTGACCTCAGTTCAGAACTGGGCTCAGCCTGGACCGTGAGTTGTCTCTCTCCAGCATGGCCAGGCTCGTGGTGTCTGAGAATTCCCTCAGCTCCATCCTCCAGCCCTCCTTTGCTTTCATCTCCCTGCTCTGTTGCTGAGCAGGGCTTTGCAGCGTGTTTCCTACAGGGCAAAACTCACAGTGACCCAGTTCCTGTGCCCAGAGCTGCTGTGAGGTTTTTTCCTATCAAGCAGGGCTGCCCACCTCAAAGCGTGGCTCACAAACCCTTCCACAGGGGTTGCTCCTGCGTGGCATCAGCTGCCTGCAAACACCCCAGCGCTCCTGCCACGGCCCCCAGGGCACTGCCACGGCCCCCAGGGCACTGCCACCACCAGACAAACCCCAGTTCCCTTCGAGCCTCGGTGAAACTACAGCAGGACCGAAGCCAAGAGCGGCAAACGGATCTCAGCCCCGAGCAGAGAAGGCAGGAATCACCCTCACCACCTCTAGCTGAGCCCCTCTGGAGCATCACACACCTCCAGCGACGGAACCAGGGACCCCAACCAGCAGCCTCTGAGGGGAACTGGGCTGCTTTACGTGGGCGTGGCAATATTATCCGGCCTCTGTCCCAAGCTCTGGCACCAGCTCACAAGGCGCGTCTGTGTCGGGCTCTAACATGGAGCCCATAGCACTTCCTTCTATTGTGCAGCTGGGGAAGCCCTTTTTCTTGCTGTTTTTGAGGCATTTTGGAGGAAAAGTTCTCCCTATTTACAAGAAATACTAACTGAAAGTTAGGCATTATGTGCTAGATCAAAACTGGTCAGGCATTCCAATTTTAATTGGAAAGGATTTTAATTTTCACTGCCTGGGCTCAGCTTATTTTATAAGGAATAATAATAATAATAATAATAGTAATAATAATAATAATAATAATAGTAATAATAATAATAGTAATAATAGTAATAATAATACAACAATAAACAACCAGTATTATCTCTTCCACTTCAGGATGAGGGGAAAAGCTTGTGCAAGAAGGGAAAACTATGTCACTGCTCCCATCATACAATCTGGGCAGAGATGTCATCTTACAGCAACTGCTCCCCAAATTTGGGGACCAACAGATCTCAGCCAGCCCCCACAGACCCAGTTCTCACTTGCAGCATGATTAACACCCTGATTTAACCAGATTTTAGGTGAGAGCCACCCACCACTTGCCACAGCTTACAGCAGGCATGGATTTTAGGAGATCCTCTGCTGAGTGTTTCAGATCCAGGGCAGTTGGATCACTCTGCCTCCAGGTTTTGGCCATTTCTCGGGGCCGTTTCCCGACAGATCAGGCACTGTGAACTCTTTGTGCTGGCAGGGAGGAAGGCTGGCTCGGGCTCTCCTGCTCTTTGTGCCCCTTCTGCCAGGGGCAGCCGTTCCCCGGCTGCAGCACGCCCTGCTCCCCACAGCCCCCCACGAGCTGCCAGCGATCCGGAGCCGGGTTAATTCGGGAGCACAGCTCTGCTCCACACCGAGCATTAACACAGCCAGGCAAGCCCCTAATTACTGTCAGTTCCCAGCAGAGGAAGCACAGCAAATCCCCGGGCAATCAGGATCTCAAAGTCTCCATCCAGCTATTCTGTGTTTCATTTCCTGCAGCCCCTGTGCACAGCTGGGCTACGGCATCTCCTGCGGAGGCTGCAGCTCCTGGAGATCAGCGATGGCAATGCAATTATTCCACAGGTCTTGGAGGCTCAAGAGCTGGCAGGAATATTTCTCCTCCATCCTACTCCTTACACCATCCCCTTGGCCGCAGTAGAATCACAGAATTTTTTTGGGTTGGGTTCCAACAGGTTTTTTGGATTCCAGCAGGTTTGGGTTGGAAGGGACCTTAAAGAACATCTCGTTCCACCCCCTGCCATGGGCAGGGACCTTCCACTATCCCAGGGTGCTCCAAGCCCTGCCCAACCTGGCCTTGGGCACTTGCAGGGATGGGGCAGCCACAGCTGCTCTGGAAACCTGTGCCAGGGCCTTGCCACCTCCCAGGGAGGAATTTCTTCCTAACTTCGAATCTAAATCTACCCTCTGTAATTTTAAAGCCATTCTCCCTTTTCTGTCACTCCAGACCCTTGTCCAAAGTCCCTCTCCAGCTGTCTTGAAGCCACTTTATGCACTGGGATGCGAAGATTGCCCCAGAACCTCCTCTTCTCCAGGCAATTTATTAAGTATTTGAGGAGCTTCCATTAGGGCAGCAAGTGACAACACAAACCTCTCTTTTCCAAGCTTTCTGACCTCTAAAAGCTCATCAGAACAAGGCCAGCATGTGGGGCAGGGGGATGTCAAGCCAATTTCTCAGAAAGGAGTGACCATAGCACACTTCGGGCGGGGACCTGGATTCCTTTGCAGCAGGGAAGAAAATACTCAGGAAAAACAGAGACAAGATGTAACAACTAACATTAAAATGTGCCCAGAAAGCCAAAGGCAGCAGGGCCCAAGGGGTGAAAAGCACCAAGAGACCCCACAGCGTTTCGCAGGGCACTGCTGGCGGGGGGATGCAGGGACCGAGGCCCACCCAGAGCTCGCTGCTCCGGGAGGATCACAAGACACCAGCGAGTTCTGTTAGGGACCATCCCCACACCCGGAGGAAGCTGCAGCTGCAGCTCTGGGTGGCAGCATTTTCCCCTCTCCCACGTGGCTGTGGCTGTCCACGCTGGCCAGGAGCTCCCCGGAGTGCAGAGTTCAGCAGGCATTAAGCTGCCTCAGCCCGCCACGCTGCAGACACACAGAGCTCCTCTGGTAAGGACTATTATTTTGTGAGCTGTTTGTCTTTAGTGGCAGCTTTTATCTCCCTATCACCTTTCTGCCAGAATGTTTCAGTCAGCTCTTTTAGCAAATACCACCTAAGGTGCTTGCAACCAAAAGGAAAACAGGAAAAACATTTCTCTGTGTTGCTTAGCAATCGGTGTGTGGCGAGTTCAGGCCTCGCAGGTGCTCCGTTATTGTAATTTCCATCCTTGCTTGCGTGGGTTCTCTGCAGAACAGCCAGGGAAAGGAAAACCACGGGTGGAAAGGAGGGGAAAGGTTATGGAGCCACAAAAATTTCCAGGGAAAGGTGGGAATAGGTGTAGCCCCTGCAGATCAGGGAAACTCATTTCTGAAATCGAGCCAGCCCTTCTCATCCACCAGAAAAGTTACATGAAATAGTGAGATTTCATTTTATATTGAAAACACACATCCACCACCTGGGTGCATACAGAACAGAGCAAAGCCCTGGCTCTGCTCACCTTTCAAAAACACGTCCAAGGGCAGGCAGTACAATTTTCCACTGACAACAACCAGCCAGAATGACACGTTCAGCTGAATCGTGTAAAAGGAGAATCCCAGAAACGAGAGGCTCTGGCAACCGATCCATGGAGAAATCCCAGTGGATAACAGAGAAACTTTGCTTGGCAGAGAGGCTCTTCCTCCTGCTCAGCTGCTATCCCAGCCCAAGCTCCTGGCTGGTGCAGGTGGGCAGCAGCACCCACCTCACCAACGGGGAACCTGTGCATCCCACACTCCAGCCAGGAGAGCAGGAGAGCAGCTTTATTCCATCTTTATTCCCACTGGCTCTCTCCTGGGCTAGGGAAGGCCAGGAGAGGCTCCCCCCTGCCCTCTGCCCAGGTGACAGCACCACCAAGCACCTGGGGACATGCTCTGACCCCACACTGCTCGTTCTCCCTGGGGACAGCTGAGCAGGTTGGCGTCTGTGTCACCACCCCAGCACGCTCAGACTCAGCTCCCTGAACCTGAACAGCACCATTCGTTCCCCTGTTGCTGGAAGGACGTGCCTGGACACACGTAGGGGAGGGAATGATGCCACGGAACTGCTGAGAAGTCCAAGAGAAAAGTGATGCCATAGCACAGGCACAGGGAAGAAGCACATGGAGTTGATACCTTGCATAAGATTAAATTATGTCCAAAGGCCAGCTTAAAAATGGAGCCAAACAGGCTGCAAGGTGCTGAGCTGATCTGAAGAGCTACAGGCAGGGAAATAAAACAGATTTGCACGTAGTACAAAGAGTTATCCCATTGTAGGAATAAGGTGGAACAGATTTAAATGCCAGATGATGGGAATAAGCAAAGCAACAGCAAGGTGTTCCACACACAGAGCGTTAATAACACCAATAAAGAACTGAGATTACTGAAAATAAGAAACCCAGTTAAACAGGAACAAAGCCCCTTAAGAGGGGATATGAAGAGGACGTTCCAACAATGGTCCTGTATCTCCTTTGACTGCACAAACGTCAGGGAAAGCATAAATCAAAACCCAGACGTGTCGGGAAGCTGCAGGAAAGCTGACTTGATCCGAAGTGAGGAGTGAAACCTGGGAGCCAGGCTCCAGCAGTGTGAAGAGCTGATGTGATTGAAAGTGAGCAGCCAAGAGACGAGCCAGAGGGCCCGGAACAGCCGCAGGGATGAGGGAGAGGAGCAGCACGAGGAGCAGCAGCAGGAGAGACGTCCAGCAGCTGGACCAGCAGCCAGTGCGCCCCTGCCAAGTCATTTGGGCCAAATTCACCATGGGCTGGGCAGGGACGCAGTGAGTGGACATGAAAACATTCTGCTGTAACAGCCTGAGCACACACTTACTGGTGTTGGCCACGTGAGAGGCAGGAAAAGGGGCTGGCAAGAGCTGGAAAGGGAAAGTTTCACTGCCCAGCCCCGAGCCAGCTATTGCAGAGATGAAACAAACAGTGACATGGCTGAAAAGTCAATTAAGAATTGGAAAAGTCCTTTAGTATTCCCAGGTATTGTTAGGCGCTCAGACAAAGGATGTTTAAAAAAAATTATTTTCCCTTTGGTAATTACCCCTTTGAAAGGTTTCCGCTCCGCATTGTTTGAGCGGGGGAAGTTATTCCAGGGCCTCTCTCCGTGGCCGGCAGAACTCTTTTTGTTGTGGGGGTTTTGGCATGGAGGAGCAGTGTTCTTCCAAACAATGCTGGATGCCAGTGGCTGAGGGCCAGGTTTGTCCCTCAGTTACAGTGGCACAAATATCAACAAACTCATCCAGTGCCACCAAGTCACACCACGGCGCAGTCTGGCCACAGCTCTGCTGACCCTCCCAACCTTTTGCCTTCGAGTCCATGATTGATGTTGTTTTTCCTTCAAGCCTTGGCTCTGGGAATCACGTTGAGTGCTGAAGAATGTCAGGTTTTATTAAAATAAAAAGGTTATCCCATGAGCACTGAAACTTCCTATGGTTTTGTGTCTCGAGACTGTTTTCGGTGCCTAAAAATGTACGAACCGAGAATGAAAATGTTTTTGTGGTTAAGTGTTTGTAAGAAGCATCTCCCACGTGGATTTGCTGGTGTCTAATAAAACATGAACTCATGCTACAGATGTTTTGGGGCATTTACAAGACTCTTTTCCTCCTCTCAACCATCTCATTTCATCATCTCTGCACAGACTTAATTATCTGCGAGCCCTCAGCCAGATCAGCAGGTTCAGAAGTCATCTGGGGAGAGACGGCACGGGCAGAGGGACACCATGACAGCACGAGCCTTATTTTGGTAAATTAGAGTTTAAGCTCTTTCTGGCTCTCCTAAACTGCAGGGAAACTGCGAGGAAACACGACCCGAGCTCTTTCAGGAGGGTCAGGGAGCAGAGGGTGAGTGGAACAAGCTGCTCCCCACAGGTCTCATCCAGACCTTCTGCAGCAGCGAGGCCCTGAGGAGCTTCTCCCCTCTTTGCCTCTCATGGCACAGAGAGCACGGCCTGATCCATCCATTCCTGAGCTGCCAGCACCATTGCAGGGCGACTTTTCTAGCCTCAGCAGTGAACATTGCACCCGTATCGATGGTTCATTACCCAATGCCACTCGTGCCACGCGGGCACGGAGCGGTGTCAGGGTTTCCATGACATGTGGGCGCGTAGCACGGCGGCGCAGACGGTGCCACCCAGCCAGGGCATGCACTGAGTCACCTTTCACAACAGCCAAACCCCCGGGGAGCTTCCCTTTCCCCCTCCTTGCCCCAGCCCTGGCTGAGAGTCACCTTGTGCAAAGCTCCTTCCCAGGGCGGGTGTGCCGGGGCACAGCTGGCACTCGAGGGCCCCTGGGAATGGAAGTGTGTCGCAGGTCTCAGAGGGAGTCTGGGGCCACTCTGTGACCAGCTGGGCTGTCAGCAGCAGCCAGGTCTTCAATTGACCCCAAAATAACTGGGGAGGGCTGGGAGGGACAGCTCCCCCCCAGGGGCTGTGGGTGCAGAGGCATCGGGAAAAGGTGGAGCTGTACCCACTTAACTCGTCCGTCTCCTCCCTTGTGCTTCCCGAACCTCTCCCCGCCAAACAGAAAGGGAAATCCGGGATTTTCAGTTGCTTTTGATTCCCTCTTGCTCTGCACGCAGCAGGGTGGGGAGGGATTACTCTCCATTTCACAGCTCCAGGGCTGCCCAGGCACGACCCCCCTGGTCAGGGGCTCCCCGACCACGACAGTGCCAGACCCTGCAGGGCTGGAACGGCTCCTCCATCCTGCCTCCCCTGCCCTCGGCTCTTCTCCCCAGAGCCTGCAGAAGTGCCTCCCAGCTGCTCTGCTCGGCCAGCCCAGGCTCTGGCGCCACAAACCACATGGCCCCTCCTTCCCCGCTTGGTTGCAGTTTCTGACTTGCGCTCAGTTTCCAGTATGGGAAGGAGAAGTGCTGGGGAGGGCACTGTGACGAAAGAAAAACCCCTGACTCCCTGAGCAACACACGTGGGAGCCTAAAGGGAGAAGGATGAGCAGAAAGGGGTTGTTAAGGGAGATTTTTGGGTGCTGCTTTCCTGGCAGGCAGGAGAGGAATCCCCCTCGTCTCAGGTCACCACTGAGTTGCTCTGCATTTATTTCCCTGTCACCAGCATCACAGCCAGACACTGCCAAGGTCGTCACACCCAAACCAGCCTTGTCATCCCAAACAGCTCCTCAATATCTCCAGGTGAAGGGCCTGATGCTGCCAGCTGTCCTCTGGGAGCTCACAGCACCCAGGCAAAGGCAGCTGTCAGCAGGATGGGATTGGGGTTTCCCCACTCCTGGGCTGTCAAGAGGGAGCAAAGACACAATGTCCTGCTGCCAAAAGCTGCTGCAGCCCCAGCACACCCAGGGACAGCCCCGGCACAAGCCCAGAGAAGCCAGGAGAGGAGTGAGGACACAGGGCTGAGGAGATGCCTGCACAGAGATGACACAAGAAAATCAACAAATCAGATTTTGGTTGCAAACAACCTTTGAGGTTCTTAATGATGCCATAATAATTTTTGCTTTTTCATATATTCCTCTCATATCCCCCTTCATATACACTTTTATGCAGCTTTTCTGTACCCTCAGTGCTTTTAACCCACATACTTGTAATTCCCTAAGTTCGACAACTAGCTTAGACCCAGAGTTCTGTTAAGGCAAAAGACTAAACATCTTAGAAACTTCGTAATTAGGGGGTCAGCAAGCCCCAGACCCAAGGTCTTCTCCAGAACATACTCTGTAAACTAAGATAGATCTATGCAGAGGAGGGTCGCTCCTTACGAGGGGGCTCCTCCTGAGCCTCCCATTGGAAAATCTATGATAAATATGCTAATATGTAAAGTCTATAATTGTACAAGCAAACGATCGCCGGGGGGCTTTTTTCGGTGTATTTTCCGGGGTGCATTATCCAACGTGCATTCCGTGCCTCGGTCCAGGGGGGGCATTCTTGCGGAGTGCTCCTGCCTGGATCTAAGGATCCTTAATAAACTCTGAGGTAAAATCCCTTTTTCCCTCTAACCGTGTTTAGCTTTTAATTCTAAGCCCAGGATAAGGCATCATTAAAGTCAGGCCTTCACCAGCATCTGCACGGAGGTGATTCCCCAAAGCCTGAGCTCTGGACCACAACACGGGGGTGCGCCGTGCGCTGCCCTCTCCAGACACCACGAGTGACTCCACGAGCCGGGAGTTAAAAATACCAAATATCACAAGTTCTGCCCCAGCTGAACCACCAGCCCGGCCTGGTCTGTTACACCACTGTCATGTGATGGGGCAGGCAGGAGGATCTGCGGACAACCAGGTCCAGGGGCAGTGGATGCAATCCTTCCAGCAGTGCTGATACCACAACAACGCAACCAAAGCACTCCAGGTTCATGAAAGAGCCAACTCCGAGCTGCGTCTGGCTGTCCCCCCTCCCTGTGGTGTTTTACCACCTCCCAGCTGCGCTGAAACCAAAGGTGCTCCTTCCACCTCAACAGCATTTAGCAGCCAGCAGTGGCCGAATCGAGCTGTGACAGGACAGGGCTCTGGCAGGGTCGTTTCTCAGCAGTATTTGAAGCTCCCGTGGCTAAATCCAGCCCTATCTGGGCACGGCAGCAGTGCCTGTCTGTGCTTGGCGATGCTTAGCGAAAGCAAGCTGCTCTCTCCTGCACAGGGACACCAGTGAGCAGCGAGGGGCAGGGGACCCTCCGGAGCCGTGGGTTGGCTTTGGAGCGGTGCCGGGAGCCCCGGGGCCCGTCGGTGCCGCCCAAGGAGCAGCGGCTGTGTGTGACAGGAGGATGTTTCCGCAACAGCACGGACCACAAGAGCAGAGCTCGTGTCAGCAGGGAGCGGTGCCACCGCCTCTGTGGTGGCAGCCACATCCGAGGCCAGGCAGGGTCCAGCTCACGGCGTTTAACTGCGTGTCAGGCGCGCTCAGCATCACCACCCTCAGCTGTCTGGGCTGCTGCACAGCCCCAGGGCTCCTTGAAACACGAGGTAATTAAATAGGGTCACCTCGGATGGAGTCCCTGGATGGGAGATGCCCGGGGTCACACCCAAGCTCTGCTGTTATGTTAAGGGTTGTGAATGGGGTGAACCCTCCATTTCCCCTGTGTTCGCAGCTGGCACGCTCCAAATCAATGGCTGTAGCCACGACAGCCTTGTCCCTGCCCTGCCCCGCTGCAGGATCTGGAATGGGAAGCTGTGCAGAGGAGGGATGGAGCCGCGGGCAGGCAACACCCACACCTCCAACTCACCACCTCCGCTTAGGGAGAGCAGGATAGCCAGGGGCAAATTGTCCCCGTGCTCTGGCAAAGACCCAAAGCAGGCAGCGAAGGACCTGCCTTGGACGGTCTGTGCCGTGCCAAACCAGTCAGCAAACTGGATTTGCCTTATCCGAGCACACGCGGGCACGGGGCAGCGCTCACGGCACGCTCCTGCAGCAGCTGCTCCTGCAGGCGCTGCCCTGAGCCCGATGCACGGCGACAGATGACAGCAAATTGCGCTGACGAGTCCTTGTTGAACCGAACTGGCGGGAGGCAGCTGCTCCGTGGCCGATCTGCCGTGAGTCAGGGTGCCCAGCCCCGGGGGCAGGGATGGAGCCAGCTCCTGCCAGCAGCACATGGGCACCGGGACCTGGCTGTGCAGCTGCCTCGGCAGCGCCCGGAGCCACGAGAAAGGCTCTGCCGAGTTCCAGGGTCCCCACGGGATCGTCGGGATGGAAACTGAGAGCAGAGAGTGAGAAAGCTGAAAGCGCAGGGAAGAGATCCCATTTCACCGGAGAAAGGGAAAGTGCGAGAGGCAGAGCCTGCACCTCTGGGAGATCCACATCTACAGAGCAAAAGCTGCACGAGGAGCAAATTCTCACATTGCCCTCAAGCTTCAGACAGAGAAGTTGGTGCTGAGGATGGGGAGGAAGAGCGAAGAAGCAGAGAAATGCTCTAGGAGGTCACCTTGAACATCAGCTCCCGTTCTTAGCTAGAGACAGGTTGTGATGCCACCAGAATCAGTGGGGTTACCTTGATGTGCACCAGCTGAAGATGTGGCACAGGGTATTTTACCTCATTTTCTCACAAGCACAGACCAAGCCAGGCCACTTAGAAAAAGATATTGAAAATAGATCAACGGAACAGTTACTGGAAATGCTGGCTCCTTCTGCCTCACAATACACTGAGAATTAGCACAGCTTTAATTGCACCAGTAACTCCACCAGGGCAGCAGTGAGAGCTGGTCAGGCAATTCCAGCCCCTGCAGTGCTGGTGAGCACCTGGAGCTGTGGCAGACGTGAGGTAACCACCAGAGACCCACTGGTGTGGCCACATATGGGCCAGGCACAGACGTTTGGTGAGCACCAGGCATCTCAAAACCTGCAAATGGAATGTCCCAGAGGTGACAGAGTTCAGGCAGTAATGACAAGCCCTTGGCCAGGATGAGCCCCAAGACAGGCTGTACCCCAGGGAGCTGCGTGGGACGCTGGCTGAGGCTCCAGAGGTCTGTGTTTTCATTCTGCTTCAGCAGCTCCTGTCTGCATCAACACCATCCCTCTACCTGCTTATTTGCAGTAACCCTGGTATTACTGGCCTGGCACTCCCAGGGCTGTGTTCCACATGTTTATTCAGTGTGTGAACACAGGCACATGCAGAGGTGAAGGCTCTGGATGTTTTAGCACCAGCGACCCAAACAGCAGCAATCGGGGACGTTTTTCCCCATCCCTTTTAAACCAGTGTGAGCTCTGAGCCATCGCACCACCTCTTCCCTCTCTGAAGCCTCACCAAGGGCCGGAGACAGGGATTGCCACCAGCCCAAAAGCTCCTGGGACAGCATCACCGAGAAGCACAAACCAGAGTGCTCGTGGCCTTGCACACTCACACTCACACGTGGGGTTCAGCGGGCTCGTGGGGCAGAGCTTTGAGACCTTCCCCCAGCACTGAGACAACCAGCACAGGGGCACAGATCAGCAGGGGGGTTCCACACAGCCCCGGGGGTGCAGGGACACCCCACGGCACTCCCTGGACAGGCTTGGAGCTGCACACCCACACGAGGTGTGGGATGGGCTCGGCCCTCCCAGAAATCCCAAGACTTTACTGCATGCTCCTAAATCTCTGCCCTTATGGGTGACGATTAAACCTGGGAGTCTTTTTCCATAGTTTCTCATTATCTCCAAAGCAACCAAGCGATGATTTGCCTGAGGGAAAAGGAGAGCTTGGCCAAGAGCTGGGATGGAGGGATTTGCTGTTTTTGACTGTAACTGTGGTCAGGAAATGGTCCTAGAGCTCATTTTCAGCTCCTCCCTCTCGATAACATCTACCGTACGCAGGCAGTGGAAAAGAAACAGCCTTTGATACAGACACGGCAGACTTTGATTCATCACGGGGCCGTTGGCAGCTATCGCTTCACCCCGGCTTCAGCCTGGGATTGACACCAGCAGCAATTCCCTGTCCCTGCTTGACTCCCAGTTAAAGCCTTTCCATCCCCGACAGCTTCAACCTGGGACTGACACCAGCATCAGCTCCATGGCCCCACTTGACTCCCAGTTAAAGCCTTTCCAGCCCCGGTGGGGGAAGTAACACCATTCCCACCCACTCCCGCAAGGATTAATTAGCTATTTATGGAGCACTCCAAGGTGATACCGGTGCTGCGGACAGGAACAATGAAGCCGGAAATTTGTAGTTCATTACTGCTGAGCTGAAAGTTTTCTTCCTCTGTGCCAGAGGACAACACTTCACCCGGGATGCCCGGGTTGCAAGCAGCTAAAAGTCTTGAAACTCCACCGAATGAGGTCTCCAATGCGGCAGAGAATAAATCTGTGCTACAACAGACCTGGGAACTAATCATTTGTTGCCATCTCCAGCTCCTCTGAGCCTGGCTCTAAGGTCAAACCAAGCTTTTATCTTCTCCTGTATTTCACTATGCTGAGGAAAAAAAAATTATATTAGAGGAATAAATTAGCATGTGAAATGTAATTTAACTAATTAGCTGACTGGAGTGGAAAATATTTGCTACCCACTTTGAAGTCAAACCCACTGCACTTGCTAGGACATCACAGAGGAGGAAGGGAGAAGGCAAAGATGGGGAGGCCGCCAGGACAGGCTCCGGAGGATGCAAGTGCCTGAGCGGGACAATGAGATTTTCCCGATTTCTTCTCACCCTGTAGAGCTGCATTAAGTGTCCAGCTCGGGAAGAGCAGCGCTGGGAGGGCCCCCGGCCGTGCTGCTCTCCCCTGACCTGCATTTACTGCACCGAGCGGGGTTTTCCCGGCGCTTTCCATCACGACGCAGGGCTGCGAGCGCTGCGTGGCACCAGCCCTGGGGTGCCCAGCCATGGGTGGACAGACCCACCAGACCCACCAGGCCGGAGGGACGCTCCGGGACCGGGCAGCAGCATCCCACCCCCGCGGGGCATCGGCTCACCGCTCCCTCCAGCCCCGCGGGCTCGCCCTGGCCGGGAGTGGATGTCGCCAATTAAGCTGACAAACAGCGAGCCATAAAGATCCATCATGTCAGGGAGATGCCTGAGACGCCACAAAAAGCCGTTATGTCACTTGCGACAGCCTGCTCATTGATTTCCCCACCTCCCAGGCATAGAAACTGTTGCTCTTTTATTAGCAAAGCTTTGGAAATCCCTCCCCATCGTAGCAAAAGAGGCAGCCCGGGCAATTTTGCAACTGCTGTGGCTGAATTATGAAAGGGGGGATTGACAACCCCACTGAAGGCTGTCAAGGGAGGCAGAAACGAGAGCCTCCTCTGCCTGATACGCAGCACCACACTGAGGGTAACCTGGGGGGGTGTTCCCCTTCCAGCTGGCCACCCACTGAACGTGGGCACGAGCACCTCCAGTGCTCCACTGCCAGCTGGTGAAATGTCCCCAAAGGACACGCAGTCCATTGCTGGGGCAGAGCAGTTACCCTGAGAACAGGAATCTGAGATGTTGACCCAACAGAGTTGCTGCCCTGGGAGAAGAGACTTGAGCCAGAGGTTCACGTTTTTGTGGGGTGTCCCAACCTGGGCTTTGCCTTGCTCCTTTTTTGAAGCAAAGCCTTGCTCCCTGGGAATCCTGAAAAAGGTCAGCTGTGTGCTCAGTGAATGGATTTGCAGCAGGAGGAAAGCCCATTTCTCAGGGCAGGCCTTCCCCCAGGGACGTCCCAGCTGGTGATGGGCACTGACGGACAGGACCCTGCAGAAGGGCCCCAGGTAACGCAGCCCCTCAACTTTTCCCAACCTGCCTGTGCAGTCTCCAAGAAGAAAGGAAATTAATGAGCCTGGAATAGAAATGAAAGTCCTGAAATAGAGGGGGAAATGCCAACACTGCTCCCTCCCTGCTGCCCACGCAGACCGGGGAAGCGACGGCAGGAGATGAGCAGGGACCTGCGGGTGGGTGTGAGACACCAAACCCTGCCTGGCTGGGGGAATATTTCAGCTCTGAAAGAGGAGTTTCCCCATCACCCCACAGACAAAAACGCCACTCAGGATTCCCCTGCTGGCGTTTCCCCACCAGGCTGTGTTTTGCAGCAGACGGAGCTCTCGGTGATGGGGCCCGCTGTGCCCCCGCTTCCCAGGAAGGGAAAACAGAGCCTCAGAGCAGGGGTGGCTGAGCACAGAGAGGCAGAGCAGCCCCTGACCCACCTCCTGCTCACGGGTGCTGCCAGCCAGTGCTCGCCCCGGGGGGTTTCATCCCACTCTACCCAGAGCAGGAGAGGGCAGGGGGTGAAAGCGCCAGTGGGCCCAGAGCTGGGAGACGTGAGCATGGCTGGGAAATGTGAAAGTGGGGATGCTGCAGACCGATCCCAGCACGACCTCCTTGCAGTTCAAGTTTCCACAGGGAAGCCCTAACCTCTCCTGTCCTGCACTAATGCCCCAGCCATGACCCCAGGGCTGGGGACGCCCTGATGTGCCAGTTACCAGCCAGTGCCTCACCGTGACAGCTGCCAGGGCTGGCTGTCACCCAGCAGCCTCCAGAGAGCTCGGAGGAACTGCTAAAAACCCAACCAACCAAATAAAAAAACCTCCAGCACTAACACATTGCACAGCCCTCTTAAAAATTATTTCTATTTTTCTGCAAAAAACCAGGAATGTGACAAGCAGGCAGAGAGAGGTCCCTGAGTGACCCAGGCCAGGGCATTCCCCGTGCCCGGTCCCAGCCGATGCCCAGCGCAGGGAGGGAAGCAGGGAAGCCTCCACCTGTGTCGGGCAAACCCTGAGGATCCCCCGCCCTGCGCCAGGGGCCGCAGGGAAATCCAGCAGCAGATTGCACTGCTGAGCAGGAATGGAGATCGCCTGCCGTGAGCCTGGAGAAATCTGCTGCCTCGGAGTCGAGCTGAAGGAGAATAAAGCACCCAGGCACTGCTTCACCCGCCTCATCCCACGCTCCAGCCACCTCCCACCGCCCGGCTGCCCTCCCTCCCTCCTTGCCAGGAATGCTGCAGGAGGCACCTGCGCTTTCGGGGCGCGCTGCCCACCCCGGCACACCCCAGCAGCTCCGCAGTGGCCGCCACAGGTATCCTCATTATCCTCATTAGTGCAGCAGCACCGTCGATCCCGGCAAAGCCCCCCGGGGTGTTTCTAAATATAGGAGGCTCGCTGCAAGTCCCCTGTCCCTGCAGGGACGCTCAGGATGCTGAGCTGGGGCTCCCCACCCCTGCCGGGATCCAGCACACCGCCCTGCAGGAAAGTGCTGCCCCCTCCAAGGGAACCGGGCTCGGTTTTGTGCTGTCATTTCACCTCTTCAAACACACACACAACGCTGAGGAGAAGGTAACAGTGATTGTGACTGATCAGTTGATGGCCATGGAGAAAACCCAGATTTAAGGCTCCTGCAGTGACACTACATGCCCCGAGCACATACAGCAAGAGATGGGCTTTCCCTGCTCCAAAAATCAAAGCAAGTTTTGCTTTGCCATTTTAACAGCACCCGGATCACACCCAAAACCCTTACACAGGTGGGACACCGACTGCTCACCACCCACCAGCCCTAAAAAGCATTGCCCCTGATTTTGGGCTCTCCAGCAGGTTTATTGCAGGGTCCTTCATGCACAGTCGCATTCGGGGTGTCTTTCTGTGAGGGGCAGAGTTAAGGCCACAAGAGGAGCCCTCAGCAGGAATCCCCTGACCCACATTGGGAAGGCTCTGCCTCAATGCTGCAATCGACACCAGTTTTTGCATCGTGAACCAAACGCTGCCGCTGCAGCAGAGCGAGAGGGCAGGAGTGGTGCCCACGGACACTGACACCAGGCAGGGCAGCCACCAAGGTGTGTGGAGGCAGAGCTGCCTCCCACCCAGGTTTTCACACCCACCAGCCACTCCAGGGCAGCAGAGCCAGGACACTCAGAGCAAACACTCCCTTTTGCATCGAGCTACAACACCGCTCTTATTCCACACAGAAAGGCTTCCCCTCCCTCCCAAACCCCTCCTTTCGTTTTGGTGCCCTGGATTTGGCAAGCGCCACTGTCTGCCTCAAAATACACCACTTCAGAGAGGAAACAGTCACATCTGGAGGCGGTGCCAGCTCTTGGCACCGTCAACTTTGCCAGAAGTTCACCACCCCCGGATGGTGCCGGGGTGGGGTCACGGCACCTCTCTGCCCCTCTCACACCCGCCGTGTCCCCGCGCCGGCCCCGGGCTGGCAGCTCCCCTGCTCCGTACTTACATCGTCATCCTGCACGCTCAGGGGGATATCCAACATGCACATCTGCACAGGCTGCACCAGAGCCTTCTGCACGTTGAACAAAGGTTTTGCCTCCATCTTCCCGGGGATGGAGGGGCTGCTCATCCTCCTCTCTCCCTCCTCCGCCGCTCCTCTCCCAGGAGCAGTCCAGCCCAGGCGGCGAAACCGATTGGAGATCTCTCTCCCCGTCCAATTTTGTCAGCGCATCTTGCCAACAGCTGCCGCTTCTGCCGCTCCTACGAGGTCTTGTTTCCTCCCTCGCGAATCAAAGAGCGGCGAGGAGCTGCACCGGGAGGCTGAGCGTGCGCGTGTGTGAGCGAGCGCGCCCGTGTGCGTGCGTGTGTGCAGCCGCCGCCGCTCCCGAGGCTGGGGAAGCAGCCCTCGGCCAGCCTGCCCCGGCTCCCCGCCTGCCCCCAGCTTCTCCTTTCTCTCGGGGTAAGCTCGGTGCTGGCTCCGGCTGCTGCTCGGCCCCGCCGGGAGCTCCCCGGCCTCATCGACATGCGTGGCACTCGCCAGCCCCGCGCATTGTCTTGGAGACGCACAACAGGTCCTGCCTGCTGTTGGTTTCTGATTATGATCAAACCGCGTCTGCAGCACTCACAGCATTTCCCTCTGGCTGTTGTGACAGGCAAACAGGCAGAGCTGGAAGGATGAGAGGGTGCGAAACGGAGGGAGCATGAATGGTCAGAGCTGGAGCCTCCCTTTTTCTTCCCGTCTCTTCTCCCATCCCTGTTTTCCATTGTCAGAGGCAGTTTCAGCTCAACGCCTTCCTGTACTCCAAGGACCACAGTGAGGCTTAAATAATTCACATCCACAGAGTGCTCGGGAACCTTGTGGCACTGGGAATGCAGCATGGCACTGACAGACCATCAGCACTGGCGATCGCTTCGTTTGTAGGACAGTTGTGCGTGGAAAGTTTTGCCCAGGTGAGCATTCCCAGCTGCCTTTCCCACCAGAGCGCCCGCGAATCCAAACCGGAGCCTTGCTAAAGGAAGCATGGCACAAAACGGGCTGGGTTTGCTATGGAAAGCACCTTCCTACAGAATTTTCACCAACAGTAGCAGTGAAATGGGAGTCTCAGCACGGAGCAACTCATGTATGACCTGCAGACACGGATCACACGGCTGTTACTGCTCTCAGAAACAGGAGTGAACCTGGGGCCAAGCCCATGAGCCATCACCTCACCCTCAGCAGCTGCAGAGCCCAGGCTCAGTGGCAGGGGTGACACCCAGGGTGTCTCTTCCCAGCGGGGGCAGCATTAGAGAAGGACTTGGGTGGGTTCATCTCTTCACACCCGACCAGGAGAGCCCCTGGGGCCAGCTACGTACCCAACAGAGGGGCCACGGTGAAACGCCACTGAGAATCCCCACCACCCTCAAACAAACAGGAGTTTGTGTCCTTACAGCTGCCCTTCTTGCTGGGCCCAGCAGGGATGACACAAATAGGGTGAACAGACCCTGCTCCGGGCAGGCGTTTCTGGGCAGCTTTGTGGGTCCCACTTCGAGGAGTCTCTTGCAGGGCAAAGCTCGGGGACTGTGCAGCCTTTTCCCGGCTTTCCCAAGCGCGGCCGCTGCCCGAGGCCACAAGCGCGGCTCGCAGCACGCCCGGGTGTCGGGGCAGAGCCGAGGAGCCCCGCTGAGCCCGGCATTCCTGCGGCGTTAGGTAAGCCGGGCTTGGCGAGCCCCGCTCAGCGCCAAGCCAGCGCAGGCTGACTCATCCGCGCGGGAGCCGGAGCCAAGCCGGGCTCAGAGGGGTCTCACACACACACACAGACCCTCCGTGCCGCTCGCAGTCGGAGCTGGGCCCCTTCCCAGCCCGCCGGGGCAGAGTGTGGGACTGGAGCGGGGTCTGGCCCATCATTCCCGGGAGAAATGCAAGGATGAGAACACCAGCCCTTACATGCTGCGGGAATGGGAGCTAATGGGCAAGTCTGGAACAAGACCAAACAGGGATAAATCCACCATAAATTAAGTTTGAACTGGAAATTAGGTAGATTTTTTATCCACCATATGGCTGAGATGAGCAGCAGCGAGGACAAGACGGCAGCAGTGCAGCAGGCCCAGGAAGGGATTTGCAGGGGAGGAGAGAGGGGAGATCACAGCTGGAGCATGTGGACAAGGCAAAATTTCCAGGGCCATGCCCCAGCTGCTGACTGATAGAATTCTGGCAACTCTTTTCATGGCACAGAGGCAGTGCCACAGCCCTGGAAACTCCCTGGCACGGGCAGTCTCTGCCCTGCTCCTTCATGATTCCTCAGTGACTCAAAGCGAAGTGTGTTCCCATGGAGGACTGTCCCGCATTTCACCAGCACCAAACCCTGCCCTCAGCACAGGCAGTGCCCACAGCTCTGGCTCCAGGGAAGGTGATTCAAACCTGTGCCTCAGCCCCGGCTCAGGTTACTCACCTGCCTGCAACAGCAGGTCAGCAGAGCTCGGCTTTCCAACAACAACCTTCCAGTAACAAGCTGGGCTTGGTCAGCTGGGATTGCGCCTTCTAAACATCCTGAGAAGGACACAGATTCACACTCAGGTGCCAGAGTCTCCATGAGCTACCATTCCCAGGAACTCATCGTCCTGTTCAGCAGCTGATCTGTACCATGGGGATGGGAATCTCTGCAGAGGTGGTGTGGAGGTATAGGAGCCCCATCACCTGCTGGTGCCCTGGTCTCTGGGGCTTCCCTGGACTTGGAGGGACAGACTCGGAGGTTGCCACCCCAGAGCACACACCTCTGACAGGGGCTCAGTCTGCTCTGCTGGTCCCTGGAGCTCAGTGACATCCCACCTGACAGCCATAAAGATGCCAAAAAGGACAATCCTTCTGGAAAAGTCACAAACCACAAGGGCAGGCTGTGAAAGAAAGCAAAACTCCAAGTGCAGAGTCCCAGGAGGGACACCAGGCAAAGCAGCAGCAGAGGTCAGACAAAAGCAGAGATGCTCCAGAGAAGCATCTCAAACCAACAGGAACGGGACACAGTGGATTGACAGGACATGGGAGCTGCCATGCATGGGATGCTTCGGTCAAAGGTAACCAGCCAGATGTTGTGGTTGTTCACCCAGCCCCAGAGATGGTGTGCAGCCTTCCCCTCCTCTCCTGGGGCCAGCTCATGCATGTCCACCCACCAGTGTCCCCAGACACCTGCCTCAGTCACCGGGGAACGTAACAGTCCCTCGGCAGAAACCGGCAGAGCGCCTTTGAACCCTTTCCCACGGGGAGATCTGCAGCAGAAATACAAAGCAAAGAGTCCCCCGCCATCAAACCAGCCCAGACAGGATGATCCTACGCAGATTTTGAAATGACAGCTTCATCCTCCTGCTCCTCCAGTCTGGCTGACGTGAGTGGAAACCGTGCTACGATCCCAGATCTGCCGGCAACAGCAGCCGAGCACCGAAACCACCCCTGTGCATGGAGCCGTCCCCACCGGCACAGGACCGAGCTGCTGCTGGAGCCCCACGGCAGCGTGGGCCAGTCCTGCCTGGGTGAAGGAGAAATCTCCTCCTGGTATTGCCTCTGGAGGACGGGGAAGCCCCAGCACAGGCACTGAAGCTCCCCCGTTTCATTTCGCACTGGAGCTTTATTGTTGCGGCTCCAGCTGAGCAGATAAAGCCCATCATGAGACCTCAGTGCTTAGCAACCATTACTGGGAAAATGCTGTTTTCCAGTAAGAGTCTTGGCAGGAGCAGAGCAACTGCAGGGCAAATTCACTGCAATTCCTGTGCTGGGTGCATCCCGCCCCCAACTGCTCCGCTGCTGCCCCAGGGAGAGACCGGCTCCTGCGCTGGGAGTGCATCCACTCCTTAAGGTTCAAACAGCCTCTGTCACCTTGCAAAAACATCATTTTGAGCACCCCATGGCTGAACCTCTGCACTGGTAAATGCAGCTTTCAGGCACAAACTCATGCACAGGAGGATCTGAGCACCCAGCATTGCCACAACGGTGTGAAAGTTTGGGATTCTCCGAACACCAGTGACCAAGCTCTCCCATGACGCTGGGCATTCCTTACACCCAGTGACTCACAAAGGCCCCCCTAAGGAAGGCTGCTTGATGTCAAGCATCAAAGACCTCCAGAAAATGAAAGAAATTCCCCAGGAATGACAATGGCAAGTTTGTTTTTCGAAGGAAATTGCAACTCCATGCCCAAACACCACAGCATCCTGCACCAGAGTGCGGTATTGAGAGAAATGACACAAAACCAGCTGGTTTATTTTCACTGTGCGAGGCTGATAGGAAGGCAAAGGGGAAAGAAAGCAGCATGACGAGTAAATGGCAAATGGAAAATCCCAACAGCTCTTCCCCTTTGACACTTCTCAGTAATAGAAACAGGGAACCTGGTTTCAAAACCACAGAAATCCCAACCCAACAGCGTTTCTCTGGAGAAATGTGGCACTTACAGGGAGCCTGTGGGTAGATTTAGGGAGGCAGGTGTGGGCATAGACATGGACATGGAGCCTGGTGGGACTTCCAGGAGACCATGAGCAAGTAGGACACCCATTTCCCAGGGAAAATCAAAGGCACCTTGGCATCTAAGAGGGATTTCATATGGGATACAAGGCAGCACCCACAATCAGTCTTGTCCCAAACAAATTGTGAGAATAAATCCCACTGATTTGAATCTGCACCCTTGTTTTTAGGCATTTATTGGGAGAAGCCACTGTCACTCCCTCAAAGTCACTCCTGAGAGCAGGCACAGCCTGTGCTGCACCTCACGCCTCTGGAAAGCCCGTCTGGCATTCAGCATCCTGAATAAATTCCCATGCTCTCCAAAATAGACACGTATGCAAAATTAATTCACAATCAAGCCCGTGCGAAGCATGAGACGGCCTTTTAATAGGTGCAGAGCAGCAATTACCAGTGCCGAGTGAAAGCCAACGAGCACTAAAGGAGGGGTGGGGGAAAACCAATTAGTTTCCTTGGGATTCCTCTGCACATTTGCCACTTGAGGGATTTCCATTTTCACGCTCCCCTGGGGGCTGAGAGCGCACCCCGGGAGCCAGCGTGTCCCCGCGGGGAGGGGAGGGGAGGGGGATGCACCCCCACGGCCTCCCCTGTGGTGGTCCCCGGGATGCAGCTGTGCCGGACCGGTCTCCATGGAGACCGTCACCGCGGCAACGGGGACCTGCCGTGCTCCTGGGGCGGGGAGGATGCACAGAGGGCCAGGACCACCGCTCCCACCTAGGAAAGGGAGCATCGGGCACCCGCACGCCTCCTTTCTGCTCCCCAGAGAGCTCCCTGCACCGGCAGGGTAAGAGGGATGTGCTGCCCGCCACCCAGCAGCCTCAGCCCCTGCCCGAGATCCGTCCCAGGGGAGCCGGGAATATCGAGCTGTCCCGGTGGGGACGGCACCGGGAGGGGGCCGCGCTCGGGGCTGTCATGGCAACAGTTTATTGAGTTTCCATAACCTCCCTTCCCGCGGAGGTGGGGACAGAGCCCGGGAGGGGAACACCGCTGCAGCAGCCCCCGGGCGGGCAGAGGTGCGCCGGGAGGGGATTCCTGCCCTTCCACCACGACACAGCTGTTCCAGAACCGCTCATACGCGGGGTGGGGGAGGACCCCGTGTTTCCGGGCAGATGCCCACTCCCTCCTGCCCCCCGTCCCACCCCACTGCCGGAGGGAAGGAGGAGGACAGGACCACACGACTCCCTGCAGTCCCTGGCTGCCCCCACCACCCCTTCTTGCTTCACCCCAAAACCATTTCCCACTAAGTTAAGCCCTTTTAATGACACCTCCGTGGTGTCCCCACCCCACGGGGGTCACCCAGGCGTGGCTCTGCTGCCGGGAAATCCCTGGCACAGGGCCCACACATGCTTGGTGCGTGGATTGCTGGGCTCTCTGTGTCCCTGCACGGCTGCCCCACTCCCCAGGCTGGGCACACACGTGAGGCTTTGGAGCTGGCGCTGCACGGATGTGGGACGGTGCCACAAACTGCCACGTGCCCTTCGCTGTCCCCTGCAGCTCCAAACCTAAGGAAAAGCCTCATCATTTCCCAAAACACCTGCCTGGCAGGGGAGCCTGCAGCACAGGCAGATTTGGGCCGAGAATAAGCTCCCAAATGCCAGCACATCCTGTCCCCTCTAGGGCTGGCTCTGGACACCGACCTTGCAGGGACCAGGTGGGCACAGCACAGGTCACAGCAAGGCTCAGCTGTCCCCACGCCAGCCCAGCAGCATGACCAGGTGCTTCTCACTGCAAATATCTTTGCTGGAGAAGAAAAAGAGCCGGGGGAAGGGAGAGCTGAGGGTATTAGCAAGCCATGACAATTCCCACTGTTACCAATCGCGATTTTTCCGCAGGGATTTATTCCACCTGCCAACAGGCCAGAGCAGCAGCCGTCTGTGGTGAGACCAGGCTGGCAGCACGGCCAGGGCATCTCTCTGGGCACACGTCTGCCAGCAATCAGAGCTGGTGCCCAGCACAGCACAGTCTGTAGCGTTCGCCAGAGATGGAGCATCCACTAATTCACCCACTTGGCCGAGCCCCCAGCGCCGGGCACGGCTCTTCCCTTCAGCACATTTTCCAGGGCTTAGCTGGAGCTTAAACAAACCCAAAGGAGAAGGTTCCAGCCTCCCCAGCCCTGGAGCTTGCTCTCATCTCATCGTGCTGCTTAAAACAGCCCCAGCTCCTCGCACGTGCTTTAACCCACACTACCCATGGCCGAGAGGTTATCTGCAGATCCACACCTCTGCTGCCTGTCACTCGGCAGACAGCAAACCCCGGGCTCCAGAGATAAGAGATGTGGCTCTGGCAGCCTGGAGGTTTCCAGCCCTACACCCTGAGCCAAAGGCTCTCCCAATCCTCCCTCTTCACGCCTGTTTTGCAGGCTCCAGGGCTTAAAGAAGTCCCCACCACGTGCAGCCCCCTCTCTAACAGCCAAGGGGGTGCGAAACGCTATTTGCACAGCCGGAATCCTGAAGCAGGTTGATTTTTCCAGAAGTTTCCCTCGGGGCTCCCGTTCAGCTGCTCCCCACCCTCCCTCTCTGACAGCGAAGGGCTCCACGTGGCTTCCTGGGCTGCAAGGGGAGCCGGCGCCTTGTGCAGAGCTGTCCCAGCAGGCACGGCCCTGGATCAGACAGGGAGAGGCATTCCAGCCTGGAATCCCCTGCGGGAGGGCAGGGACAGGGCAGGGTGGCACTGAGCAGATCCCGAGGCTGTCAGCTCTGGTGGAGACAGCGCAGAGAGCACAGAGCCCCTTGCGGGCTGCTCCAGGCCTGGCCCTGTGCAGCGCAGACGTGCAGCCCACCAGGGAGGTCTGGGAGCCTGCTGCGTGCTGGGGGCGGCTCTTGTGAGCTCCCTTTGCACCACTCACCTTCTCGAGCCCACCCCGCCACCCTGCTGTCCCCAGGTGTGTGCTGACAGCAGAGAGCAGGGCGAAGCCCCCCAGGCACGGCAGAGCAGCGCGTGCTCTCAGCTTTCAGGCCAAGCCATCATTTTTGACTGGAGAAAGGGAAGATTCCTGGGCTCCCTGCACCAGCCCAGCAGCAGACACGGGAGCTGGGGGACATCCGGCGCTTTGGGGCACACAGGCAGCACCACGGGGCTGCATCAGCGCCCTGGCTGCCCGTGGGATCCCGGGCACTGCTCCAGTGGGGATCCCTGCCGCTGGTGAGACGTGGATTGAGAGCAGCCTCTGCATTTCAGAGAATCACAGAATACCCCAAACTGGAAGGGACACACAAGGGTCATCAAATCAAACTCCTGGTCCTGCACGGACACCCCAACAACCCCACCCTGGGCATCCCTGGCAGTGGTGCCCAAACACTCCTGGAGCTCTGGCAGCCTCGGGGCCGTGCCCATTCCCTGGGGAGCCTGGGCAGTGCCCAGCACCCTCTGGGGGAAGAACCTTTCCCTGATACCCACCTAAACCTCCCTGACACAGCTCCAGCCGTTCCCTCAGGTGCTGTCACTGGTCACCAGAGATCAGTGCTGCCCCTCCGCTGTCCCTCGTGAGCAAAGTGCAGACCTCAGTGTCTCCCCTCATCTCCTTTCCTCCAGCCAAAAAGCCAAGTGACCTCAGCCACTCCTCATATGGCCACTCTGGACCCTTTACCATTTTCTTTGGATACCTTCCAGTAGCTTTACATCATTTTTTTCCTTATTTCCAGGGGAACCAGCGTGGGGAGCACCACAGAGAGGGCAGCACGTCCCCCCTTCAGCAGCGCTCCGGCCCCTGGGCACGCACCCGGGCGGTGGCTGTGCTGCAAATCGGATGAGGCTCATTCCCAGGGGCCCTCCATTGATTTCCGTTGCCTGACGACAGGAAAGCTTTATAATCCTATTAACTAAACACCCTTTCAAGCAGCACTGGGAAGAGTGCAAAGGGGACTTGTATAAGCAGTCACAGCCACTCCATGCAGCACCCAGCCCCAGGAAATGCTGCATAAATGCCCCAAAAAGTGGGGCTGTGACACCCACAGTGGCCAGGGAGGGGTCAGTGGTGGCCACCGCAGGGAGAAGTTGGATCCCACCATGAAACACAGGCTCTGGCTGCAGTCCCTGAGCCAGGAGACTTTGCACAGGGTGCCCACATGGGCGAACTCACAGGAGCTGGCCCTGAAATACTGACAAATATCACTGCCCCTGGCCCTGCTTGTGGGGGCTTGACAGCAAAAGATACACAGCTTGGGCCAAAATATATAAACATTCCGTGGGAGAGTGGGAATTTCCTCGCTGCTCTCTAGGGAGAAGGGATACATTTCATCACGTATTTGTAAAGCATTTCAAGAGTGCAGCCCTCCCCCCCAGCTAGCACCGACAGGCAGAGTAGGGGAAAAAAGCCATAAATCGAGCTTGCAGGGGATGCGAAATCCCAATTTCCGAGCCAGTCCCAGGTACCCAGAGCCATGCTGCATTGCCACGCGAGGGGGAGAAGCCTCCCGGCCCCGCGGAGCTCCAGGGAAATGCTGCTGAGCCTCACGCAGGGACTGGGATCGGAGCAGCCGCGGGTCCTGCGGCCACACCTCCCTCCAAGTGCCACATCAGGGGCTGCGCCACAACAGGGATGGATGCTCGGCTGATGCCTCATCCGGCTGAAATCCCTGCGGGATCCCTCCAAGCGGCAGGTGGGGATATCCGCAGCCTGGGGAGGAGGGTCTGTGCTGCCGCAGGAGGGACACAAACGCCTTTCCAGCAGCAGAAACGCACCTTCCCCAGGCTGTGGGAGCGTTCAGCAGCCATCTCCCCTTCGCCTGCCTTTAATTAGTGATTCACACAGCACTGCAAAGTGCCAGGCCTGCTATTTTCCATGCAGGGTTACAGATGCAGAGGCACAGGATGGGCTCTTTGTCCGGGGACACGATGCCACAGCACCGCCAGCGGTGCCACACTCGCAGTGACAGCACGGGAGGCTGGGCATGGTCTCCTAAACAACCCCTTCCTCCTTTTGGGCTCACCCAGTGGGGCGAAATCAGCTGCCCCCAGTGGGGAAGGAGAGCGTCCGATCCTCCCACACTGGACACGGGCTCTGCCTTCCAAACCCCCCACCCAGGCACAGCGCTTGCACCAGCCTCGCTGTTTTGGTGGCACCGAGGACGGCAGAGCCACCAGAAGAGCCTTCCTGTCACCATGGAAATGCTGAACGGGAGGGTTTGAAGCCTGCTGGGACTTTCAACCTCTGCCAAGAAAAACAGGGTCCTTAAACATCCACAAGCCCTTGTTTGGACGAGGGGGAGATTTGTGCTCCCTTTGGCCTGCTGGGCATGGGGCAGAAAATGCGGGACTTCTCCCAGGGCAAAAACCTCATGGGCTGAGATAAGAACAGTTTAATTATTGAAACACAGTAATAATAATAATGATGATGACGGTGAAGAAGAAAGGGCACCCAGCCCTGCTCCTCCAGCCTTCCCACAGGCAGAGCTCAGCCCCGTCCCTCAGCTGCTCCTGCCCTGGAGCAGCTGCCCTCTCCCAGTGTGCACCCACAGGCACCCCACAGCTGGGGCAGCAGCACCTCCCTGGGCCTGCACAGCCAATGCCCATCACCACCGTGGGAGGCCTCCTCCATCCCCTCCCAGCAGATTCCAGCACCAGCTCTGCCCCCGGGGCTGCCCAGCCTCCTTGGAGAGGAGCTGAGAGCGGCCGAGGGCTGGCTGTGCTCCTGCTCCCTGTGATTCAGGAACGCGGCTGCGCTCCTGCTCCCTGTGATTCAGGAACGCGGCTGCGCTCCTGCTCCCTGTAATTCAGGACATGCAGCAGCCCACATGACCAGGGTGTTCCTGCCTGCCCTGGACTTTGCCACGCCGCCCTGGCTGCCCGCTGTTGTGCTGTTGTTTTTCACGCCGGGGCTGTCACCTCCCCGGGGAGGTGAAGAGCCGTGTTTGTGTGGGACACTGCCGGGAGGGACAGGCAGGAAACACTCGGTGGGAAATCCGCTGCGGGATGGAGCCAGCGGGGCCAGAAGAGCAGGGCAGGGCGGCTGCTGAGGATTTCAAAGGGAGCTCCTGGCTGCGCTGAGGGATGACCTCGACCTCCCCATTCCGTGCTGAGGGCTCGCACGGAGCCGGCCCGGGCTCCTTCAGCGCTTTGCAGGGTTTGCTTCCTGCCGCCAGCCCAGGCAGGGTGTTTATGGCAAGGGAGCGGGAAACAGAGTGGGACTGCGTGCAAGGGGGAAGATAAAAAGGGACAGCGGATGTCCCGAGAAACCCATGAGGGCGCAAAGCAGGCTCAGCTTGCAGGGTGTTGTCAGCCCGCACGAGAGCAGGCTCACACGGCCACGTCCTGAATCCCGGGCACGGCGTCACCTCTGGCTGTGCCAGCAACCCGCACATCCCCTCCAGGATGGCAGCAGGGCTTCTCCTGCGATCCCTCCTAACAGCGCTGGCCATCCCACAGCAATGTCCGCACCACACCTCGTTCATCCTCTCTCCTCCTCCCTTTCTCTTCCAGACCCTACAGGCAAGTGTGGGGCCTGATCTGGGATGCCTTAACATCCCGCGTGTTTCGATATCCCAGAGCTCTGCCAGCACACCTAAAGCTTCTGGTTCTCTCCAGGTGCCACACAGGGCAGGACAGACCAAGGAAGGGCTTCTCCACCCTCTCTGACCCATCGGGGCACCGCTGCACCCCTTCCTTCTGCCCAGCCCCTTCACCCTGCTTCTCCTTTTCTCCCATCTTTGAAACCTCTCTCCAGGCAGGGTGGTGGAGGACACTGAACTGCAGCTACAGCTATTCCAGGGAGCATGTGAGCTCCAGCAGCTCCAAGCGCAGGAGACAGGAGCCCTCGGGGCCACAGGAGCACCGAGGGGGCTGTAAATCCTCGCAGAGGATGAACTCCCGCTGCACTGCAGGGCCTCGAGGGAGCGGAAACTCTGTGATCCCCCAGCACGCCAGCACCGAGCCGCCTCTGACGTCAGCTCATGTCTACAAACATTGCCTTTGACCCGCGGCCAAGGCGTGCAGCGCAGGGGAGTATCAGCGGAGACAGAGAATATCCGCGGAGACACCCGCGCAGACCCGCCCCGGGCGCACCCGCCGTGCCTTGGGAGCCAAAAGGTCCTCAGGAAATCCAGCCACTTAAAAATGCAAATCCTCAAGGAAAACACGTGGGTGAACCCCACCGCGGGACACGCGGGCCGGACTCGGGCGATCCCAGCAGGAAAACCTGTCAACATCTGGAGGCTCCGCCAGCGCATCCCGCGGCAGCCGGCGCCGGGCAGAGCGGGGTGGATTCGGTGTGGGAGCAGCCAAACAGCTGCCAGCAGCTGCCACCGCCACCCTGATACTCCAGGGCTGGGACAGCCCAGCCGCAGCGCCCCGGGCACGTGGAAAACGCTCCCGGTGTGACTCCGGCGGCGCGGATGCGGCAGCCTGGCAGGCGGCACAGGCGCCCCTCGCTCCCAGCCCCGTCACGCGTTCCCCGTGCTCAGGGAGCGCTGGGGCAGGGCTTGGCTGGTGGCAGCGGGGACAAGCACAAAAGCGAGCCGTGGGTCAGGGGTTTCTTTTTCTAGCAGGGACGCGGTGATTGACATCGCCTTGCTGAGGTCTCCCACGGCAGCTTCGGGGCCGGACCTGAGGTGTCCAAGGATGGAGCTGGCTCATGTTACTCATCACCACGAAGACAAGCACGGCTCCTCCTGGGTGAGCAGGGCCCGAACACCGAGCTCTGCCCCCCACAGCAGAGCCCAGCTTGGCGTGCTGGGCTTTCCCAGGGAGCCGGACGCCCGGCCCTGTCCCCGCTCCATCACCGCTGACCCTTCCCAGCGCTGAGGAGGCGAAGCCGCGGCAATAACTCACAGGGAAAACAACAGTGCCATCTGCTGCACAGCCCCGCTGCGCTCGGGGCAGCCCCGGCCGGCCCTGGCAGGGCTCACACAGCCCGACGGTCACACACCGGGCACAACACACCCCCGGCCAGCAGCATCACTGCAAGGGGGAGGCAGCCCCACAGCTGTCCTGATGGCCACCCACAGCTGGCTGGCCTCTGGTTTGCACGGAAAGCACAGGGCAGCAGGATGGGGAGGCAGAGCAGAACAGAGAATGTCCTGGAGCCCATCTAGTGACTGCAGAGCGTGAAGGACGTGGAGGAGGGAACAGGCTCACTTGGCAAAAGCAGGCAGACCTTCACCCTCCTCCATCAGCACCCTGGAGCTGAGGCCCATCATCCAGCCTCTCCACAGGCAGTGGGAAGGGGGGAAGAGGGAAGCAGCCCCTAACACTCACTGGGCCTTGACAAGCTCCTTCACACCATCCTGAGCATCTCCTTCAGAGAGAAATCCCAGACCCTAGCACCAGGCACCATGCACTCCCCCCAGCTGTACTGAATCACCCCGATATCCCTGGGAAACTCCAGCTGGTGGGGACACCTGGGAGCGCAGGGTCAGCCTGAGGAAGCTGGTAGCAGCTCCTCTGCCCCTCCTGGCTCAGCACCTGTGTGCAGTGGCCAGGTAGCCAGCCCTGCCCCACGAGCCGTGGCAGCTTGGTGGCAGGTGAAGCAGTTTCCCTGCACACACTGCCTGGAAAGCGCGCTGGCATCCTCATCAGATGGGTTGCTATAGCAATGGGAAAGGTATCAGAAGCAAAATCCATGCTGATGGATAGTGCAGATTGCTTTGGAGACCACCACCCGAGAGCAGAAACCCTGACTGCCCCGATCAGGTCCAGCAGCCAGGCACCATTTAGGAAATGACAGAGTGAAAACACGTGAGGAGATGCAAAACACAACCCCAAAGGTGCTCAGAGTAACCAAAGCCCTGAAAAGCCCCTCATTTCTTCACCTAAAGAGTCATCTCTGAGCAAACTGGCCGCGAAGATAATACACTGCGCTGAGCTCAGGGATGTCAGATCCATCATTACAACGTCCCAGAGATTTATTCTGGAGCCTGCAGCAGTCGCTGCATCCTCTGCTCATGTCTGATCAGCCCAGGCACACAGACACAGGCGTAAGTGGGAGCTCCAGATGGAGTGGCTGAGCCATGCCGAGGAGGGACCTCGCATCTCTCCACCTGCTGCCTCCCAGCCCCTGCTGCCAGCTGGACCCTCGCTCGCTGTCACTTGTTGCCAGCTCGCCCCCCCTGCCCCTGCAGAGCAACGCCAGGAGTTAACTCGGAGCCACTGGAGCCGCTTCAGACGCTGGGAGCAGATGAAAGGAAGGACAAAACCAAATCCAGCTCCAGCCCTGCTCGCCTGCACTCGGGCTCTCTGCATCCTGCCTCCAGCCAGCCCCAAGACTGCTCATCCACCATCTGCTCCCTTCTCCTGCCCGAACGGCCAGAAAGGGAGAGAGGGGATGAGGCTGCGCTCTGGGAGCTTGGTTCAGGATGGAAGCCACCTTCTGACCCAGCTCGGGAGCACGTTTCCGCTTTAAAGGCTGAAATTCACCCTTGCACGTGAACCTTTGCCTTCACATGTCAGGACACCTGGAACAACACACCTGCAGCACTTAGAGATGAAAAAAATCTCCTTGTTTGCTCAGCTTATTTACTTTGTAACACTCAGTTTTACCAGTTGTTTGTGTGGGTCTTTCCCGTAGCAACCAGGGACAGAAACATTTACAAGGCATGAAAAATGTAGCTGTACAGCCCTCAGAACCGGCAGGGTGCGGCTGCGGGTGCAGCTGGAAATTCCTCTTAACTGGTAGCCACAAACAACGGGACCTCAATGAGCTGCACCCCTTAAAAGGCAGAGTGGCTCATCCTCCTCAGCAGGCGGAATCGGGACTTTCAACCTCTGCTTTCCACCCACGCAGGATCCTGGCCTTGGAACAAATATCTCTACGTGCCTCAGTTTACCCATATAAAATATATCTATAAATAAATATATAAAATGGGGTAAGCATAAAAAAGCCACAGGAAGACTAAAGCTGAGCCCTTGATGTAAAACATTCCATAGGATGCAACGTGCATTCCCCAGCCTGGGAGGCTGAGCTCTGGACAGCTGTTTCTAGACAACCTTACACCTTTCATTTTCTAGATCTTCCCGCAAGATCAATCTTTCCACTCCTTAATGGTAGGGAGCTCCTGTTCTCGTCCCTTGGCAGGGTCAGGACCCGAACCCCAGGATTTTGGTTGCCCTTTTCCAAAGGGACGTGCCACCATCCAGCATGCACTGGTGCTGGCACTAGGGCCTGCCCCACACTCGTGCCCCCAAGAGAGCTAATCCAGCTTTTGTTTATTAGGCTGGACCAAGGTGAGCGAGGCCCAGACCAAACAGACCCACAGGGTGCAGGAGGAGGCTCTGGAATGCACATTTTCCAGTCCAAAAATGGATCCCAGCCTACTTCTCCAGCACAGCACCAGCCCTTCCCTTTATTCATTCCTGGTCTCCACGGAGCCATTGCTGCCCACTTACCTTCCCACCACCCCCACAAGGGCAGCAGCACAGCCCTCCCTTCCCAGGGCTGGGAGCAGGAGGGGAATATCAGAGGAGGAATAGAAAGTAAAAAGTCAGAGGAGCATCAGGACCGAACCGAGAGTCACATTCCGATGCCACCCCCAAATTTCATGCCTTTGCTCCATCTGCTGCTGCCCCGAAAGCACCCGGGAGTTTGGGAGTGCAGCTTTAGCCCACCTTGGCCCGATTTAGCTTCCGTGGCCTCATAAACACACCAGGCAGAGACAAGGGACCTGCTGATGCCACTTGGCCTGAGCGGTGCCAGGAGAGCTGGCCCTGGCTTGGCACAGCACGCAGCAGCGCCAGCCTGCCAGCAGCATCGCAGCACAGCAGCTGCTGCAGCATCGCAGCGCCTTCAGACCCCGTCCCAAACTGCCTCCCTGTCGTTCCCAATCCTTCAGCTCCTCTTCTACCAGCCGCATTCACCCATCGCACAAACAGAAA
>WEIT01032151.1:68672-92823 GCA_013389985.1 Dryoscopus gambensis
GGCTGCTCATCTCCGCTCGGCCCTGCACCGAGAGGGGGCACCGGGGAGCCCCCGGCCAGCGCTGCTGGAGCTGCGGGCGCACGGCCGGAGCGCTGGAGCGGGAGCTGGGGAGCCAGCGGGGTTGCCCTGGAAACAGAGCGGCTCCGGTGCCCATCGTTTGTCATCGTGAGGCCGATGACATGAGCCATGACAGCGATGGCAGGAGAAGAAGGAGCCGGGAGAAGCTGCGTCAGCCCGCGGCCGAGTGCTCCCAGCCGCTGCAGCGCTGGTCCCGGGCACCAACACCCCGCAGCCACCCCCGTTTCTCCGGGTCCCAGCGGGAATGAGCGGCAAGGCACGGCCCACCGCACCTGACCGTCCCGCTCCTCCGTGGCTCCGGGCCAGCAGAACCACCAGCTCCGGCTGGGGAGCGCAGCCAGGAAAGGAAAAGGTGCTGCCAGGGCTCTGGCACTAGATGCTGCTACAGAGCAACCTCGCTCTAATTATAGTAACGGTGTCAGTGCTCAACAGCGAGAAAAACACGCACTTCAAAAGGTCTAGAACTGTGTAATTTGCTGCTGGCAAAACTCACTAAAAACCACACCAGAATGAAGCATTTTTAAAATGTGATTTTTACTCATCTGGCTCTCTTTAAATTGGCTAAAGGTTCAGCAGGGAAGCAGAGGGATGAGGTGGGCATCCAAGCAGTAGAGATTTGTGGTTAAAACTGCCTTTCTACTCCTAGGGCTTTACACTAGTTTTACACAAAACAGCGACATTTGGCGGATCTTCTATGTTTCACCTAAATATAGCACAGGAAAGTCAAGTCAGTACAGCAACACTCGTGGAGAAAGGAGGGAGTCTGGTGGGCAGGCGCATATTTAAATGTCACTCTTCAGATGTGTTTTTCTAGTGATGCTTCCCTAAATTATTTGATTGTGCGGAGCAGAACTCCAGGGCTGGGGATTTACCGTGAGTAAAGTACAACCCAACCCACTCCTGCAACTCCTTCTCCAGCTCCTGCTGTCCCCAGAACAGCCTGTCACTGTCACTCCACCTGGAGAGCAGCTGTTGCTCTGTGTGTGTCAGCCCTGGGGTCCCACGGGGACTTGCTGGGGCAGGAGGTGAAGCAGAGCAGGTGGGATTCAAGTGAGAAAATAATAACCTTGGTGCTGAGAGCTGCCCTTTGAGATTGGAGCGAATCCCCACGGAGTGACCCAGCCTGGGCCCTGTGCAAACACAGAACAAGAGACAGAGATGGCTCCTCCCTCAGAGAGCCTCAGAGGCTGAGCAGGAGAGACAAAGGGCAGGGGAGTGAACCCAGCAGCTCTGGCAGGGAGCTCCCGGCCTTCCAGCTCCTTTCCACCACCGTGCTGCTTCAGCTGCATGAAGCCAGACAGATGCACGTGGTTTTCCACATGCTGGCGTTGTGCAGGGAATGTGTAACTGATGTTCTTACCCTTCCTCGTTGCTCTCTGCTCAAAGATCATCTCATTTCCGTGCCCCGCAGCCACAGACCTCAGCCACAGAAAGTTTGACTAAGCCAGTCCTTCTGTAACTGGTGCTGTGTGGTACAAAACGACATTTCTGGTCAAAGATGTCAGGGAACACCACCTGTGGGAGGGCTATGGGAAATCCAAACAGAAGGGGAAAAGAGTACTAATCTGGCTAAGTGGAATTCATTCTTGTCCTGTCAGTGGGGAGAACGAGCTCATACTCAGTGCTGGAAGTTTCTGTTTCACACCACCACGCAGAGAAATTTGCCCTTTGGGGGCAGATGCACTGGGCAAAGCAGCAGCGGGAGAAGGAACGGAACAGCCTGTCAGATGGGTGCTTAAATTAGCAGGACAATGAATGATGAGTCTGTTCCAGCCCAGCAGAAAGGGACGGAAGGAACAAGGGGCCCTTGGGAAGGCAACGAGCTGTTGATCTGAGGCTGGGTTAAGGGCTTGAGTGGGAAATACCTTGAGAGCACAATCACATCCCCAGGCAGTGGGGTTTACTTACATGCAGTGATTCACTTCTCATGCAGTTCCCTGCGTTTCCAAGTCCAAATTCCTTTGGCACAAGAACACCTAAGACAACATCGTCCCCTGTGGCGAGTGGAGGAAGACAAGAGTGACGCTCTGCTGCCTTCCTGCCGTGTGCCTCAGTTTCCCTGCTGTGCACTGGGTGTGGGTGGGGAACGCACAGCAGAAAGCAGGTCCTGGTGAAGCTCCCACGCTGCACGCAAGCCTCAGGCTGCACAATCCAAACCGGGAGGAGGAAAGCTCGCTGCTGCTGGTGGGGGAAGGGGATTAATCAGCAGGAGATGACAACAGAAGTCCAGCCTTTCATTAATTAGAGGAGGGCACGAGCCGATTCAGGCAGCATCTCCCCACACAGCGCCGGGGGTGGTTTTCTGCAGACATCCCCGTGCTCCCCGGAGGCACTGGGAGTTTGTGGGTACTGCTTCAAACCACGGCCCCGTGGAGCAGAACTGTGTCACACAGCACAAGCCATTCCCCTGGGGAGAAGCTGCGGGCCTGCCAGGAAAATAAACATGTTTGGCACAGCACAAACCAGGCCATTACGGTGCCAGTCAGAGGGCTGAGGATTCGGCCAAAAGGCAGCTGGGATGCACAGCTCAGACCAAGCCCTTCACAATTTTTTCAAAACAGGTACCCCAGAAACACGGACCATCCTCCATCACCCATCATCTGTGCTGCACAACTTCCTCTCACAGAGGATTTATGAGTATCTGCACAGGAATTCAATAATTAATGTGGCAGAGTGAAGCCCTATGGCTGCAAACCCAGAGCAATTTCCAGCGGAATTGAGGCACGAGGGGAACTGGCCACTGGCACAGCTGATCTATGGCTTCGTGGCTACTATGGAACTTCACGTTTTTCTCAGAATCTGAATACTTTTCCACGAGACCTAGCCCAGCCCGGCCATGTTCTGACACCAGGAGATAAAATTATCTGGCTTGTCCTGTGCAGAGCAGGCCGGACAGCTCCTTCTGGCTGGTAAAGAATCCATATGCATATATGTATAACTGGCAGGATGAGAACCCAGTCTCAGCACGGCCTCGAGGCACTAACTCTTTAACAAGTAAGAAACAGACAGTATTAATCCTGGGCTGGTAGGAAATGTATCTTTCTGGGAATATTTGGATAAGTATTTTTCCTCACCGTTTTGGCTTAGATGAGGTGCCTGGTCACCCAACGTTCATGGCAGGGGTTTCAGTTCTGGTTTAGTTATGTAAAGGGGCATCTTCCTGCTGCACCACATCGCTAACAACAGTCTGGAGAAAATGTAATAAAGACCCTTTGCTGGATTAAGCACAAATCAGCCGACCCAGCTGCCACTGGGGCTTTGGGGCTGGAGGTATTTCGGGTACCTTATCTATATTATGGGTGCCGTGAAAGCTTTTCTAATTAGTCTTCTGGAAGATGAAATGCCTGCAATGACAGTGGCAAGTGCCATTTCCAGCCTGCTCACACAGGACTGAAATGGCTCGTTAAGTCATCAGCAATCAGTGGTGGGGCCCTAAAGCTTTGAATACTTGATTCGCTGCCATACAGCAATTTTCTCATGTGAGGAGAAGCAGGAACAGTCAGGCACCTCTTCCCCATTTTCCCTCTCTCTGCCAAATGAGATTTTTTTTTTTCCCTTTCTCTCTTTTTCCTTTTTATTTTCCCCCTAAACTGTTCCCTTAGAAACGGCCCCGTTCACCCTTTCACCCTGCTCCTCCTCTCCCTGCTGAGCGCTGCCGTTCCCTGCAGCTCCCGTGGCCTCTCCCCTGCTCCCGCTGAGCGAACAGGGACTGACGTGCTCAGCCCTTTGGCAGCAAAGGGAGATGATGTTTCTGGCAGCCCTGCTGTGACGAGGGAGGTGGCACAGGCACCCCCGTGCCGTGACCTCAGCTGACAGCCACAGCCGTGGCTGCTCCCCAGGGGAGCTGTCAGGCTCTAAACGCCTGCTTCGGCTCCTCATCACATCCAGGGAGAGAAAATGTTAACCCCAGCCCACTTCCAGCTCCGCACTGAGCATTTCATTACGGCATGAAATCATCCTGTTTGCTGGAAAGGCATCAGCTCGCGCTGTCAGCTCCAGCAGCTTCTCGCCAATTTATTTCACAGAGCTCAGAAAAATTGGAAGGGGCTGAAGCAATGGAGAGGAACATGAACATCTCAAAACCAGATTTTCTGTGTTGGAGAAGATTACATGATCCACAGAGACATGTGACCCAGGGAAAACGTTCAGAGCACATCTGTGATTGAAATAAACCCAAAGAAGTTCAGTCTGCTCTGAGCTCTGCCAGTTCTGTCTAAACTTGGGTCTCCAAAGCACAGAATGGAATTTGGGAGATAACTGCTAGATGAGTTCACACTGTTTGTCCTGTCAGACCAGGGCTCTTACTGGCAATGCCTGGCACCAGCTCTCTGCTGAGAAGGTCCAAGGAATCCTGCTGCACACTAGTCAGGGATAACGTGCTCTGAGTGCAAGTTTCCTCTTGATTCTGACAAAAGGTGTTCGTTTAAATCACAACGTAGGAAAATTTATTGCCCTGCAACGTTCTTTTTTTTCTTACGTGAAAAGGTCTTTAGCAAAACTCAAAGTCTTCTCCTTCTCCATGGGACTGTCAAATACCATTTTGATCTTGTGAAGTTTCTGCCAGGCCTCAGGAAAACACTCAGGCAAAGGCAGCTGCAGTCATGCATTGGATAGCCAGCCTTTTGGATGTGTTTTAGTGTGCTGCAGCCTCAGGCAGGATGTATTTACAAAGAGTAGGAATCCAGAAAACTTTTCAGTTTCACCTGCACTTTGACCGCTGCTTCTGAAACACATTTAGACTCTGTTCTCCAGAGGAACTATCCACGCGTTCCCTCCCAGTTTGCTCCTACTAGGAACAAAAATTCACGGTGGGGCACATTCTGCGGGAGCTAATTTTGGTGGGTTTGATTGTGTGTGGGATCTCTCTGCAGGGATCAGATGGTCAGTCTCGGACCTCTTCGCAGTTCTTATCCACTGTGGAAAAACGTATGAGGTGGATTTCGGGGGGCTTTGGCTTCCTGTCATCCCATATATACTCTGGAGAAAGCAGCTTGGAGGGTTTGTGGGACAGGAAGTGCCTGTTGAGGTGACTCTCCTCCTGCCAGGCTGCCATGACCCCGTTGGCTTTGTCCGCCAGGATGGTCATGTGGCAGGTCTTGGTGAACTCATAGACTTTCCTGACCAAGCCTCCAAACACGGCTCCTCCGTAGTAGAAATCCCCTTCTCCCTCAGGGATGAAGGCTGCCGAGGAGCTCCTCCTCTCGTAAGGGAACTGCTCTCGGGGGACTTGGAAGTAGCCGGGGTGGATGGCTGCCACCATGTCCCCCAGGGTCTCGGGGCCCCAGGGGTTGTGGAACACCATGTCGACGTCCAGGCAGAAGAGGTACTGCACCTCGCGGTGGCTCACCTCGGCCACGTGCCGGCTGATGGCCTCCATCCTGCGCATGGAGATCTCCTGCCAGCTGGAGTGTTTCCGGGTGGGGACGGCGACAAGGCTGCGCCCCGGCCGCAGCTGGACGTGGGGAATGGCCTCGGGGCTGTCTGTGAAGATGTAATAGTTCACCTGGTAGCCCCTCATGAAGTGCCGCTCTGCCGACTCCAGGAAGCGCCGCACAAACCTCGTGTACCTGCGCAGACACAGCCCGTGGAGAGCACAGCTGGGGCAAGGGGGGGCTTTTTGCAAGGGCATGGAGTGATAGACCAAAGGGGGAAGGGCCTTCAGCTGAAGGAGGGCAGGGTTAGATCAGATATTAGGATGGAATCCTTCCCTGTGAGGGTGGGGATGCCCTGGCACAGGGGGCCCAGAGAAACTGTGGCTGCCCCATCCCTGGAAGTGATCAAAGCCAGGGTGGTGCAGCCTGGGATAGAGGAAGGTGTCCCTGCCCATGGGAGGGAGTGGAAGGAGATGAATTTGAAAGTCCCTTCCAACCCAAACTATCCTGGGATTCCATGGGGATGCGTGGTGGATTATGAAGGGCACGTTAGGGAATGCAAGACAAGGAGTGAAGAGAGTTCACTGATTATCACTGCAAGAATCCACACACTACACAAGCAACAGGTGTAGTGGGGGACAAGGAATAAGGGGATTATCCCCATTTTGACCAGCTCTAATTCCCAAGCCACTTGCTAATTCCTAAAAAACACTGCCCACACTTCAGGTACCTCAAGTGTTGTCATCCCATGGGCTTGTGTGATTATGGACACATGACACGGGCACAAAACCCCCCATAACCTGGGGCAAATTTCAGGAAAAGAAAAGCCAAAATCATCTCTCCACAGAGGAAAGGCATCACCCCAAGAACTGCATCCACGGAGCGTTTCTCTTACTTTCCAACAGCAAAGGCTGTCACCCCTATGGTCAGGTTCAGGGGCCTGTAGGCGCTGTTCAGGATCTCAGCATTGAAGGTCCCTTCCCAGACGATGGGGGCCAGCCACGGCGTGACTGTCAGCACATCCTGGCGCCTGAAGGGGGAGGAAAAAGAAATGTTAATGAAATGTAACTGCCCCTTTTGGTTTCGAGGCCAGTAAACGGGAAAGAAGCACTAAAAAGGCAGCGAGAAGAGTGTGTGAATCAGCATTAATTCACCATGGAGGGTATTAGCCTCAGATATTTTCTCCCTGCACTCTTATTTGAGGTTACAGAGCATGGACATTTCAATTCCTGGGCTGAAATTAAGCACTTTAACACATCAGCAAAAACCTGAGGATCTGCTAAAATCTCATTTAAGGACTTTTCTGCTGAGGGGAGTTTAATGACCACTGAACTCTCAGAATGGGAAGCTGTGCCTATTTGCTATCAGCCTGATGCGGATTGCTACATGCAGATTAAAACACAAGCAATAATATGAAAATTGCTATAAAAATATACCCCATTGCTGTTATTAAAACACAGCTTGCAGCATGACAGCTTATTTTTCCCAGTATTTATATATAGCTCCAACACATTCAGATATAATTTAAAATGCTGTATGTGAGCCAGCATTCAAATGTGTAACAAAGTTAGAAAAAAATCCTTAATCTCCTGTGAGGGAAGTGGAAATACTGAATATAAATGCAGCAGAGTCTGATTATGCCCCATTACAGCTCTGCAATGCTGTTTCAATTTGCTGTGTTGTTTTCAGTGTTTCATTCTTACCTTTTTGATTTTAAAAGGAGATGTCATTTATGGAATTCACCCCAGCCTGCTCACATTTGCTCCAGACGAGGAGCTGGAGCCCCCTGCTAGTGGAATTTGTCACACACAGCACGTGGCCACACCTGGGGGCTGTCAGGCTCCCACCTGACCCAGTCCCAGGGCAAAACAGCACCAGAACCAAACTGGGGGAGCAGTGGGGAGCAGCCTGGTGCTTCAGGCAGCAGATCCAATCAGATCCTCCAAGCCAGATCTAATACTTGCAGCCTGAGAGGATACAAGAATAACAGTTTGACTCCTTCCTACAGCAATGCATGTGATTGAAGGATTAAATTATACAGGAAGAAGAATTTGGGTTGGAGAAAATGTACTAAGTGATCTGTTTCTGGGCTGGTTATCCTTTTTTTGGATGAGGCGGGGAGAGGGAAGGAAGCATGCACGTTCACTTCTCTAAGCTTTTGAATTTCATTTTACAGGGCTGCCCTGGGTTTGCCAGTGAGTCACGGTCACAGTCATCCTCTCAGGGCCAGTGAACTCCCTCCAGAAGACACAGAGCACAAAAAAGCTTCAAGGTTCTCCCCATTTAGCCCAGTATACACCAGCTGATTTAGCACAGGAATTTATTCCAGCATGGAAGAGTGAAATATTCAGGCTGCGCACATCCTGTAGAAACACCGGGGGGAGATGATAGCGCGCTGTGTGTGTGTGTGTGTGCCAACAGGGTGTGCTTGTTAACAGGCAGAGAATGAGGCTGTTGAAGGTGAACTGCTCCAGATAGAAGTCTGGCGGCAGCAGCGGAGCCAGAGGAGGCTGGAACAACCTGAGCTGCACAGAGAGTTTGTCCAAGCCACTTCCTGGTGCTGCTGTCCCAAACCTTCCCTTGAACCCCCTGCTTTGGCTGTGTCTCAGAGATTCGTTTGCATTTGCTGAAATCGCTGCTGAAGGTCACACAGAGCACCTGCTTCATGGGTTCGAAGCTCTCCCACAGCTGGTTGCAGCCACGGCACAGCTCCACAAAGTGTTTCCCACTGTCTCACAGATATTACAGGTTTCCCATATCAAAAAGAGTTCCTGGCCACGACAGAGTGGGCATGTGCTAATGTAATAATTAGGAATAACCAAACCCCAACTCAGAGCTGCACAGGCAGCTGCTGACACACCCCTGTGGTTGGATTCTCATGGAACAAGGTCCTGCTCAGTGTGCCCCAGGACTCTGGAACTGTGAGTGCTGCAAAGTGCCCGAACTGAACTCAGCAGAAACAAAGTTCAAACAAAGAAACTTACTTTGGCGCCAGCACTCTTGGCTGCTGATAAAATAATCTGTAAAAAGGAAGAAATATCCATTGAATAATACATTAATATGCCTGGAAGAGAGGAACAGCAGTTTAAAGGTCAGGAGATAAAAAACCAGTACTTACTGGGGGAAAAGCTGGATTAGCTTCTCTTCCGTATACTGGAGTTTTATGGAGCTGCATGAAGGGGTGGGAAAAGAAAGGGGTTGTTATGCTTTTCCTAAAACATCAACCAAGTTTGGCTTCAGGACCTGCTGCTGCACTGACAGCTGTCCAAATCCAGCTCCAGCTGCTGTGGACACTGCCCAGGGTCAGGCATCACCTGCACACACCTCCCGGGACTGCCAGGCAAGGGGCAGCTTTGGCACAGAACACGCAGCACAGCAGGGACAGAGAGATGCTGCAGCAGCCCCAGTCCGTGGGAAAATCAGGGTTTAGGGGTCAAAATCCACATGGGACTGTCAGCAGTGGTCATGGATGTGCTCCATGCCCGACATAAATGTTCCTGGTCACCTGGAGGGCTGAACTACCTGAAATACACCACATTTCCAACAGCATTCAGAGAAATAAGCACCTGACCAGACACACTGGTTTGAAATGGGCTGAAATAATGAGAAAAACCTCCAGGAAATGTAATTTTTCTCTATTTGCATTGTTTTGTTTTGTTTTTACAAGGACAGTAGGTCACAGTAAGGAGTGGGAAAAGCCGTGGCTTGTCATGTCCCAGCTCTGGTGCAATGTGGCAGGGAGGAGGTCACTGGGCCGTTGTCCCTGGTCCCTGCACAGTGTAAATCCTCTCCTGTGCAGTGCTGGGAGAGCTCTTGGCACCCAGGCAAGGTCAGGTACCTGAGTTTGCAGCATGCAAGGAAGCTCTGAAGCGGCTCCCCTTCACTGGTTCAGGCCCAGAGCTCAAATGCCACGGCACAAACACATCCACAGAGTGGGGGCAGAGCTCAGACCACAGAGGGAAGAACAGGAGCACGATGAGAATTGGGGGGGGGTTATTCCTCACTGTGCCAGAGCTCCTTCTGTGGTTGTTCACGTCACCTCCCTGGTTTAGGTGTCTCTGTCTAGTGAGGGGATACTTAAAGCACAGTCGTGCACATGCTCGTGTGTGATTACACCCTGATAAGGAATCCGGCTTTAACCATTAGTCCTGGGCTCTGTGACCCACGCCAGACACAGCCTCCCTCACCTGTGCAGCCCCAGAGCTGTCCTGCAGGGCAGGCAGGCCCAAACAGCATTGTTAGCTTTTTGTTTTAAGAGAGCAACTAATTACAGCTTCATAAATACGGAACAAGCGGCTTGTTAACCACTGTTTGTGTGGTCAGTGTGAGTAACAACGATCAGTGTTACTCATGAGACACAAACCAAAGTACTCACAAGATTTCAGGGCACGGAAGGTAGTAGGGCAGGTAGTGCACTTTCCCCCTCCCAGCTGTAGCCCTGAGGGAGCAAAGAAAGGTTGGAAGATAAGAAATGTTGAAGGGAATCTTCCCAGGATTTTCCAAGATCACCTAAGGATCTGGCACAGATTTTGAGAGGTAACTCTGGCTAACTCCATGTCTACTCTACTAACGAGTGTAGGATCTCCTGTGTTAACATTTCAACATAATGTCCTGCTGCTGAGGCAAAAACGCAACCACCCACAAGGTGAAAGTACAGCAGATTGCAACTTCATAAATATGGGGTAATTCATAACAATTTAATAATCAATATTTTAATAATTAAGGGAATTACTTATCTCAGATTCCCTTCCAACAATGTTTGAGTTTGCTCCAGAGAATCTACAAGCCACACTCGGTCAGAATATTCAGTTACAAAATCCTCAGTGTTTGAAAGCTGCGATGTCTGATGGCTACAAACCTGTCCCTGGTGATTCTGGAGTGAGTTTGGGCTGTTTGAAGAGACAGACACTCACCTTGGTTAAGGCCTGAGCTGAAGTGTAATTGCAATATTCTCTACTTAAGCATTTGTTTGTGAGTCACTATGGCGTTAGCAGCCTGATTTGGACACAATTGTTCTTTTTTCCTCTCTCCCTTAGGGCCTTCTCCCTCTACCAGTGCTCTTTATCTGTTACACAAATTGCTGTTTTTTCTTACAGCTCAAACAGGGGCTTCCCATAAAATCACAGCCTTTATTTTCCTGCTCCCATGAGTTTTACCACAGGATATAACAGGATGGTTCAGATCCGGCCGAGCTGGCCAGCAAATGCTTACCAGATAACTGCAGCAACAACACCCAGGCAGACAAGAGATGCCACCACCACTTTCCTGGGAATCATATCTTCTGGAGTAGAGGGAGGGGCAGCTCCCGAATTCCAGCAGCTTTCACTCTGTAAAGAACAAAACTAAAGGGAAGTGTGCTGTAAGTATCTCGCTGTGAGAGAAATTTGTTATTTCCTCAGAGCAGGAGGAAGCTTCTCAGGAGTTTCTCTTTCTGTCCTGGAGTGACAATCAGGGAAGGCACCAGACTGTAGGAGCAGAGACACTGCAGCAGCACCCGTAAAATGTCCAAGCAACTTCTCCATTTCAGGGAGCTTTAACCCCAGCTGCAGAGCATGGGGAGCCTTTCTGATTTGATTCCACTTTCTGTAGATTCCATTTTTTCATCTCGAGCACCCACCCTTTGCAACTGAATCAAATCACCCACGCCAGTCCTATCAGAGAGCTAACACCGCTATCACCTGGGCTGATAAACTCCACCTTTCACAGTCGGTAACTGCCAGAGGCACTCCCTGCAAAGGT
Organism: Dryoscopus gambensis; assembly: GCA_013389985.1. Taxonomy (NCBI): domain Eukaryota; kingdom Metazoa; phylum Chordata; class Aves; order Passeriformes; family Malaconotidae; genus Dryoscopus; species Dryoscopus gambensis. The sequence continues at coordinate 79,862 of WEIT01032151.1, forward strand.
GCCCGCAGGAAAGGCAAATTAAGGTGTGACACCAGCAAAGAAACACCTGACAATCCTAATGCACGCTGGCTAAAGATTAAGCCAAACAAATTATTTCCTCTACAACAGAAAATCAACTTTCCTGAGGCCGGCAGTCTCACCTTAAAATCTCAACTCAATCTCTTTTTCTGTTCACAGGGAAGGAAAAGTGCCCACAGAGTGAATTTTGGTCCCTGTGATGAACACACAGAGAACTTGCACGGGGCCTCCAAAGGTGTTACAAGCACATGAATTGTTCTTACACTCGTTATTACCTTCAGTGAGGGCAGACATAGGGAGCTGTGGATCAGGCTCGTGCATTTTCCTTTCACTTCTGCTACCTCAGGACCCAACCTTCAGCATCAAGTGCTCTGCCAGGCTGGCTGGAAGGGTCAGGTGCATTTCCTGTAAGAGCTTTCTGCTTTTTAGAATGTGACTGGAACCTGCAGGACACAGAAAAGAAGAAAGAGGCTGTTTATCAATTCTGTTTATAGAGGTAGCATTTATATTAGTGGGAGGAACTGGTGCATGGTGCTTCTTGGAGAGTGCTGAAGTAATCCCAGAGATCATTACTGGCCCTTGGTAAGGCACAGGACAGTGTCAGTGGATCTCAACAGGCAGGGGTGGTTTTCCTGCTTTAATTTCTTTGGCTGGAAAAAGACAAGTGGCAAAAAGTTCTTTAATTCGCTTGACTGTGTCACACAGAAATCCTCACTGGTGGTTCTCCCTCGCTTTGCTGTGAGACAATCTAATTACCTTTCACCAGGAAGCATCACAAAATCCTGTTAAAAATAAGGACTGGCTATATATATACATACATACATGTATGTGTGTGCATATGTATAAATATATATGTCTTAAGGCCTTGCACCACTTAGAGCCTTCATGGATTCATGCTAAGCAATTCTGGATTGCTGCCTAAAAATGCTGCAGATCCACAAACACAGAAGGAAGTGCGAGCAGCCTTCCCCCTCTAGCTGTTATTCTGTTTTTGACCAGTTTTATCTCATTTCTGTGCTAGTTGTGTCATGAGAGCTGCTACGCTGATGCCAGGATTTGTCAGTGCCACGTTTCTCACCTCGTGCTTGATGCTTCTGGTGCATGCAAAGCAGACAAATGTGCAGAGGAGGGTTCAAACAGGTGTTTTTCAGCCATTCTTGGAGAGCTGGCTGCACAGAGCAGGTAGGAAAGCCCTTCTCATCAGCAGGCTTCCCAATTTCCAGCCAGGGTCTCACTCGCTGCAGTTCAGGTCTGGGCATCTCCCTTTCCATACCTGAAGGCTCCAATGCTTCCCTCCCTCTTTCTGCTCTGTGACCTCCTTCAATCTTTCTTTGTAATTCCCTAACTTCAAGATCTGGGATTATTTCTGTCAGTTCTGACTGGACTCTCTCTAATCAGCCCATTCTCGTGGAATTTCACGTCAAACCAACCCAAATTCTCCTGCTGAGCCCTCAGCAGTATGAAGTAAAGCTGGATTAGCCCCCAAACTGAAATGCTGTCACAGTTCATACCTTCCCACAGGACATTTGCCTGCTCTGCAAGGACACAGCACTGGGATGACATTCAGCCAAATGGAATCCACATGTTTTCCACGGAACCTCTCCCAGCCAGGTCAGTGGGATATAAAACCTTGTACTTCATGAAAACAAACTCAATTTTCAAGCTATTTGTTTTTCTAAAACATCAGGCCCTGACTGAATCCTGTTTTCCCTGGGGCCTGCAGCCCCTCCCAGCTTGATGCCACTTTCCAATTGCATAAATATCCTCTCAATACTTCCACCCAAAGCATAAAGGAGCACACAAACAGTCCCACTTTGCAGAGTCTCCTGGGGATTCCCATTTTCTGCACCTGACCCATGCTCTTATCTCCATGGCATGCAGAGGCTGACAGCACAGAACCTGGGTGACGGGGAAGGACAGAGGATAAAAACAGAGAGAAGGAAGGGGACTAACTGGGCTCAAATTGGACGGTAAAATTAACACAGAATAAAAAAAAGATGTGGGTGTTGTGGTTATTTTAGTGCACTTTCAGCTGTTGTAATAGGCACAGAGTACTTCCATGTGTCTTTTACAGAGTAAACATCTAATCCCTCAGGAAGAGAAATGCACATATTTTGAAATATTACATCATTAGGAGCACAGCTGATGCATTCACCCCTTTGCTTCAGCTTCTGTGGTACAAACCTGCCAGAGCACTGGGGCCAGCTGAGATTGGAACATCTTTTGCATCTAAAACCATTTCACCGAGATTGACCTCAACTGATTTACAGCTCACCATGAATACAAACAAAAATGAGAGAGATGTGGTTGCAGCTAATGAAAGACTCTCCAACCAAATAGAAATCAGAGCTAAAGCATTTTTAATAGTTACCCAGCTTCCTTGAATTTGTTCAGAGAGTTTTTTAAAAGGGATATGGCTGAAAGTAGCTCTGTTACTCCCAAATGAACTTGCTTGACCCCCCAGAACAAAGCACTACTTTATCTTCAAGCCCTGCTTGGAAAGCGTTCTGGACAGCTGATAAATACCTCACTTGTAGACCGTTCCATGGAAAATATTCTTTGCAGAGCAACTATTTCAGATTTCCAAGCGTGTATTTCAGATTTCTACAACTGAAGTGGCGAGCTGTGAGCGCAGGGCTGCTCGGAACGAGAGGCAGGAGAAGATATCCGTGGGGAGGGCTCCATCTGTGCCCAAGGAGAGGTTTCCTCGCTGGGCTCGCCTTCGGCTCCCGTGACACAAATGTGCTCAGTCACCCCTGAGGCTCGAACACAAGTTCAGCACAAACGCACCGCTCGAGCTGCTGGCTTTGCAGAGTCTCAGGTTACAGCTGCAGCACGGAGTTACCTGGGCCCTGGCAGGGAACCAGCCGGGCAGCACTGCACAGCCTGCATTTGGCTCACAGCACATTCATCAGCTTTACTGACAGGGCAAAAAAACCCCCAAACTTCTTCCACTGCGCCAGATCGAGGGAATCGAGAATTCAGTCGGACTCCATTTATAACATCTCTGATCTCAGTGCAAATTATCAGCTCACACCAACCAAGATCAGGAGGGCATCAGCAAGGTTTGACTGATCTCAGGGGCAGAAAATATTCTGGTTGGATTGTTGCCACCACTCTTCCCCAGGCTGAACTGCCAGCAGCCAGGCTGTACTTTCTCTCCTGAGCTGGGCAAACAGCTGCTCAAAGTTCCATCTGTATTTCTGTATAAACAACAGTAAAGGACAAAATTGGTAGTGACCAAATACAATTTTGCACTGATGAACTGCACAGAGAAGAAACCCTTACAGGCACCTGTGGTTGCCAGAAATCTTTTTTTTTTTTGCCAAAATTTTTATTACTGCCAAAAATAGACTTGGAGCCAATCCTCCTACCATCAAGATCAGTCAGTGTGTCCTAAGAATGATCCAAAAAGATCAGTCAGATCCACAATAAATCCATGCACATTCACATGTGTGTGTTTACATTTATATTGACCTAATGCTGATAAAATGTAACTTAAAAGATACATGAACAGCATTGCATAAAACTGAAAATGTTTTCCAGTTTCCTTGTGATGGGGAGTAAAAACGTGTCCAAGATGCACTTTCCTTTCCAAAGGCATCATCTAAGTTCGTATTAAGCAATGGTTTTACAACACTTGCAGTGTCTTTGTGTTGAGATGAATCCCATGTTTGGTCTTTTTGCCTTTTTGTTTCCTCCTCCCCATTCCCAGGGGATGCGAAGAACACACTGTGCTGCCCATCAGAGCAACTGACATTTCCCCTTTAGAAAAATAACTAATTCCTATTAGAAATCAGCCAGAGGGGGTTTCTTCGGGATAGAAAACTTTATTAACAAACATACAACTGTTTTTTTAACATGATGAGGCTGGGAAGCTGTGGCAGTGCCTGTCCCCAGCCTGGGTGTGACAGACGGACACCCCACCCTGGAACCCCAATGCCAGGAGCGGCCGCCTCGCTCTCACTTTAACCCAGCTTTTTTCAAGTCCTCTGGCAGAACTCGGCCCTTCTTCCGGGCCCTGGCTTTCTTCTTCTCTATCCTCTCCTTCTTCTTCTTCTGGATGTTCTTCTGGCGCTTGTCCTGCCGCTGCTGCATCTTTTCCACCACCCTCACCGTCCGTTCCTCCCACTGCCTCTTGCGCTGGGCTTTCCGCTTCTCCTTGCGCTTCAGGGCCTCCTTCAGACGCTCCTCATCATCACGGATCTTCACCCCTTCCGCCCTATAGAGAGCATTTGTCCATTTTATCTTGGTCTCCAGCTCCTGAGCTTTCTTCTCATCCTTCTCCTTGAGCTCCTCCAGCTTATTCTTCCTGGTCTCCAGCCTGCTCAGCAGCTGCTTGTAGTTTTTGCCTGTCAGAGGAGTGATATTGCCTTTCACCGCTTTCCTCTTCTCTTTCTTCTTCTGGATCTTGTTCAACTCATTCTCTTCATGAACTTCAACCCTATTAAAGACAATATCAGTTCTGCTCTCCTCCTTTTTGTTTTCCGGCTCTGCTGGTACCTCCTCAGTTTCTTTCTTCTCCAGTTTTGCCTTCATCTTCAACTCCTTTCGCCGGCGCTTCTTTCTCTCTCTCTCATATTTCCTTCGCTGCCTCTTCTCCAGGACTGCAGGAGTCAATTCCTTGGCATTATCCTACAGAGAAGGATGGACACGAATGAGAAGCCTTAAAGGGAGAAAGCAGAATTGAAAGTGGGCCGTCCCCAAGTTCCTGATTTCAAACTTCTCCTGAGAAGCACCACCTGTGATGTGAAGCTGTGACTCAGCTGTCAGAGACACTAAACACGGCAGTGAACACTTCAAGCCCTTTGCTTTCCCTCAGCAGTCTGTAGCTGTTTCCTTTCAGGTTCTCACTGCTTTGTTTTTTCCTAAAAATCACCAGAGGCATGTTCTCATCCAAGCTGACCCCACCTTTTCTCATAGGCTTTTCCAAAGAACACACAGAGGTCACCTGGCAATACCTACAGGCAATTCCTTATAAAATGGACTCAGCTCAAACCCTGAGCCTGTGAGATCCTGTCCCCACATCCCCTGGAAGGCTGGGGAGAATTTCAAGTGCATAAACACACACATGGATACACATTCAGAGTTCCCATACCTGTCCAGAAGCCTTTTTAATCTTCTCGTGGAGTCTCTGACGCAACAAATTGATTGCAGAAACAGAAGGGGAACTCAGTTCACTTTTACTTCCTAAGAGGGAGAAAATAAAAATACTTAAAAATCAGCACCAGCTAAACAGAAGCACTTTCTATGGCTATGGGAAAAACTCTGGGAACTCTTCAGATGCTGTGAATGGAATGGAAAATCCAAACAAACCCAGAGTTTCTATTTCACTGGTTTCTTTAGAATTTCCTCTTTTATCATTCAATACTGCCAGCAGTGGCCTGGCATGCCCTGGGGCTGCCTGGCAAGCCAAAGACAAATACCAAGTTTGTGGAACAGAGAGGCTCAGGACATCTTTTCTCTGTGATCTGGCTTTTCATTGTCATAAAGGAAAGCTGAGCTGGCAGGACAGGAATTGCATCCACGTGTAATTCCCAAAGTTACTCACATGCACAAAACCTCTGCAGTTCAGTTAAACACCGTTTCCAGAGAGCCACCCAGTGGTGATGGCACAAATTCATGTCCACAGGCAAAAGCTTCTGGGGTACACGGGATAAGCAAAGATGTCTTCAATTCAGGCTTTCCAAACCACACTTGTGTGAAGCAAGTGAAAAGCAGCCAGCTCAGCCCGGGCCACTTTAATCAGACCACGGCAAAGCTGGAATTCTTACCTGTAGCCAAACTCTCATTTCTGTTCTGTGTAGCACCCTGTGGAGATGGTTTGCTGGCTTGAGGGGCTGCTTTCTGTCCTGGAGTGGGTTTACTGGTGTTAGAAACCACCTGTTTGGCTGAAGCAGCATTCTTCTTCTCAGCTTGCTTCCTGGGCTTCTTTTTCTTCTGTTTCTTGACCTGTCTGCCAGCATCCTCAGGCTGGCCTGGCTTAGACACTAGAAGGCAAAAACAAATTACACAAAAGAGCACAGTGCTACATTCCCACTCACAACATTCAGTTATTACTGAAGACTAAAGTTCCAGCATCGCAATGGCATGCCTTAATGTTCAAAAATGATACGTTTAAGGATTTATTTAAATAGACCAAACATGCTCGCACAGTTCCGTAAAATCCCCGCTCTCCCACATCCATCACCACGCTGAACGGAGACCACTGGTTTCCAGGGCTCCCAGTACAACGTGCACAACGTGCTCGGGAGCTCCGTGTTCCAGCACATTGGTGTTTTGTTATAAAACGGCACAACCCTGGGCCAAGCACCCCGTGGGGGCACGGCTGTCGCGCCCACCCTCCCACAGACCGGCCGGAGAGGGCAGAACCGAAGCGTTACTGTTCCAGTACCAAATTTCCTCTTCCGCGACTCCGGGGCGTGCTGCACGCCGGCCCTCCTGGCCAAGCCCTGCAGGTAGGAGTCCTGGGCGGCCAAGCTGGCCATTGTCGCCCCGGGCCCGGCTCCCAGAGGCGCAGTCCTCTCCGCAGGGCAGCGCGGNACCGGGGTGCTCGCGGCTCTCCTGGGGGGCTGCGGGTCGCCCCGCGAGCCCCGTTCTTTCCGGCCGCCACCCCGGAGCCCCGCAGGCAGCCTCCGGCCCGCCTCCGCCGCAGCTCCCAAACCTTTCCTTGCCAAACATCCCTTTGTTGTAGGACAAACCCCAGCTTCCCCCTGCCCGGGGGTGACGTCCCCAGAGCACGGGCGAGTTTCGTGATGGTTTCTGCAGCCTCTGTACGGGAGTTTTCTTCACTGAGCGGGGTTTTCTTCACAGCCTGCAAGGGAATGCTTATCCCATTGCATGTGCACGCTCATATTGTGACACTTTCAACAAAGCCTTGTGGCTGAAAACACACGCCTTAAAAATTATATAAAACAGTCAGTTTTATTAAATCACCTAATTACAAAAAAAGATGGAATGGAAGAAAAAGAAACCAAAAAAGAATAGCAAAATTCACATCCTAAGAAATGAGACGTTACAGCAGAAGGCTGGGGAAGCTCAGCTCAGTTGTTGGAATGCCCCGGTGGCTCCGTGGTGCCCGTGACACCGAGCTGTGGTGACAGTGTTCCAGTTCAGTGGCATCTCCCTTTCAGCTGCACAGCTCGAGCCAAGGCAGAGCCACCACAAAAAGAAAGGAGAGAAGATGTGCTGAGCTGCCAAACAGCTGCAGACCAAGCACCAAATGTGTTTCTTTGGAAGGAAACTGAGAGTAACCGAGTATCTGCTCTCAAGATGTTTTCATTAGACAAAACTAAAAGCCAGCATGAACAGCGGCTCCATGTTAGCTCAGACTGTTATAGGAATTTCTGTGTAAACACTGAAGAAGGAATCAACTGACTAAAGCATGACACTGCTCCTCTTTGTGGCTTTGAGCAAGTGGCATTGCTGATCCCTCAGTCTGATCCCTGTCTGCCTGTTCCTCTTCCAAGAGGGGGACATTGCTCTTCCACAAGGGTCTCCTGGGAGCCTCCTCCCAGACCAAGAGTTCAAGTTTGTAAAGCATTTTGACAGTGAAGACTATAAGACTCTTTACAGTAGACCAGAGGTTGTGGGATGCCATCCTGAGAGAGCTTTCAAGCAGCCAGAATGTCAATAACCTTGGGAAGCAGAGTAAAAACCCCAACACACTCACTGCCCCCACATTTGAATCAAGTTTATCCCAAAGCAATTCAACTCCCAACACTCACATGGAAACAAACTGGACTTCTAATGAACTCTACACGTAATTATCACGTTAAAGCAAACCTGACTCTAATTTGTTATAACGAGATCCACTTTGCGTCTACTTATCTCTATCTCTTAAAGGACAGGAACACTCCTGGCAAGGTCCTGGGGCGGAGGAAGCACTGCGGGGAGCAGCAATCTGCCAGCACAGCTCCGGTGCCTCCTCCCGCCAGCAGGAGCCGCTCGCTCAGCACAGCAGGAGGAAGAATTCCAGCAGCGCGGTGCCGCGGCAGGCTCATCGCAGGATGAACCGCGCCCGGCGGCAGCGGATCCTCTTCAGGAATGCTCGGCGGGGCCCGCCCCGTGCCCGTTCACGTGCGGGTGCGACGGGGTGGAACTCTGCGAGGTGGCAACGCTCTGCTCTGCTGTGGCAGCCGCCAGAGGCATCGAGAGGCTCTCGGGGGACAGCGTGGCAAAGTCTTGTCTCCAGTAGGCTTCGCACAGTGGGAGATCATTGCTGTCACACAGACTGTAGCTTTCCAGAACAAACAACCCCAGTGAGGAGAGAGCAGGTGTGGTGACAGAGGAGGGGAGGGATGGAAAGGGTGGAGGGAGCAAGACAGAAGCAAAACATTAAGAAAATGGCAAAAAAAAAGCTGGATGTAAGGTCTGTGTTCATGAAATCATCCCAAGTCTTGTGACACCGGCCTTCCCTAAGACTCAACCCCCCTTAAGGGCTGCTCCTGAACCTCGTGGGGCTGATGAGGATCGGGGCAATTTCAGAGACAGAACTGTTGCTGCAAAATGGAACAGAGGCTCAATTCTAATCCAGATACTCCAAGTCTCTGAAAAGATCCGAGCTGAAGTCCTAGCACCCCCAAATATGGCAGTTCTGCTACTGATGAGGGAGACATAGACCTTACCCACAATTATTCCACTTGGAATTAGACTGCAACCTAAGTGAGGAAAAAAATAGAAGTCCTGCTCTAAATTTCACTTGAGCAAAAAACTACCACAATTGTTTTGGGGCCTGTCCCTGTTACAATAAAGAAGAAACCTAATTGCACCCTTGCCCTTCCAAAAAAGTGCTCCAGAGGTTTGGATCTTCGACTGAAGCTTCCCAGTTTGATGATAAAGTACTGCCAGCTCCTGCCTTTTCCCAAAGAGCCTGAGCTAACAGTGCTTCTAAAAGCAGCTGGCTGGATTCCAACACTGGATGAACCAGCAGTGTGGGAAAATAAGGTTTTTAACTGGCTAATTCTTGCCCGTGCTCTGAGGAAAACATAATGTGGAAGGGCCAAAACTAAAAAAAAACGTGGAAGGAACTGGAACAAAACCAACACAAATCCCAAAGAGAAGAAGGAGCTGCACACACAAGAGATACCCAAGACAAAGTGAGTGCTGGAGCAGAAAGCAGCTTGCATTCAGAGAAAAACAAACCCAATGGGTCAAGTGATTTTGTTGTTGCAGCTTTATTTACATTTGTAATGTATGGACTGATGCTTAGGGAAATATTTAAAGTATAGAAATATGAGACAGTTCATATTGCACAAACATGAAATATGTGAGATTTAACCCCACACTCAAGACAGCTCCTGTGATCTCAGAGGAGGGAGCAATGGAACACAAATGCAGGTCTGGGGGTTAGGATGAGAGAAGGCAAGCTGGACTTGCAGTTACCACTTTGAGGAACAAGCACACAAAGAACTAGTTGCAAGCTGAGCTCTTTTCTGGCAGCATCACCCATTTGGCTTTGTAGGAGCATTGAGAAGGCAGTGGATACAGCTTTCATATCTGGGGCCTCTGTAAAATCCCTTGGAAGATCAGCCCCCAACACAGTGGAGCTGGGTTCAGTTAACAAAGACCTTCAGGGCTGAACCAGAACTACAACTCCTGTTCTGTCATGGACCTCAGGCCACGATTTCCCAGGAGAACCTGACCACAGCACCCACACATCATGGCAGGGGAGTGATGAACCACATTTCAGCTGTGTCAGGAGCATGACTGTTTCTCCTGCTGCCCCAGTTAGAACAGTTGCAGAGTGTAAGCTCCACCTCTCAGGTAACACTCCTCAGAAGTCAGGGTCAGTGAGCAGCTCTGCACAGCCCCCAGCAGCACTGGCCACACTGCTGCTCTGTCCTGGGAGGGCTCCTCGGGGCATAGAAGGGACTTCACTACTCCCCTGAGGCCCCCAGCCAGTCTGAGTGCAGAGGGACAGCTCTAGGAAACTACTTGAACCCAGGGCAGCAAAGCAAAGATGCCTTCAGGACAATCTTCTTGGGTTTAGTTTCAAGGACCTGCTTTTTTTTGGGGTCTCATCAAAAGCCCCACATGCACATAAAAAAGCCTGGCAAACACCTGACCCTACAACTGAGAGGCATCTCTGGGCTCCGAGGACAGAAGGGAACTCCCCTTTGGGGGCAAACAGGCTGTTGTGTTTACAGCCACTGAAACATGGCTGTGACATAACAGAACCCCTTCCCCCACACAAGACAATAAGATTTCATTAAAAATATTGTAATATTCTAATTATAAAAGGCCTTTGAATAAATCACTGTTTCTGTATTTACACAGACACAATTTCTTTGGTGCAGAAAAAGACAGGAAAGAGCACAGGGAGGGAGGGAGTGCTAAAAGCAAACGACCAAGTGCTACATGATCACAAGTGTCAGATCACAGCTCTGCAGAGTTGCCAGGTTTCCTCACCTCAGGACCAATAAGAAAGAGCAGGAAGGCAAATCCATCTGATGTACACCACCAACATCAGTGCTTCCATGCCAGTTCTGCCAGCAAGGGTTGCTTTCTGTGGCACCTGGGGCCAGGCAGCTGAACAGACCATGCCAGCACAGAACCCCTCAGTCCAAGAGTGAGTGACCAGCACACAGTGGGGGCAGCCTGGGCACAGGGTGAGGGAAGCACGCCTGGCACGTGTGGGGCACGCTCATCCCACACCACACGCCTTTGGATAAGCTCACTGCTATGCCATGGACCTATCAGCACCTGGACAGGTGCTTGGCTTTGTAATCATCACAAGCTCCTCAAAAAACGGAATAAAGTTTGAAAAAAACCTCTAAACTTGTACCTCTAAGCAGTGTCGTATTATTAACTTTTTAACTCTTAAAATATATATATGTCATAAACAATGGCCTTACTTTCAAAGGTACTGAGCAATTTAAGTTGACTTAGCTGGGGTTACAGGCATTCAGCATTTTTAGGAAAAAAAAAAAGTCAAATGTAGAAAACCTGGTCATTGAAATTTTAAATAAGATTTTTTAAGGTTATGTTTTTTGTTTAAAAGTCCTAGAATTATTGCACTGACTTCACTTAGCCTGGAAAGTGCAGCCAAAATAACCAGGTTTACATTTGTTTTCTTCTGCTTTCATTTACTGCATCATTAACTAGAAGTGCTGGAGTGCATGACCAAAAAAATAAAAAATAAAGTGTCTGAATTCTCTAAAGTCTGTTTGCTAAGAGGCTTTTAAAAATACTAAAAATCCCACAAACAGATCAGTAATAAGTCATTCCTTAGAAAATCCTATCACAATACTTCATAATGCAATGAAAACTGAGCAAGTTTGCTTGCTCCTTGCAAAGGCTGACCCCAGCAGGACTGGGGGCAGCTGGGGGCAGTGGGCTGTGAAGGAAAAGGCACAATGTGTGACCAGGTCACTTGTGAAAGGACTCACCACCGAGGTGTGGTGACACCAGGACCCAGCTCAGAAAGCTGGTCTCTGCAGGGAGAGAGCCAGGGGCTCCTTCAGAGGGATTTCCCCCAAGGGAATTCATCTCCTTCTCTAATGATTACAACAGAAACCTAAAGAAATTACCTATCAAACCTGGGATGCTGTGAACACCTCCTTCACCAGGACATTTATACCCTGCAGGATATCTACAAGGAAAAGGCAGTTGCTTCAGTTGCAGAAAAAAAGTTTGACCTAATTAAAAGTAGGACTAAAAATTTTTGGGCGCATTCTCAACACCTATACTCCGAGGGCTACTTGATGCTCTGGACTAACTACCCCAAAAAGGCCTAGAGTGGTAAGGCAGAGCCCACTGCCCTATTTGTACCTGGAAGAGTAATATTCTTCTTCTAGCTCGTACAGGTCAATGGAGATCTCATCCCGCAGTGCAATCAGCTTCTTGTCACACTCCTCCTGCAGACTCCGCAGCTGCTGGTTGCGCTGGTTGATGGCCTCGTTCACAGAGGGGAAATCATTGAGGATCAAGAACTGCTTCAGGTCAGACACAAGTTTCATCAGGGACTCGCCAGCTCGGACCTTGCAGCAGCGAGAAAAATCACACATCACTACAGAGCTTTGCTCCAGTTCCAAGTTCTCTCCAGCTGCTCCTTCTGTCCAAACTTTGGATTAAAAACTCCCACATTACGTGAGGATTCTGACAGAATTCTGACCTAGCCTTGCCCAGCCACCCCAAACATGAGGTTACTCTCCTGGCAGCAGTCCTTGGGAATGTTATGAAGGTCCGGTAATGAACCCAGCAGCCCTCGCAGGATGTGCTCCCCACAGATCTGAACAGGACAGTGCTACTCACAATGTTTGCAGCTCTGACATGCATCTCGTAGTTATCTTGTTCACCCTGGGTTGCTCGAGAGACTTGAGTTTCATCCTCGATCTAAAGCAAAAAGTACACAAATCCACCTCTACATATTTAAAATACAAGTAGACAGTTACTGTGTTATAAGGTGTTATAGATGGGAATATATATGTGAACATGTGTGCGAATCTCCTATATATGTGAAACGAGATCACACATTATATATGTGAAATTCACGTCTGTATGCGAATTACAGTTCAATTCACACATAATGTTCAAAGCCAGGTTGGACGGGGCTTGGAGCAACCTGGCCTGGCGGAAGGTGTCCCTGCCCATGGCAGGGGGTGGAACGAGACAATCTTTAAGGTCCCTTTCATGCCCTTAACATTCAGAGATTCTACGAAAGGTCCTTCCCTCTCCCCTCACCGCCCCTTCTTCCTCACGTGCCCTTTTCCGCTTAGCAGCCGGGGTGCTCCCGCGGGGGAGCGCCCGCTCAGGCCCACCTTGGCCGTCTTGATGATCTCGGTGAAGTTGTCCATGATGGACTTGACATCGTCCTTGAGGCGCTTGTTGTAGGACTGCAGCAGGGTCTCCTTGCTCTGGGGCAGCACCCGCGGCTGCGCCATTGCCGCGCCCTCCCCTCACGGCCCCGCGGCCCCGCCCCCCCGCGCTCTCGCGAGACCTCG
>WEIT01032152.1:25026-68247 GCA_013389985.1 Dryoscopus gambensis
AGTGCCCCTATTACTCCCATTATTTCATGCAGCAAGTACATTGCATGAAGGTACAGCTCATATAGAATTTTTTTGTGATTTTTTTTCTTTGCTGTCCCATCTTCTAACTAGTTAAAATTCAAAGGCCACAGATAAAATATGATGGAAATACCAAATTCATCTTTTCAGTGTGAATTGCAGCAGCCAGAGTTTTCCAAAGGCCTTCGGATTCCAGTACAACTTCATGATTTCAGAGGCTTATAAATGACAGTAGCATTTTAACCTTAAAATGTGTCATGCAAATGAAACTGCAGAGTTTTCTCTGCAATTCTGACTTCAGAACATATGCTATATGGAATAACCTTCCAGCTCAAACTTCTTTGCTTTTAACAGCCACAGCCAGAGCCGTGACTGAGGGAAAAAAATGTGTCAGTGCACCCTTGAGCAGAAAGCTGAGGAGCTTCACTGGAGTTCCCAGTGAAAATATATGTCTAAAAGCAAATACAGTATTTTATGCCATATATAAATTTATTTTTTATTAATGTGATATTCACATAAAAAGAATATTTATGATTGCAATCATGACATTGTCAAAGTGGTTCAACCCTGTCTCCTTCTAGATCTCCAGGAAGGTTTTCAAATGAGTTTCATATCATCTGAATGATTCTTTAAACTCCAGCTTTCAAGTGACTTTCATGACTATCACTACAAATGTAAGAATGCTGATGCTCTTTTGTCTAAACTTGACATCTGGACCCAAAAAGACTCATTTAACTGAATGAAATTAAATATCACTTAGTTAAAAAGTGGCTTTGGAAGGACCATCCTTTACCACCACTCATCTTTAAAGAAAAGTAAGTGTACACAAACACACATCCATGCAGCTCCCCAAATCTCTGCATAAGCTCCTAACTCTCTGTGTACAGTGTTACTCGACAGAGCTATAGGGCTGCATAATTACCCCAACTCCCGCATCAGGCAGGGAAAGTTGGTGACATGTTGAGTGAAATGCTACACTGTGTTAATAACGGTTTTGAAAGAAATCAGAAAAGTTAATCATGTGTGGACACAGGGTTAAGAAGCAATGTAACAGACTATTAAGTTTAATATAGATATGTGATATAAGCATATGCAGACAGCCATTAGCATAAATTCATGTTACAGAAGAGCAGTGCAGCATCGTGCGCGATGGATTTATTGCACACGCGGTGTGCGGGGCGGGCACCAGAACAAGGGAGAAATGGGTCAACAAATTCACAGGCAGGTCTTGAGTCAGATTGGCAGAACCAGGGCAAATGCAACCAGGCTGCTTTTCAGTGGTGATGTTGTCTCAGAGTGACTATCTATCACACAACAGTCAAATCGCTCTGCTGCTGTCTTCTATGGGTTTGAGCAGGAAGACGTCAAAGTCTGGAGTGCACATGAGGTCCTCTGCTTTGCATTCTTACTGTGTGATGAGGACAGCTCTCACAGATCAATTTCTGCTCCCTGGTTCTGTAATGGATATACTGACAAATTCTGCAGAAGTAAAAAGTCTGATGCTGCTCACCAAGAATAAGAATTTCAGAAGCCTCCTTGTATTTGCCCCATTTACCTGATTTCAGGATCCCTCATTCATACTGTATCGATTTTACCCAGTTATCAACAGAGATGAGCAAAGAATCTGTAACAAGTTCTGAGAATTTTCCTCCTTTTTCTCTTTGCAGAATGTCAAAATTATTCATTACACAAATCCACTGAAGAATTCCCCCAGTTTGCTAACTGCCTGTGCTGCTATTTGACATTATCTAAATATATGTGGTTAAAACTGGCTCCTGCTAACTAGTCTTTCTTGAAAAATTGATTGCAAGCACATTTCTTGAAGATGACTAAAAAAAAAAGTTCAAAATAATTTGCAGCTAAATTGGCCACAATGAATTCTGTTGTATCCCAAGAGACTGCAAGATGGAATAACGGGAACTCCTAAAGTTTGTTTATAACAACCGGCATTTTCCCTCCTCCTCTCTGGTTAGTGCAATGCAGAGCAATTTGGGAAGAGGCCACAACTGGAGTTTTGACAACATTTATAGCATGTATAAATTGCCCTGAACCACTTGTCCTTCATAATCCCAGAAAGAGCATTTACACTCAAGATGCTTCCTGCATTCCCTGTTCCTCCTAGCAATAAAAGCCCACAACAAAATAGTGGTAGGGCCTGATTCAATTTAATACTGGTCTCCTCACAATACCTACAACTGTTTAATGTTATGAATCCTTAGAGTTATGCTACTCTTTCATCAACAAAAGGAAGGGTTACAACCTTCCCCATGTACAATGTTTTTATTGTATTTTGCCTTTGGGAATTGCCAGCCCAGTCTAAACTTTATCTAATGGTGTGTGAGGGAGAAAGTCTCCCATCAGCTCAAAGAGTCATTGATATTCAGGTGAGATCCAAGCTGTTTTCCAAAGTTTGATCACTCCTTCATCTTCAAGGGCTGTTTAGCATCTTATCACTCACATGTGAAATCAGGTCTAAAGGCGATTGTCCTTTGTGAACTTCCGTGTGGGTCCAAATTTTGCTCAGCATATTTGCAAAATTCTCCAGATTTCAGATTTTCAGCTGTCTGTAACATGGAGGAATTTGCAGTTTGTTGTTTCAACAAATTACTCAGTTGAGACAGTTTCCATTCCTCCTGTAACCCCAGTGCCAAAGACTGAACACCTCAAAGTGATCAGTAGTGCATCTTATTAGGACTGCTCCAAGAGGCAAATCCAAAATGAGTATAGGAGCCAATTTAGTGCTGAAATGTGAGCTTCTACTCTGGAACACAAGTCTTTGTGTTCTGTGCTAGAAGAAAGTGGTTTTCATGCATGCAAAGTTGTCTGTAAAGATTTTGTGATATCTGGCCTTTCCTGCATAAAAGATTACTCTGGATCCTAATGAACTTTTGGGTTCTGCATCCTATTTGCTGTCTGAATGCTGGTTTTGTCACCCGAATTGGAAGGAAGAAGATGGAGAAGATCTGTCTGACTGAAAGGACACAAATTATTGGACAAACCAAGAAAGCTTGTGCTGATTGTACAAGGGTGCCAAAGAGCAGTTTGAAGTCAGTTTCTTTAGGGATGGAAATGCTGGAATGAGTTTTGGAACTACTACTGAGCTGCTGATTATAGCTCACACACTAAGGATGATAACAGCAAAACACTGGGGTACTGAAATCACGGTTATCTTGTGGAAGAGGTTAGTATATAGCAGAAAAAGGCTTCCTATTTTTGAAGGGAAGGAGAGGAGAAAGACAGAAAGATGTACATTCGCAGCCGTTTGCTCTCAGTATCTTGAAAAATAAGGAGAAAAGGGGAATGGTTGAGAGTAAATGCAACCTGCACACTGGAACCAAATGCAGTATATGTGCAGATTGATTTATATAGTGCAGATACTTTAAAGAAAATTTTAATGCTGAATTCTAGATATGATATTTAGAATACAATATTTTCTCGCTACCACTCTAGTATGTTATGCTGAACATCTCCATTTCCCTCTACCATGCCAGTCTATATTTCAGTGAGAAAAGAACGTAGATGATAAAACGAGGAAGATTTTCAGTGAAGATCAAATGTAGGTTTCACAGGAAGAAAGTCCCAGTGTTGTACTTGCCTTTGAGTGGCTGAAGAACTGAGCTAACTGCTCTGTATTCCCAGCCTGGCTCTTTCCTCCCCACCTAAAATAAAAAGCCCTCCCATCATGCTTATTAACATTCCAATTCATCAAAGAAATTGTTAAATTAAAAAAAAAGAAAAGAAAAAAGTTATTTTAGCGCTGACAGAAATTATTCTAACATTACATTTCAATAAAATACCCCCTCCCCTTGTCCCTCTGTGTATAAGCAATCAATGGGTTAAGTTTAGATCACTAACGTATGTTCCATGACCCCAGAATGCTTCATCAAATGTACTCATTACCAACTGAGCAAGTGAATGAGTAGTTGTGAGCCGCAGTTTAAGCGCTGATGGGATTGTGTGTGAGCCCCAACGTGGCCGAGGTATTTAAATTTTGATTTTTGTAATGGGCTTTGACATGTTTCATTTCCTCCGAGGGAGCACTCAAGACCTCTGAAAGTAAATGTTGCTAAAAAGTCATCAAGGCAGAATATTAAAATGCCATCAAATGAAAATTTCACTAATGCAATCCGGCTAGGCCTTCAGGTACCCGAGCGAAAAGGGGAGTGTCAAAGGTCCCGCTTCTTTTAGTGAAACATTATTTGTTCCTCTTCACTGACTGTTTCTCCAAAATAAATTATTTAAAGTCTTATTTCTTTTTTCTCCTGGGCCTTTTAAAGTTCAACTACACTGAGAGGAAACGTGGGGAGGGTTGCCGGGGGAAGGAGGTGTCATATGTGGAAATTTAACAAATTGCTGTGCATGCATCACGTGCTGGGAAGATTGGTTTACACTCGCTGGATGTCTGGAGCCTTGATACGGGCAGGGGACGGGCACTGACACGCTCTGGTACAGGACTTCAAACAAGCACAAGGGCAGAGATCCACGCGTCTCACCACAGGATCACAGCTCAAGGACGGGGTTCAGCCTAGAAGATATTAAGCACATTCCCTAGGAAATAGGAGGGATTGGAGAGCTGGTGAGCTCACCCAGCACCTTCCAGGGTTCCTCTCTTCCCCTGGAGACAAGAAGGCTGTTGTAAATTTTTTGGACCCATTCCCTATTGAAATGGTAAAGCAAAATGGAAAGAGGCATTCAGAGAAGAGTAATGAGGTGGTAGGAAAGCAATGTGGTGGTGGGTGTAGGGATCTTTCTTTTCAGTGGAAGACAGAGCGAAGGCAAAAGGGCATTGTGCTCGGGATAAAAGAACTGGAGACTCTGGTTTCACTTCCACTTGTTTTATGCCTGTGTAAATCTGCAACTCTCTGGCCGTTCCTCCCGACGTACAACACTGGGCAAGACTTAAGCCCCTTGTTCCCAGGAATCTAGCGGCAAATCAGAAAAAGAAATAACAGAAAGTATTTAAAGAAGCGTCATTCCACTGAGCTTCATTGGGACTTTACGAGAAGGATGAAACAGAGGCACTGGGACCCTGTGCAGAATCCCTTCCCAGCTGACTCTACCAAGGATATTGGAACAATGAACTCAACCAGTGGAACAGTGAAGAGGAGAACTGCACCATCAGGCCAAACACTGACTGAGTATAGGCAGGAGGCTTGCTACGGTCAAACTTCATACTGCTGATTAACACATCTCTTCCTGAGACAGACACAACCATGAAGAGGGCAGGCAGCAACTGTCAGGAGGACAAGCAACTATTAAAAGATGGTTGAAAAACGAGAGTTTCCAAATGATTTGTAAATATCCTTTGTAACCTTATCATTGATGTTTGTTTCGAGTGAAGGGAGCAAGTGGGTTTGTTTTTCCCTTCTCTCAGCCATTTGTGTATTGCTCTCAACTTGATGTAAATTCTGTACAATGTAGTTGATAAAAGCAAGTGAAAAGATATCTGAAGCAATCTCCCCAGTGGCTCCCCAAGTCCAGGGAAAAAAAAAATCCCCTCTGCACACCCACAAAGTAAGCAATCTCATTTCAAAACCCATTCTACCAGTTCCTGACATTGTCTGATTTCACATTAGCACAACGGATGGAAATGGCATTCAAGCTAATTATCTACAGGAGACTGAGTTGAGGTGAGCTCCAAAAATTAAATAAGAGAAGGAAAAGAAACTAGAAAAACACAAAAAACATCCCCCCAAAAGGCCCTGTAAAATCATTTCCAAAAAATTTCGAGGCAGAAAACAGAGAGTATGATTTTTGGGAAATCCTCTGAAAACTAAGCCCAGCCTGGATGCCCCAGGAGAGAACCAGGCTCTTTGTCACCAGGGGAGTGTTGGAGTTCACAAAGCATACACAAATACTTCCCACTTTTGGGGGGGGATTTTGCAAACACCTGATTTGTGAGCCATCTGCCAAAGTTGTGGCTCAGATGTGTTTCATCTCAATTGGGATTAGGGTGAGTGAACCAAAAATGTGCGTCTCAATCTAAATGTTGTGGGTCATGTCCCACGACATTGGTACCTTGTCTCCACTGGTATTCAGTATGCAAATAGGATGCAGCATGAAGTGATCCAACAGCGAGATGTGATTGGGAGGCAAAAGATAGGACAGTGTGTTGGGGAAAGAGAGAGAAGTAGCAGGATGCAGAAAAATGGAAACGAGATATTGGGGCAAAGCTGTAACAAGGAATTGAAGGTTGCAGTGCTGTGTGATTGGGAGATATGAGAGCTGTTGGGAGAGCGTGGCTGGAAAATTATACAGAGATTGGGGGTGGCAATATCACATCCAAGGTGGGACCTCAGGAACAGAAACCTGAATGGGAATATTTTTCTGATGAGACAACAGACCTCAGACTGGGAGAAAAGGTGTTTACAAATAATGCTACTTCTTTTTCTGCTTGGAAGGGGTTTATTTTGCTTGTTTTCAGAGTTTCAGTTAAACTTGAAAAACTAGAATTGCATCAAAACAAACAAATATAGTCCCCCTTAGGGCACCCAAGGTTGCTCAGAACCCAATCTATATTATCTTTCAGGTCACTCTTAATTTCAATGTATTTTGACATTTAAATTGAGAGCTCAAGATCTGATAGGCAAAACCAAAGACTTTAAGAATAACAGAAATTACAGAAAAGACAATACTCAATTTCTTCACACTTGGCAGTCATTTTCAGCAATAGTTACAGCTAGACAAATATTTGGGTTGTAAAATCTTCCTTCAAAATGCCTTTTTGGTTTAAGAGCAAAGAAAAGAAAAAGTCAAACTGACCAAATTCTTTCTTTTGAAGAAGTCTAAGAAAAACTCCAATGTTTTGATAATTTTCTTTTTCGACTTGAATCGCTCCCTTCTCAGTATACTTTAAGTTGATTAAAATTAAGACTTCCCAAGAATAAAATATTTCACTGTGGATTGTTTTTTTTCTTCAACTCACTGAGGCATTCAGGACATTAACAAAGGCTCTTTTTCAGCTGGACTTTAAACAGTCTATTTACAAAAAAAAAATCACAAACAAGCTGAAAAATCAATTATTCACACAAATCTAGTATTGACCTTCTCTATAAATTAGTCAGCCATCCAGTTCTGCCCACAAATTCATATGTAAGTCACAGTGAAACCAAAGGAAATTGTGAATATGAGATTGGCTGTAACTAGACTGTTTAGCAAATCTTACAAGAAAACATATACTCAGAAAATAATCTAGCAAAGAAAACATGAGAACTAGCAAAAGAAGCTACATTTTCACTGCTTTTGAAGAGAATTTTTGAAACTTCTAAAGAGTTCATTGGCAGTGAACAAGAAACCCCAAATTCCCTTCTGCTTCACAGATATCTCTTCTTTATGGTTTGTATTTTAAGATTAGATTGAGGGACTGAAAGCCTCTGTTGTCTGCTGATTTCTAGTGTGATGTTTAATATGCCCAGAAAACAACAGGGAGACATCTGGAAGCACGATAGGATGAGGAAGCCTAGGAACAGGACAGGCAGCCTGCAGGTGAATTTTAACCTAGCTGATCCAAGCAGACATTTGACCTTTGCTAAAGCCTGGTAGTTCCCATCTTCAGAGTTTCAGTGTCACACCACATTCACTGGGATGATGGCAGAAGAGCAATGAGGGATGCTCAAACTCCATCCATTCTTATGGCCCAATTCTGTGCTTTAAATTCCACATATACTTGGAATTGCTGTGAATCTGAAACAGTTGGAAACCATTTGGGACTCTGTTTCGAAACCAATCAAAACTTTTTGTTGTTGTTTTCTCTTTGTGAGGTTCTTGCTTCATGGCAAATGACACAGAAAAGAAGCAAACCCTTCTAGAGACACTGTTTTGGGAAAGACTTTCAGTTGTCAAGGGGAACATTTGACAAACTCCTTCTACAGCAGAAAATCCTCTGGCCCTTTTTTATCTAACTTGGCACAATCAAGGTATGATGCTTACAGAATGCACTATGTTTACTTTAGTTTCTCTTCCAAACACTCAATCAATAGTGCAGCCTCACCATCTTCTTTTGTAGTTGGCGATTACAGCCTGGCTGCCTTGACACCCAGATATCTCCATGTGTGTTACTCCATTTCCTGCACACGCAGCTCAAAGCAGGGCAGCAGCGTGTCTGCATCAAGGAACGGGGTCAGCAGTTTGTGTTTAAGCCACTGATTCCACACATGAACTTCCCCCACATTTTTTGCCTTTCTTTGACCTTCATGTATCTAGCTGGAAAATGACTTTTTGAAGAAAGTGCTATTCATTGGAGAAGATTCCTGAACAGCAACAACAAAAGAAGAAGGGTTAATAAGGCCCTCCAAATTTTCCACTGGGACTTTTGACCTAAAGCTTGGAATCATGAAAGCCTAATTTTTTTTATTTTTCCCCTCTGGCTGGATCTCTGAATTTTATAGCATAGACTTACTGCGGTGTGATGTGCATCCATGCAGTTTGGGAAGCTGCTTCTGACTGACAGCTCCTGAAAGGCCCACAAGACACACCATGTTGATTGCCTCAAAACAAAAGCTTTAGAGTCTCTTCTGACGAGCCTGCCTCCTCCACTTAGTATCTGAGATGTGCTGAGGTGGGTTCTGGACAGAATATTATTCAGGAAGCACTAACAATGCACTTTAATTTTCCCCTGGACGTACTTGCTGCCGAAACACTCCCAGTTTGCTTCTGAGAAAACTACTTTCTGATGACCATTATTTCAAAAGTTAGTGCCTTGACCAGGAGAAAGATGAAATCGATTAGTTCTGGCTAATAATGAGAAAAATGCTCAGCAATTATTTGTACAAATGAAATGTTATGGTGAACCCAGGTTTCTCTAGGTAAAGAGCCTCATTACATTCACCCTGCAAAAGCATTCTGCTTTCAAAAGCAAAAATCCACAATCCTGCGCTCCCCCCCCCACCAAAAAGTAAACCCCAAACCTGCAGCTGTTGTAAACCTTCATGTTTGGTAAAAAAGGAAATCCCAGACAAGCACATAGCTCTGATTACACAGACCTGTAGTTTCCAGATTTCCCTTGCATTTATAATCTTTCAAGAGAGAAAAAAAAAAAAAGATACAGAAGTTTTGGATATTAGGGAAAGGTGAATAAAGTCATGGGTAAATTATAGCTGCAGTGAAAACAGCAGAAAAAATAAAACAAAATTTGGAATAAACCTGTTAAGGTAGGAGTACCAGTATACTGTATGAAAAAGCAGTTTATCATCGTTTTGTCTGCAAAATTATACGATATAGAAATTCACAGAAATGCTAAAAAAAATAAAAAGCAGTAGTGAAATTCTTTCTTAAAATCATAAATGAAAACCAGGAGGACCCTTTAGGACCGGGAGATGGTGAGTCAGAGAGAAGACGAGTGAAAGAGTTTGGCAAAATAATGAACCGCTTAGAGAAGTTAAATCAAGGAATGATTTATCACTCTTCCTATAACTCAAGAATAAGGAAGTGCATTTAAATTTGAGAAAGTAAACAGTTTCCTTGGTGTTGCTTTTTTACCCAGTGACTTATTAACCTATGAGATTCATTACCACAAAGCCTCTCTGGAGTCCAAAGCAAGATTGAAAAAGCCATTTGACATTTATTTTGATAATGACAAAAACTACTGTTCATTTTGAACATCTTCAGCACACTTTTTCCAAGGGGTTGGGATAAACCCTCGGGCTCCCTAGCAGAAATCTAAACTCTAATTATTGAGGGTCAGGAAGAAACTTCTCCTCCTGGCAGGTCATCCCAGAGTTGCCCACTAGAGGGTCTCCAGGGTGTTCCTTGAAGGCATCTGGTCTTGGTCATCATTAATAGCAAAGAGAGGCCTTATCCAGGATAATCATTCCCATTTTCCCATGTGTCGGTGTATTCCCGTATGCAAACCCTCTGCAAATGTCCGTGTTTGGCAGAACAGCCCTTTCACTGGGGAGCTTTCCCGCAGGAAAAAGGGAAGTCTGCTTGTCCCTCTGCCTGGTTTTACCTCCCCAGTCCTCCAAGCTCAGATCAGAACAAAGAGCCGTGGGGGAGCAAGGGGAAGACATAAACCAGGAGAAACAATCCTGCATCCCTTTGCAGAGATTTTAATGGTATATATGTGGAAAAGTAATAAATGGGACATAGCCCATTAGGCAAGAACAAATTTTCTTCCCATAATTTTATCTTTGTTTAATTGAATATTTAATTAGTATAAATCTGAAACTAATTTTTTTATGTGTTCAGTACATTTAGCAAGGAGTGTTGATCTTGGTCTGCATCTTGAGAGGCATTTATGCAGACACGGACAGCAGCCATGCCCTTCTTGTCCCCTTCTGTGTGCTAATAGAAGTGAGCGGGTCATTTGGCATTAGCAAAGGAGTAACTTAGCATTTGCACTGAGCTGAATCTTGCCAGACTGTGTGCATATTGGAGCCAGTAGACAGCGGCTCCTTTCACGTTGATGAATGGCTTTTTTCAAGCGTTCTGCTCCCTAGTTATGAGAAGGGTGACCCGGTCAGGAGACGACTTTATGAAGCTATAAAAAATGTATGTCACTTCGGACTCTCTAATGTCACAGGGAAAAAAAAGAGAGAGAGAGGGAGAGAGAGAGGGAGGGTAAAAAAAAAATCCTGTGCACAAAAAAATAGCAGGGGAATAAGAATGTTTTCAATGCTCTAAATAGCTTTCTGTCTACAGCCCCTGTGTATCCCTGTGAGCTGGGGCTGCCGCTTGCTTCAACAAAGCAGTGAGGGTTTTGTGTGTGTTTAAAAAGGTTGATTCTCTTTGCCTTCCTATCACAGTAAATGCTTATCATGATGACAACAAGGCACTGGGAACGCAGGTCGGGTGGCTGTTACGTTGGCTGCTGAAAAAAGCTATAATGCACTTTAAAAAAAATAAAAATGTAATCCACTCAAGGTGCCTCTGACTTTTAAGTATGCAGAACAGCTCGAGAGAAAGGCACCATAAAAGCAAAGTAGCTTTGAAAGGGTCCTTTCATCTAGTATTTTATAAAGTATTTTCTCTGTGTCACAAAGAATAAAAAGTAAAGGGTTGCCAGGTATGTTTGCCCCATGCCTTTGGTTAAACCTCTGGAGTTTAAAGATATCGTCGTGTAGATTTTAACAGATGACCCTCTGCAGATCCATAATTTAGCATTCATTGAATTTCCCTATTTCTTTTCAGGCTTTGATATGCATATTTCATTGCATTAGATGCTTCCCCCTCCCTCATGTCCCCCTCCACCCACCTCCCAGAGATGTACCACATTTTATAACTGATGTTAAAATGTTAATTTGCACAAGGTAAGTGGCCCAGAGGATTGAGGGCAGAGGCCTTTTCTTTATTAGTATTTCAATTAGTCACGGGCCAAGTTGGGAACGCCCAAGTTCTGGGTTTGAACACTGCCCTTGCCAAAGCTGAGATGCAAAAACTCCTGAACTCCTAGACCCAACCACTAGTCTGCTTTCCTGTTTTTCCTGGTGGGATTTCCAGTTCTCACCCCACCCGGCACTGGAACAACTTGCATCACAGTAGAAACAGGACTAAGCTGTGAGTTAAGTGCCAGGCTGAGATAAATCATGGACGTGTCTTTGTAGAGACTTGGAAACCTCTGTGGTTTTTTGACAAGCAAAAATTGGCCTGGGAGGAACACAAATCAGCAGGATTCAATAACAGCAACATGCAAGTCAGTGCAAATGGGCGGAGGTGACACAGAAATGGAACTTGCACCTTTCTGGGATTCTGTGGGGGCACAAAATGGATGCAGCTTTAATTCATTTAGAAGCCCCTGGAGACTGAACTGAGTCCTAATGAAAGTTCCCACCGAAGTTAATGGACCTGATTCTCTTCTCATTGCAGGGCATAATTCTAATTAAGTCAATCGAGTTACACTAGCATTAAACTGGTAGATGTGAGAGGCCTAGCAGGTCTTGGGAGAGTTGAGCCTCTTAATGACAGGACTAAAATGGAACCCTGAAAATTCCAAACACTCTTTCACTGAAATAAATTCAGCGTAATTACATCAAAACACATCCAGCAAGTAGTGGCCTGAATTCTGAGGGATTGTTCCTTGGTCATAACTGTGTAATCTCATTCTCTTCCTCGTAGAAGCAAGATTAGGATTTTGCTTTCAGTGGTTGGAGAACAGAAGGAAATACAAAACCATAGAAAGAAATGCTTTTACTTCGATTATATTTTCATTGTTCTTGATGTTAACCAGTATATACTTAAATCAATAGCAGAGCTCTTGCTTCTTCCTCACTGAAGGAGACAGACCCTAAACACTAAAGCAAATGGAAGCGAAACACAGTTTCTGCTTCTAAAAGCTTTTCATCTGTGGAAATGCCTTACCGAGTATCGGATAGAGGGGGAGCTTACACTGACCTCTAAGAAGTGACAGTGCTGACTATCACCACCACAGCATCCTGCCTTAAGCCCAGTGGCACTTTTCATACTATGAAAGAAAGAAAAACCATCACCTGGCATTAACTCAGTGGCCCCCTTCTGATCCAGCTGGAGAGCAGATGACCCCCAATCACCACTGTCGAAGACAGAGATAGTGCAGCAAATCCCAAGAGAGCTATTTAAAACCACACTCTTTTTTCCTCCCATACTTCTATCTGCTGAAAATATTTAAACTTGGTAATGCATAAAATATATATTTTTGAAGGAAAAAAAATTTCCCTCCATTTAAGAATTTATTAACAATTTACATAATTGCTTAAGTAATCTGCATAATTGACAGAAAGTTTAATTTGACCCTAGTTCAAATGCAACACTTATGGTTTTAAATTGAAATGGGTATAATTCATTTATGAGAGTAATTAAGCCATAGTGTCTAACAAATACAATGTATGCTGCCTGAGGCCTTCAAGGCCAGAACATACTATTAGGATGTTTTATTTAAATATGTCAAATCTGTTCATCTCCAAAGCTGCCGGTGTTAAAATATATCAAATGTCTTACTTGACCTTTAAGGTGCCCTACTGAAAACAGGACATTAAAAAAAATTAAAAATAAAAAAAATAATAAAAAAAAAAAATCACAGGCTTTCCTGCATGCCTAAGGAGAGGCAAGAGTGGTGGAAGGGAGAGCAGGGGAGGAGTGCTCTGACTGAGATTATCCTACCTACCAGAACTATGCAGTTTAAGGAACTGGTTTTGCCTTCATTAAGCGAAATCCACTGCTGTGAGCAATGCCAGGACCAGGCTATTTACAGCCTCGTAAGCTATTCAAATAGAACTGAGGTGGTGCAGAAATCCTCATGTTTGTCCTCTGCAGAGACAACCGGGCAGTCCCTGAGAATCCCTTGACTGTGCTGAGACCATCCATCTTCTGCTACCACGAGCCAGGAGAGAGGAGGCAACCCCCCGATACCAGAGCTAGACTGATCTCCTCCCACATTACCCTCCTTGAGGATGGCTACTCAAGGTTAGAGCTGTTCTGTGAGGACAAGGTCCACCAATCCTTTCTCAGTCTTACCAATGATTTCCTTCAGCTTTATTCCCATTGAAATTTTGGCTGCTGAAGTCCTAGGCTGTCCCTGTATTTGGGTAATATGGAGTCTGATCAGCTATAACCATTTTGTCTTTAGGATTGGTAGTTAAAAGCCTGATTAATATGGCTTCTGAAAAGCAGGTCCTAAACCTGTGGACGTGTAGCACATTTTTTAATCAAGGCCACTCTTTTTCTCTAGGGCCATGGTCAGAAGGGTTGAGATTTGTCTTGAGGAGACCTGTTAGCTGGAAGAATTTTTTATTTTTATTGTGGAATATGTTATTTTTGCCACGTTGCTATGCTGAGATCCCCTTCTGGGCCTGTAATTTCCCAGGGTTTAGGACTCAGGCTGTGAACCCACGCCTGATTTCATGATTCTCTGTGTTGGACAGCTTGGCTGACTCATCCTCCAAATGCAGTTCCAGACTTGCTGGTGTATAGCAAAACCTCAGCTCCTCAGTCTTTTCAACAAGTTGCCAGTTAGGTACTAAAATGCTGATCATTCTTTCTTGAGAGGACATCCACTGTCATCAGGTAGAAAAATTCGTGTCTATGTGGTACATGCTGTAACTTCTGATCCGTCTTCTGCGGTCGAAAGAAATGGAATATGAAACAGGACTTTGCTTTTTTTCCTCAAGAGGCATGTTTCTAGTGTATTCCAAGGCAGACCTACTCACTTTTCTAATTAAGATATGATGTGATATACATAGGGGGGAGAGATGAGATGCGGGATGAATGTATGCCAAGTAGCGATCTCAATTACCAGCCATGTAGATTAAAACTGTCTGATATCAAGGAATTTATTAAATGCCTTCCATAAACTACAAGAATATGCAGAAGAGCAGTTTTGCCCACTCTTGTAGTTGTGTCACTAGTTTGATGATGGATGGTTTTTTTATCCTAAGGAACAGCTTCAGAGAATGAGGAGCTTGAAAAAAATTCCACTTTCATTAAAAAAAAAAAACAAAAAAAAAAAAAACCAGAAAAGATGATCAAATCACAACAGTTGAACAAGTTACCATGAGTCAGCTAAGCTGCAGCAACCATTCCTGGGCATGCTTTTATCTGAAAGCAAAGGCCAGTTTTTAGGGTAAGGCTCAGCCTGCCATGAGAGAGGGCAAAATGATGTGTATAATTTTGCATTTGCCCCAGGCAGAGGAATGCGCTTGCAGCAAATCACTGCAGCTCAGCTGGCACATGGTTACTGTTCCCTGGCAGCAGGTAGGAAACATGCATTTTAACTTGTTCATAGGCATGATGGATAATTGGAAACACCACCCTAATTAATCCTAAATAAATATGGCCCATTAATGGAAGCACATGCTGATTGATTTATTTTCCTAATTTAGATTAAGAACTAAATAGCTAGTTATCTTTTTCCACCCCTAAAAAGCAACTTATAGTTTCAGAGTGATTTCATAGGAAATTAATATTAGGTCAAGGAAGAAGAAATGCCCAGTTAGTTGAGGAGCCTGAATGACCGTGCACTATTCCAAATTTTTTGGAGTTTTACAGTCCTGATTGACAGAGCCAAGGAAGTGTTTACCTCAGGAGAGGACCTCAGAGAACAGAGGCAAGACCCAGATTTCAGAGAAAAAAAAAATTAAACCTCTTAAAATGTGGTTTGTTGCATCATTGGATTCTCTTCAGCTGCACTGGTCCTATATAAGTGGGTTAAAGAATGTCAGAGCCAGCATCATGTCAGGTAGAGAGTACATTGTGGTTTTAAGGAAAGGTCACATTTAAATGTCAAAAACCAAACGTGTTTCTGACACTGCGCTCCTAACAAATGAGTGGGATTATTAACTTTGTTAAAAAAGAAGGATTACATTCTTTAGCTAGTGTCCAATTCCACCCTAGAAGAGACTTTCCTCGTGGCCAGGAACTCTCCAGGTGATGTTTAGAAAGAGCATCCTTGGACTGGGAGAGGAGAGCAGCGGGACAGGAGGATGGGTATGCTGGGCCTGTTCCAAGGGGATTCCCGTCACAACCACCAGATCAGCCCAGTGAGGCTGCCTGGAATGTCTGCAAGGCAATCTGACCTCAGCAGAAAAACCAGGCCACTGTGCAGGTCTCTCCGAACAGCTTTGATTCCAGAACATCTGCCCAGAATCAAGCACCACCAGTGAATTACAGATCATCATTGCTGATCTAATAATAATCTCATAAATAATGCATCGCCCTCAGCTCCAGGCAGCCAAGGTGGCAGCATGAAGTACTACTAACCTCGGAGGCACAGATTTCTTCTGAAGGGCCTCAGTTGAGCTTGTACCATCAGTTAAAAGTGAATGGGCTTCACAGCATATAATTGCCTGATTTGGGGTTTCTAGGGAGGCATCTAGATAGCAGCTGGACACTAGGTAGCACAGGGTGCTTCAATATAGGTAGTAGATAGGCTATTTCTATAATAAAAAATATATTACAATTGCTGCATAAAATATCATATATAATTGCTATACGGAAAATCAAATATTTCTTGGCGTAAACAAAAAATCCCCAGAAGTCATTTCCTATAGTATGGAAGTTTAACAAAGTTTATATTTGTAAACCTCTAGTTCTACTTTTATAAGAAGAGAAGGGCAGTGATTAAATCGGTCAATCGATCATCATTCAGCCCATTTCTTCCTGAACACCTCTGCCTAATTCAGCAATCTGTGTTTACCATTTTAGCCTACTTGAAAGCACTGTGGGAGCAAATCTGTATGTGAATTTATACTCTGTTGCCCTACGTAATTAACTCTCCACCCTGCTATTCTTCATCACAGAATCATGGAATCATTAAGATTGGAAAAGACCATGCTAAACATAGCTTTTTTTTTTTTTTCTAGGGTAAAACCAGTACAAACTAAGACAAACTAAGCACAGGTTCCAATGTGAACATAGGTTGGACCCTCACCAGCAATTCACCAAGGAGCATTGCAGCTCACTTAAGGAGTATCCTGGCAGAATCTGCCTTGTTTTCCAAAGCCTGTCAGTTCAAACAAGCTGGAGATTAGTTTTGAATACTTATCCAGACCAGTCTGACATAACCCTGAAATATCTTTAATGTGTTAACTCCCACCTCAGTTGAAACATGAACAAAGGGCTTCACACCAAAGTTTAGAATCAATGTGTAAGAAGTCATCTTTAACTACATTTCAAAAGCCAAGTACATTTAATGACTGAGAGGTAGATTCTCCTACCCGAAAGGACTTGCCAGAGTTCTTGGAGCACTTGGACAATGCTCTCAGGCACATGGTGTGATTCATGGGGCCAGGAGTTGGACTTTGATGATCCTTCCAACTCAGGATATCCCACGATTCTACCCCCTTTTCCACAGTGCGTTATTCCAGAAGAAATGCACTGAAATCAGTAGGGCTTCCAAGGATCAGATGTCATATGGTAGGAAAGGCAATGGACAAACTGACAGGGGAGAGGGGAGGGATGGGTCCTAGAAAAACTGCACTGACTAAAGTAAAATTTCAGGAGCAAATCCCACAATCTGAAGTTTTACCCACCTACATTATTTTTTTCTCTTTCATTCCATGTTTTTACAATATTCTTTGCTCAGGCCCTGGCGCATTATTGTGCATTCCCACAAATAATTGCAAGGGCAGCTGACATCATTTAGACATCAAAACACCTGATAGGGCGTTTAGATGTGCAAGTGAACTTAAATACACCCATTGAGAGCACAGAAATGGAAAGAGGGCTTTAAAGTCTGGCCTCTAGTGTTTAAGTGCAGGTGATTCTGTATCGTTTCATTTGAAGTGGTTCTAGCTGGGCTTGGAATTTGTGTCGCTGCACCATCAGAATGGCCTGGAGTTTCTTAATTACCAAACAAATGGAGAGTAGCTGCTTGATTTTGACAGCTCCTTTGTGTATCATTCTTCACAGAACATGAATGATTAATGGAATTTTCCCAACACAGTCAAAGTTGTTTACTGATGGAATTAAAGCTGAAATTGGCAGTGCTCTTTAGGGAGGACTTTTTCTATAATGTCACCAGACCTGCCAAGCTCTCCTAAAAAATAGGAACAATTAGTGATGGGTCAGAAGGATTCTGGGTATTAAAAGGTTTGGTTCTCTCCAGTGAAAGAGAAAAGGGGGGTGGATGGGTGAAAAAGAAAGGATAAATGAAAAAAATCTAAAGCCTGCTATTGATTATTTCCTTCAGGGAGTAACATCCTTGGACCCAAGTCCTATTCTTGAATTAAAAGGGAAAAAAGGTTAAATTTCTGTATCTGAAGATGTGAAATACAGAGAAGATGGATAAAGGAAGCCAATGTTCAACTTTTCCTGGTTAAGCACTTCTCATGGGATAAACAAACATGAAAACCACTTGGCTTCAGTGAGTATGGGCTTCATGTTGTCAACACAAGGTGACACTTTATGTGTGAGTGTCAAATGTGTTGAGGCAGTAACTGTCAAGGGGTGGAAGGAGAGCAAACTTGCACAACCAGAACACCTGTGTTTAGAACATGGAATTTATGGCTTTGTTGCCACTTTGAGCCTTAGAAACGCCTGGAGGAACAACGGTCTGGTGCAGAAGACAACCATTGCTGGAGGACACAGAGTATCTTGTGCATCCTGTCTTGTAGGGAAGGTCACGGGCCTCTAGGATGGCCATGGAAATGTACCAGTACAGCCTCTGGGAACGGGAATATGCAAGGGAAGAAGATAGAGAAGACTCTGGGGGTCCTGATATGTTTTGAGAGCATGAAAGGAAGCTGATCTCAGTGAATCAGGGAGATGTGCTAACTAAATAATTTGGAATTATTCTGAACTTATCCATAATTTTTGTTTTTCCCGGTATATTTTCACCATTTCCCTTCCTGTCCCCTTGCATTGCCAGATTCTACAGGCAGAGAAATTTGTGGGAGTAATATCCTCCCATCAGCAGTGGTTCATCTGGGACACACTTACAAAGTTCATAATAAAGGCAAGCCCTACAGAGCGTGCTCAATGTTTAAAGTGTTTTATGAACAACTTCACACCAACCCCAGGAGATAGTTAGATAAGCATGTGATTTATTTTTATTCCCATTTTCCAGATGGAGAAAAAATAGTGAAGTGACCTTCTAAAGGCCGCAGAAGGAGTTGAAACGGAGATGAGATCAAGGAGTTCCTGACTACCCTGTGTGTGGGGAAAACATCAGATTGTTCTGCATCTCTCTTCTGCATCTATTGCACTGACAAAGGCCTTTCACCACACTCACATGAACATGTCCACAAGATGGATTTTTATGACTGTAGTGGAATCTGGTAGAGGGCCAGGACATTTTGGTTTTTTAGCTATCCCATATAATATTTGCCTGATGTGCTTCTCTCTCTCCTGCCTCTAAGCATTTTTCAATAAACAGGCAAAATTATCCAGGAGCAAGGCTGCAAGGGCCAGCACGGAGCCAGTGAAGTCACATGTCTCCCATACTTGTATAGTTAGCAGCAAGTATATATAACACTGCCCTGCCCTTCCTCTTCTAATGAAAGTGGCTCACCACCAGGCAGGTGATCAGCTGCCAGAGGAGATTAATCTCTCTTTTTAGCATGTGTTTTGGGGTTGGAAGTTGCTTTAGTATGTTTTTAACATCATCTAAAGTGTAGCCAAGGGTTATAATCAGACCCTTGGGAGAGCAAAGGTACAATAGATAGCTAAGTGCCTCTAATCCACAGCAGCATGATTATCTATTGATAACTGCCTCCTCCCCTTCAGCTGTCCCACTGATCCAGAGTTTGGCTAATAAAAACAAATGAATCCAGCATGCCATGGTCAGTAAAGAACATGCATTGGGGGTGTCAGGGAGGGGGAAGGTTAACTGTTCTCTTTGTTTGCTTTTCTTTTAATGCAAAACCCAACTGGCTTGGTGATGTCCAGATATGCACAAACACCCATGCCAGATACTCACTTGCACAGACAGGAATAATCCAACTGCAAAAGAGAAGGCTGGGGTGGAGGAAGGGGAAGTGGCTGGGGCCAAGCGATGAGAGCCAGTTCTCGCCATGATGTACTCCTGCTGCCTTTGTGATCTTGGGCAAGACTCCTGGATTAAATTTAATAGCTGGGGCTAGATCCAGTGACTGATTTTAACTAGAAAGCAAAAGGCCCTATCACCTTCCGCTACTAAATCTGACCTGAAGTTAGTTATCCATAGTTAATTTTGTACTACTGTGTCCTAAAGTCAGGCTGCAGGGCCAATGAAACTGTAGTTTCTATCGACCTTTGTAGGATATTTAGTTTGATGATTTCCGCACGTATAATTTGAACATATAATTTTCATTTTCTGTGAGAAAGGAACAGCAGCAGCCCCTTTCTGCCGCACTCCCCTGACAAATTTAAGATGAAGTACGTGATTCTGTGGGTTTTTTAAGAATTACTTTCAAGAAAACACAATATAAGTCAGTGTTGGAAATACATTCTGAAAAATCTAGTGCTGAGGATCCATAAGCACAGATAATGGATTGTGAGTGATGTGCCTGAGCCTGGTCACACTCACCATGGGGCTATTCAGAGTTATTTGCATTACACCATAATAATATGACAAGTAAAGTTCAGTACAAGACTGTACAGATCCAAACCATGTATGTATCACAGAGTCCATTGGCTTTTGCCATTCCTTCACTGGGAATTAAACTCTAAGGGTTATATGCTGAGGAAAATGAAAGCTTTTCCCATGTTCGGAAAACATCTGCAGAAAGCAGAAAATCTTAGAAAATCAAAAAGCCAAAAAAAATAGCCAAAAAAAAAAATCCCCAAATAAAAAAAATCAACCCCCAGCTTATTTGTTCATCCATCATATTTTCCAGGCAACAGGTCTCTTCAGAAACTTCCAAACAAATAGCCAGAAGTGAGTGGTGGGGAGAGGAAAGATATATACGAATTCTTTCAAGCAAGGCACGTCATGGAGCCACCTAGATTTTCTACTGGAATGTAACCTTCATGTAGTTTCCTGATGCTTGCAGGGGTGGGGTGGTAGTTTAACAGTAAATCAGTGTACCTGAAAAGACACAGACACTACTGGAAGAAATCAAAATTCCTTTAAAAAATGGTCTGACCAGCCAGTGCAAGTGCCCTTGAAGTTCAAGCAGTTGTATAACATTCGTTTTGATCATAAGACTTCCTGGTCTTGTGCTATTTTAAGCAATTGAGAGACAGATAAACATATGCTACAGTAAAAAATAAAATAATTAAAAAATCAGTCGATCACATGCCCAGGCAATGCTTACCATGGACTGTACTTATTTTGGCTAAAGACATACAACGGCTTTCTCAAAAAAATGCCCTGGAGGGAATAAACAATCAGCAATACAGTTGAAACAGCAACCACAACACCCTACTTTAATGGAGCCATTGCAAAAAAAATCCAAATAATTTAATCCCTAACAAAGGAGGGCTTGTCAGGTCAGTAACCCAGATCTGAGGTAGTGGTTTCATGTAACAATACTGCTTGACTTGGTATTCATTTCCAACGCAAAGTTCAGCCTAACAGCAGCTGTCAAATACCTTTGGTTAATCCCCCCGTAGCTGCTTTGGTACAATTTTGGTGGTGTAATACACAGTATCACCCGACTCCAACAAGGCCACCACACTGTTAACACTTTGCCCTTGGGAGGCACTTGAGTGGGTTGGAGCAGTTACAAATTTCCCCTCAGGTATTTAGGAGAAGGACCTGCTCGGGCTCCCGACTGCATCTCCGCTGTACTTCGTGCCACGGTAGTGCTGAAATGTGTTTCTTTCCAAATCATTAAAGCCTGGCATTTCAGAGCTGGGCTCCAGGGAAAATGTCCCTGGCTCTCTGTGCCTTTCCTCCTCTACTTTGAAACATAGATGCTAAGCTTCAGTGCACCTTCCTGCTGGATTTTCAAACAACTCAGTGTTTTACAGGCTTCAGGATATTATAAATATTGGCTCTTTTTTTGTTGTTTTTATTTTTTTTTTCCCTAACCGTGTGCAGTTCAGGCTCTTTTGTTGCTTGGATTGTGCAACATCCTGTGTGTAGTAGGATGGAAAATCTATACATTCTGTCGGGCTCCACCTTTTCTTCCTTCGTCATCTGTACCTGTACAGGCTTTCTCTCAACTCATATCTGAATAATTCCCCTGGAATCTTCTTTATGAGCTCTTCCAAATATCTTGATTTCAGACTGGAAAATGAATGGCAGGGATGAGAAATGTCCTCTCTCATCATGGCACTGCCCATGTCCTGAGTCTATGCCACCTTTTGGAGAGAAACTCAGATAAAGCTGATGGATGTGGCCAACAGCCCCTGCATGTCTAGACAATCTGCATAGTTTTCCTTATCCAAACAGGCGAGTCAGAGACATTTGGAGAAAAAGATCTTGGGGTGAGCTTCTAGTCCCTTTCAGTAGCTCTTCAAGTCTCACTTTACCCTCAGTCTTCATCTCTTTGTATATTTCTTTGGATTTGAACCCTTAATTAATGGAAATTTTCAAGATTGTGCTTGGCACAGGGGATACCCTGTATGGGCAAAGCACCAGAGGGTGAAGTGTTTACTAACTCCATTTCACATCAATTTATCTNAATAATAATAATAATAATAATAATAATAATAAAGAAAAACATTTAAAAATCCAACTTTTTCTTCTTTAAGGCACAACTCTGTTCCACATGACTGGCTGTAACAGACTCAAGTTCTTTGAAAGTAATGAAATTACATCACTAGCACAGCTCACTGGTCTGCCTCATTTTGGAAAATTCATCTCTTTTAATGTCTCAGCCATACTGAAGCCCAGCATCCGTTGCTAAACTGCGGGAACTCAGGATTGCAACCCAGCAGTCCCAAATCTAAGCTATGCCCTGAAAGGACCCAATACTGAAATTGGCATCATAGGGCCAGGGATCAAGTTCTGGTGGACAACAACAACCTGTATCCTCATCTCAGAGTTGTAGCAACCCATTAGTTCTCATGGAATGATTTACTGAGCAATGGACAGGATTCTCCCTGCTTGTGTGCATGTTAAGCACTCACAGAAAGCAGAAGGACCCTGCTAAGTCAACTATTCCACCTTCCTGGATCAGAGTCCAGGTATTTATATCACAAAGTTCACAACCAGATACCAATAGATGTTGATAACATTACTGTATTCACTGGAAACAGTGCATCATCTGTACCTGTTGATAAACACCAATATTTTCACCTGCAAAACATTCTAAAATTAACAGCCAGGCTTTACAAGTACAAACTCCAGTGCCTCACAAACACAGAGTGGCTGATTTCAAGAGCATTTGAATTTTTAACAGGGACACAGCTCTAACACTGTTTCCCCAGGCACAGGAATGAGAAATTCATTAGCCAGGCTGGGGACATTCCCCCATCACCACGTGCATGCCCTGGGAAACAGTCATATTTAGCACACTACAATTTACCTGCATGATTAACCAGCGACGCTGTTTTTGGATGTCTAATCAGATTATATTGGGTTTATGTACAATTTCCTAAGCAGACCGACTGATAGATTGATCAAGGGTAGATGGGATCTGACAGCAGAATATTATGGCAGAATTCTTCGGGTGATGGATGAGCCCACCTTGACACAAACTCCAAAGCTTTGCCTCTTAGTAATAAATCTCAGCATGAAGTCATCTGTCTCTGACCTGAAGCTCGAAATCAACGACTCAGGATACTGAAGTTTCATCGTCTTTATGAACATTTAAGTTGGCTCAATGGCATAAATACACACCTCCTGCATTCAATCTCTTTAATAGTGGCAGGCCTTATAATGTTGTTTTTATTTTTTTTTTCTGTTTTATAAAAGTTAGCGACTCATAACTGATTTTCTCAACAGCCAAGGAGATCGCTGCTAATAGATTACATTCTGCATGATGCTTAATGAGCCATGATTGGGAAAGGAGATGGGAAATGGCACTTTGGATTGATTTAGCAAGGATTCAGTGGAAGCAATGCTACGACTCCACAAATAGCAGCAGGTTTTACGTGGTGCCATAGAATTATATAACAGGCACCTCAGCTAAAACCTTCAAAATGCCTTGCTGGCTTGAGAGCTTCACTCGCATTTTCAAAAGCTAGTTAAAGTCAGATTCTGAAAAATGAGTCTAGTTAACCAGAGGGCTTTTTAAAGCAATGTTGTGAGTAACTTTCAGTAGGAAATTATTGCATAGAGCTACAAACAACAAAAAAGAAATTTTCCCCCAAGCCCACTTGAAAAATCCTCTGCATGATCTGGAACTCCAAAAGTGGAGATAACTTATTCCTCTTGTAAACTGCATTATGCACAGAATATATGATGGTGCAATATGGTGCTCACACCATCCAGAATTAATAATCTCATTTGCCTAGGACTTAATCCAAGGCCACTTATGAGACTGTGGCCCTATTTCTTCATGGGATTTAAGCACCTAATTTTTATCAATTTCAGCAAGAGGTCAAGGTTTAGTCTCTTTTTGAGTGTTTGGGTGCACAGGTCATCAGATCATGTTTACATGCACTCGTAACGTAAAATTGGGAGGGTGTGTAATCAAAGTCCTCCGTGCTCCCTGTGCTTGGTCCACATCCTGGGTACCCACAGCAGCTCTCTGAATTAATTCAGTAATGCCTTCAAGTGACCTACCTCAGACATTCTCATCTGATAGAGCCAGGAAAGGGGGTAGCTAATAGACCATTTTGGAGTATTGTAAGATCACAGCAATCCCATATTTTAAGAGGTTAATGTAATACTAATTGGGGCTTGGGTGAAGAGTTCATAAGACAGATGAACCCGCATTAGTTTTGAGAGTTTGAGCAGCCAGATTCTTAATCCATATTCACTACTGCTTGGGAGTGTTTTTGCTTTTTATCTAAGAAGGAGAAGAAATACCGGGAGACTTCTGTAATTGTCGGCTTTTTCTGACTAACTTTCTTGACTGCACCTTCTGGGTTCATGATGGCTGATAACATACCAAAGTCATGGCCAATGAGAAAAATCAACTTGTAGGACCAAATTCACCTCCTGACTGACTCTGGCAGACCTAACTGCACTCTGGGATTTTATTTCTTCTAATATCAAAGTCCAGAAACTGACAAAGCTGTATTATTGTCAACCCCTGTAGTGAGGCTGGGAAAGTAGGAATAACAGTTAAGTTAGAGCTGCGTGAATAATTCATAGGGAATAATTTATTTGATGAATTGACCTCCTTTTTTTTTTTTTAATCTGTTCATGGCCCTGTCCACAAGCAGCCTCTGATTTTCTTTCTTCCGTTGTTACTTAAATTGAAAATATATGCTGAATAATTTCTGAGGATAATTCTTGTTCTGCAAATTTGTCCCTGAGCAGTTCACTGAGAACATTTGCTATCTGAAATCCCAGTGCTAGCTAGATGCACAGATCTCATGGTGTTATTTCTGTTCCTTGCATAAAGGGCACATACATTCAAAACAGTGTTTTCCACTCTGGCTATTGGTAGTTCTGAGTCCTTTAATGTAGTGATAAGCTCTGCAAGATATGTACTTGATTGTAAGGTCCCATTTTTGATTTATGTGAGATAAATAATATGTATAATGAAAGGAAATTGTGCTTTTTCTTCAGGGATTTTCCTATAAACCTGCAGGTGCCTCCCAGTCACATGCTCTAGCTGCTCAACGAGA
The DNA here is from genome assembly GCA_013389985.1 of Dryoscopus gambensis. Classification (NCBI taxonomy): domain Eukaryota; kingdom Metazoa; phylum Chordata; class Aves; order Passeriformes; family Malaconotidae; genus Dryoscopus; species Dryoscopus gambensis. Next base: position 50,062 of record WEIT01032152.1, read on the forward strand.
GGACAAGGAAATCATGAAGAGAAACAAATTCAGGTGTAAACAACAGATCTTAGGTACTGCCTACATCACCCTCCATAAGATTCCCGTAAGCAGGAACCATCCTGACCCAGATCCTGCCTCACAAACACAGGGACAACATGCTCAGGGGATGCAGCACAATCCACAGGACATGTAGAGGACAAGGCAAGCAACCCTGGCTGCCCTCCACAGCTCTGGAGGGACACACAAGCACCTTCACACCTCCCATCCTGCTTTCCACAGGCTTTGGTGCTGAGCAGCTCCTCAATTCCCTTTGCAGCACAGTCATTTGTTTGCTCACTCCACTCATTATGTTCTGCACTCACAAGGCTGCACACTGACTTTCAGAATCAGGAGCAGGGGGAAAATGGGAGCAAGACAGAGTTAAAAGTTTCAGCCATAAAAGCTTTTGACACATCTTTCTGTCTCTTTCTGTCCAAGTAATCAATCTTCTCAGTTTCCGGGAGCGGCTGAGATTTTTAAAAACAGCTGTAATCTGTGGTCATTGATGGTGGAGTAGATTGTTTGCCAAACTATTACCATAACTGTCAACCGAAATCAGAAAAATAATCTCATTGTGCTGGACAGATGCCTTTCCTGCATTATTGATATAGTCACTCCAGAGTAATAGAGAAATATAAAGCATTGTTCTATTTACAAAAGGAGATTGGCCAAGTCCTTGAGAGTGAGCAGGAGGGACAGGCACTTAAAGGAAGTGAGATATAGTCAACTCAGTAAAAGTTATGTGTCAGGGTCATGTGGCCTCCATAGTCAGCAGTAGAATCTCAGTTTTCAATAGCTTTTCCTCTCCTTTCTCACTTTCAGATTTAGCTCCAGAGCTTAATCTCTGACTAAATGAGCTTTCCAGGGTTTTAACGCAGCACCATGGAATCTACCCAGCTTTTTCCCCTTTCCACCTCCCCTCTGGCTGCCAGCGTGACAACCCCAAATGCATCTCTGGGACTGCTGCATTTCCAAAATTTACAAAAACACTGCACAATCCTCATGTCGCCCTTGGCAGCGAGGATAAATCAGGTCAACTCTGCACATTATAATACAATACAAGAGAATTTTGTCTGCTTGCCACCAAGATGTCTCTGAAAGCACTTTGCAAAGCAATGCACTAAATATGAGCGTCGCAGCAAATCTTTAGGCAGATGGAGCAGCCAGCCTGCATTTAGCCATAGCGCCCACAGAGTCTTTTGCTGTTACAAATGTTTGTATATAGAGAGGGGCCCAATTTTGCATTGGAATCTGCTACAGTGAACCCATAACCCCAAGTTCCCCATTTATAGCACAAATGAATAAATATCTATACAGTCAGAGGACTGGAGGTGGGACTGGAGCTTCTATTTTCACTTGAACACCATGCAGGGGTCAGGCACAGTGAGAGTCCCGTGATCAGCTGAGGACAGGCTCTGGGAGATATGTGGTCTCCTGTCCTTTTTTTTTTTTTTTTTGATGTTAAAATTGCCTCACATTTCACTGCAGGAAAAACTTTAATTTCTCATCAGCATTTTGAAAACATAGAATTTGAATTTTTTTGGAGGGGGGAGCAGGAATTATCTATAGACATAGTCCTCCATTTAACTTGAAAAGAGAAATTAGCTTTTACAAAATGACAGCAGTTTTTGGCTTATTCTTGTTCAAAAGCAGATATATGAGCTGCTAGCCTCATTTTGGTAGCAACAAAAGAACTTTTCGGCAGCTTAATGCTTTGAGGCAACACATGGCTTTTTTCTTTCTTTCTTGCAACAAAAACATACAGATGCAATCTTTGTCTCAGCAGAAAAAAGATGGAAATAAAAATCATTTCATCAAATTTTGTGTAATGAGAATTATTGTCATACTATAAAAATAATTTAAATAACAACAACAACAAAATTGCTTTTACCCCAGTTTTACTGAAACGCCTGCAAAAGAGCCATTCTAGGGAAGCAAATGGATGCTCTGGTCTGAAGTGTGAAAATCAGCAGTATGTAGAAAAAAGCAGGGCGAATTGAAGGACTAATTCTTCCTGAGTGACCACCAGCCAGTCAATAGCTCGGACCCATCACGCTGACTAAAACATTTGTAGCTTTCAAATAAGAACAAATTTTTGTGAGGAAAATCCTGACTGTCTTCATGCAGAAGGACGAACAGGCTGTGGTCAGGAAACGAATGCATAAAGTGTCCTTGACGCCACGTTTGTTGTGACTCTGCTGCTCTGAAGTTGTTATACTCTGGTTAGAGAGTTGTTCTGAATCCATTAGAGCGTGTCGTGGGCAAAGGTTTGACCCAACCCCTCACACATCACACCCCTAACTCCACTAACTCACACCCATCTCCAGCACGCCCAAGCACACACACAGGCACACACCGAGCCCCACAGTGGTTTTAATTGAAAAGCATAAATTTGGCCTGCTAAATCTATTAACGATTTGTTTTAATTAGGAACCCAGCTGCTTCCTGAGATTCTGCAGTCTGGGTTTCAGAACTTTAACCACACTGAAAATGAGTCTCAAGTGAGTTGCTTTGAGTCTTTCAGCTCAGCATTTTTACAGACTTGTTGGAAGGGAGATGTTTTGAAAAGTTTCCACAGCGTGCCCATCACCCCTCCTCTCAGTCCTTGGATGATACTGACTCAGGGAGGGTAAAACTCGACCTATCCAAGTGCTTCTTAAATCCAGATGAAGTTTGCCTCTCCTTACAGAGAGAAGTTAACATCCACTGCCCATCATAAATGTAGTTTCCAGAGAGACAAACATGGGACCAAATTAAAACATATTTAAGATCTAAGGACCCTATATAGGGACTTGATGAAGCCAGGCAAGATGTTGTCTTTACTCAGAACATTTATCAGATCACACACTAATGAACTTCTGGGCACGGGGGCACTCACAGCTGCTAGGTTTGCATTGCCACCACTGCCCAGAGGAAAAGCACTGGCTTTTGGCTGATCCTTTTGTGGACTTGTGACGATTTGCAAAGCCTTTTCAAGTCAGTGGTAAAGATACTTTTCCAACTTCCCCTTTCCTTCCTGAGGGTGTGAGTCTGTGCCAAGAGGGAGTCATTTGTGCACTTGTAGGCAAAGCTCAGTTGGAAAATGGAGAGGAATTGTTGCTTGTTCATTTACAACTTCAGAAAGCATCAGCCTTTCCCTAAAATTAACTGACAGAAACACACACGTCTGACAGTATATGGTCACTAAGCACAAGGTGTCCTCCCAAGCACCCAGGCAGAACCTACACAGCTAAAAATTCAGCAAATATCATTTCATTTTTCATTAATGATTAACTGATCATATTTCTACCCTTGCTCCATGATACAGCCACTGTCCAGGTGGGAATGACCGTCATGAGGTTCAATGAGATATGTACATAACCTCTTCCACCTTCACTGTTTTCTCTTGGCATTTCTGCTTTACTTTCCCTTGAATTTTCTCTCCTTCATGTAAAAGTATCTTTTAAAATGGAATTTTTGGATTTTTTTTCTCTCAGCTAATGCCAGTTTCAGAGGTGGGTATCCACACAACTACCCAAGACTCCAGGCCATGGAAAAGCTCTAAGAGAAGGAAGGAAAACAAAGTAAAGTGAGGTAAAAATCCATGCCATCAGGACACAGGAGCTCCGATTTCAACAGTGTTCACCATTCCTCATAGACTAATGTTGGTTTTGCTCATTTTGGATGCCCAGGATGATATTTCTCAATATCTATGGGTGGAGAGGAGTTAGACATCTAATTGTCTTTTTCCACCCAGCCAAGAGGTAAAAGCTGGCATAGGTTATCTTTCTCTTCAGCTTTGACTCAGCTACTCAGAAAAACTTTTCAAATAGCTCAACTCTTGACCACATTAGTTTATTTTATCAATCAAGCTTTGATTCATGGATAATAAACACATCAGTATAACTCTTGGATGTGTTCGCTAATAATAAACAGAAAACTAAGCTCACACTGAAGCTGGTCAGAGAATGGGATTTTTTTTCCTGCAAAAAAAGTTTTGTTGATAAAGTATAAAAACTGGACTTGAAATATTTTCATTTGTGCCATTTAACATTTCTTCAAACTAATGAGAATTCCATCTCCTTCCAACAGGAGAAGACCTCTCAAAGTCAGAAGTTCCTCCATGTAACAAGTCCATGCAGACCCAAAGCAGACAGTTAATCCCTGGACTTTGCAGAATTCCCTTAACCAGACCTACAGACACAGATTTAAGGTTTCTCAGTATCATTTTTTCATGATTCTTTGGTGTCTTGTTTTTTCCCCTGCTTCTGCTATCATGATATTCTATGAAATTCAGACTGCATTAAAGGTCTGTACACAGGAAAATGGAAGCTTGAAATCTAAACATTAAATGGGAAACCTACCAGTAATCCTCCTCTGCTAACTACTTATCTGCTTTTTTTTAAATTATGCGACTTCATTATATTCAAACCAATCTTATGCTTTGGGTTGGAAGGATATGCTTTATCAGTTTTATACACTTAAGTATATACTTTTATATAAATCTGAATGTTGCATTTCTCTTTAAGGCATGATTTAATTTTCCCAAGTCCAGCCTAAAATTTTCAAAATGTAGATGATTTTTTAAAATTTTATGTTATTTGACATTTCAAATTCTTCATTGAATAACAGGACAAAGTCCAGCAGGAATACTGTTATCTCCTCTTCCTTTCCAAATGAGTTGGATCTTGGGTTCCAACAGAAGCAAAAGCTCTAAATTACAACACTGAGAATTAAATTTAAAGCTTGGGCAGGTTTTGCTGTGCAGAGAGAGAAAGGGTTTGACAGAGAAGCTTTTCACAGTGCCACTAATGAGAAGTTTCCTAGGGACTTGGGACTGGCTGAACACCTCCTTTGCATAGTCAGAAACATAAACCCCTATCTGTGGGTGCTTGACTTACAAAAACCTGCTGATTTTAGAGTGCTGTAAGGGAGAGCCCTCATCCCGTTTCTTCCTATGCCAATGAGTGATTCCCTCCTGTTCACATTCTCCTTTCCCCCTTCTCCCAAGGGGCTGCTCAGTCCCCTTAAGTCTTTTTTGGCTTATTTACTAAATCTTCAGTCCGCTCACTCAGGATTAAGGACACTCAACTTAGGTATGATCCTCCACCATGTGCTTTGGTTCCAGGGTTGACTCATAAGTAGAAGAGTCCTTAAGCCTCAACAAGCAGATTGAAAACTCAGTAAACAAGCTGAAGAAGAGAAACTCAAGATAAGAAGTCCAAGTCTCCTGCTACAGAGGCATGAAAAGCACTTTATATAATATATTGTTGCAAAGAGGTTTTTAGTGACTTTGTAATGATTTATAAGTTGCCTTTTGTATTTTTTTATTATTTTTACTCCTCCCACAGCCCTTGCAAGTCAAAGCTGAGTTTATTGTGTACCCATTTGTCCACATTTAGCTCAATAATCTTCTCATTTAAATACTGAGAAGCAGTATGCAGAATTGCTTGTTTTTCTCAAAAAGAACAAATGCCAAAGAACTTTAAGTAATTTCTTTTTTAAAAATGTGTTTCTGCAACCTAGCAATATAAATGTTCTGGAGGTATATTGGATACAAACTTACATAATCTTGGGTATATTTAAAAGTTTCCACGGAAACCATTTCTTTGTCAAAAGAACAACATTGCTCTGGGCTATTTGTAACCCACACCTAGCACTGTCCAGCTCAGTGTGGGGACAAGGAGGTGACTCTGATGTCTGTAAAGGAGTGGTCTTGGCTGGTTTTAGCTTTTTAGCCAGAGCAGGAGGTGCTAAGTAGCATTTCTGCATTATCCATACATGAAAACAGCAACAGTGAAAGAGTTGAGGCAATCTGACCCCTGGAAACATCCAAATGCAAAGACACCTTCCTTCCCTTGCAGGGGCCCTTCTGGTTCTGTTAAGTGCTTCTGTAAGAGGGGATGAGAGTGCAAGGTCTCAGTTCTCCTCAAGCAAGGATATTTGCTCTGCATGCCGCAGGTTTTCCCTCCAGAATAAGCTGCTCTTCTAATAAGCACTGTTTTGACAGCAGCATTGCAGCTTGCCAGGAGCTGCTCCCAATGCAGCTTGTCAGTCTGTGCATCTGCAAAGGTGTCTGCACAGTTGCAGCCCTGATTCTCACACCATTCCTCATCCCCTCTTTTATCCAATCTTTCCAGACAAAACGGGAGGGGGAAAGGAAAGGGCAAACAAGTCCAGTCTGACCTTCCTCCTGCCTCCGGAAACACTCCAGTTTCCAGGGGCAGTGAGGTGGAGCTGGGTTTCTCGCTGTCAGCGGCTGGGAGTCAACAGCAGCCCATCTTATCCACTTCAGAAATGAGCCCTGGCTGATTGGACAAATATTTCCTATTTACCAGCTTCTCCCCCCTCCCGGATAATTCTAGGGTTAATCCACCACACCACCTCCTCAGCCCAGCCCCGTGATATTGACACTTAAGAAACACAGAGCTGTTTATATTTCATTGGAGAGCTCATACTATCAATTTTCACATTAGTGAGTCCAGCTATTGCACTCTTCTATCGGGATCTATTGAGTGGTGGCAGTAGAGATATCCGCTGTAGTGAAGGAAAAAAAAATACTTAGCTGTCTGATGAAATGTTTTAAATGCATAGGGTTCACCTTGGGGTTGGCTGCTGCTCAGATTTTATCCATTAATAACACGCAGGGCTGCCACACTACTCTCCAGGGCTGATAGGAAAAATAGTACCACTTACAGATCCCCGGGTTTGCCTCGGGGAGAGTGCACCAAATGCAGCACATATCATACATTTCGGGGCTGAAATTTACTCCACAAGAAGAAAAAAAAAAGACAAACAAACCAAAACAAAAAACCCCCCCAAACATTCTCTATATTAAAAAATAATACCCAACCCTATACCTGAAACACAGACAAAGAGAAGTTGCCGTGCAGGCCAGTAGTTGCAGACCTCAAGTGCTTTACTTATGCTATGAAACGCCTCTGGGCAAAACAGGGGTAAAATTTCGGTGTAAACGGCCTTTTTTAGCTTACTGCTCTGCAGGTTGACATTTCACCCAGCAGGGAGAAGAATCTGAATTGTTACAAGGAATCAAGGAGTAAAGAGTATGCGCTTGGTAAGTCATCATCTTTCCAGCAAAAAAAGTCTTATTTATTTATATTTTGTCTTTTTTTTTTTCCCTACCCCTGAAACAATTCACAGGAAAATGATCATCAGAATAAGAATTGTTAACTGATTAGATTATTGTCAGCATTCAGTACAAGAATATCGCCAGGCGCTCAAGGGTAAGTATTATTTTCATCTACTGATGAGGCTAAGAAAGGATTGTGCACCCAATTCCCTGTGCATTAATGATCTGAAGATATTTGGGTTGGGTTGCATTGTTTTCCTCTCTCTTTCAAAGGGAGCCACAGAGCTCTTTGCTGCCAGGAAGTGTTATTTAAGAATATGTGCTTCTTTTGTAAAGGGAAGGGCATAATTAGATGTTAAGAACTGATTATTGCATTGTTCTCCACAGAGATTTCCAAAAGGAACAGCATTTGAAGAAAGAAGGGAAAGTATGTATTGTGCTTGGAAAGTGAGAGGTATCTGCCTTAAACATTCTCTGTCTCCATTTCAGAAAACTTTATAAGAGATGTAACCCAACTTCCCATTGCACATTGCCTGAGAGACGCCCAGTGACCAACCATACCTGCTGTGGGACCAGAGCTCCCACCCAAAGACCAGAAAAATCCCCCATCTCCTGCAGCAGGAATCACTTGAAACATAAAACCATTTTTTTTTTTTAAGGGACTTGAAACAAGCTGAATTTGTGCCTACCCACTGCTGTTTCCTGCTACTCCAGCCCCAGGGAGATGACACACCTCGTGCTTCATCCTTTAGGCACTCAGAGAAGCAAAAGGTTTCTATCAGGCAATCCTCAGGGAAACCTTTGTAAGAAATGAGCCCTCCTGAGGAAACAAGGACTCATCCAACTCATCCAAACTCTAAGGCACTTAATGTAGGACAGACCATAAGCACTTAGTCATGGTGCACACAGAAGAGAGCCAGGCTTTAGGCTGATATCCGCTAAGAACCTCCCTACTCCATGCCATACTACACAGAATATTCGCTCTCTAGGTGCCATTCCCCCCAAAAATGTTACAAATCAAACAGACAAACCTCATGGATTTCTCTGGAAGCTCCTGGCACAGTCTCTGGCAGATTGGTCAGGGGGAGCAGCCAACACAGACCTTCAGGTGCTGCTTGACCTCCATGTGATTTTCAGCAATGGCAGCTGGGAGGGGATGCCCACCTCACTTGAGCATTCACTTTATTACTCTTCTCACAAAGTGAGGAGTGCTTCAGCTTTGCTTAACACCTCCTGAAACCAGAGAGACAGCACCTTCCCAAAGCTGCCCCTTTCTGCTTCTTCCTCCTCAGCCTTCATTGTGTGTCATGCAGGATATGGTTCTCCTCAAAAACATCTTTAAACTCTGGTTCCCACCAGTAAAACCCCTGAGGCTGCCTGTGCTTTAAAGGCTGTCACAATGACCTGCCTAGCCAGCAGAACCTCAACCCCAGTACTGGCTTGCTTCCCCTCCACTGCTGGAGTTTCCATAAGTTCTGAGGGGCTGGGAAATCCTGCAGTTTGAAACAACTGGACTTTCTAGCAGTTCCCAAGGAATTTTCTCTCTTTCTAGAAAACAAAATAGGACTGGATGTTACAGCCTGCTCACTGTATCCTCACCATTTTTCAAGGTTGCATGAGGTATTTCATTATTAAAGTCTTTAAGGCCCATTTTAAAGCTCATTTAGATAATTTTCCTACTACTCTTATCAGAAGTTTGCTCTGAAACTCTTGGATGCCATACTAAAAAAGTTCTAATCCTCAAAATATAATATTATATGAAACAGAAACAATATCTGAATCTGCTCTCTTTTCCCTTGCTACATGTAAACCACACCCTGTGCTACCTAAATATTTGCATCTAATCTACATAAACACAGAGGAAAGGTGTTAAAGCACCTCAGCCTTTCTGACCTCAGGTGAAAGGGTTCTCATACCCCAGTCATGCTTGTATAGGCCTTTTCCTTGCCATTTTTTTTTGTCTCCATGAGACCACAGATTCACTTGAGTGTTAAAAAACAAAACAAAACATTAACCCTCTACATACAAGAAATGAATCAATTTCACATTTTACCATACTTTGTCGAAAATGGGCTTCTTCATGACCAGGCAGGTTGCTGGGACCAAAGCCTGAGCTGAAGTCACCCCAGCTTTGGAGACAGGTGTCGCAGTCCTTCTTTTTAATCTGCAATAACAGCCTTTAGCTGTATCCCAATTAACACACTCCATGTGCCAAACTGTAATGAACTTGCCTGTTCTCTCCGGACCTGCTTCCAGTCTGAGGTGAGAACTAATGAATTGTCGGGGCCACAGGAGGAGGACAAGGACGTGGAAGCAGAGGGGAAGGAATAAGTGTAAAAACATCTGCGTGTAGAGGACAAAGCTCCTTGCTGTCTCCCAGGTTATGCAGCCACTTTGTAAGGATTTGGCAGCTGAGCCATCCCTTTCCTTGCAATCACCCTGTTTACTTAGGACCAAACCCAAATTCAGGTTTGCACCGGAGTTTGTTTGAACACATCCCTTCACTTCATTGTTGGGATTCAGGATTTTTTTTTTTTTGTTTCCTTCTATGCATCTTCATCCTTCATGGTTGATTTGGATTATGATGTAAACTAACCGAACATGACACAGCTGCTCTCTCCAATAACTAAGGAGATGCCGGCTGCCACTCACCCCGGTACTTTGGTGGTTCACAGCAGGGCTGGTGGGCTGATGGGGGCCCTCTCTTTTGGCATCTGTCTATGCCATCCTCATGCCGTTTGCTGAAACAAAACCAGTGATGTTTGCAGCATATGGGCAGCCAGAACACGGGTCTTTTACCTTATTTGCCAACAAAGTAAAGGACAGGGCCCAGTAGAATGGGGATATACAGAGAAGAGCTGGCAGCGTGGCAGCAGAAGAGGAAACCACAGGCAGGAAGGATCCCAGGAGTCACCTCTGCCCATGCATCCCTTTCCTGTGACATGTGGAGCATCTCTGAGCTTTGTGTGAACTATTTGGTGCTAAGTTCTGCAAGTTTTGATCAGCTGAGCTGCCTCTGCCAAACCAAACTCATCTGGCTGAGGTGGACACTCCACCTCAGATACAAAGCCTGACTGCAAACCTCACTGAAAGCTGACTGTTGACAATCAAATTCATGTAACAGCTAACAGAAAAGAAATCACTTCCATCTGTGTGCTCTCGGGCTAATAACGGCTTGGTCTGAAACTGGAGGAGCCAAGAACCTGTCAGGGATCCAATCTAACTGTATATCTAACCTGACCAGAAGTAAGAATAATTGGAAACCTCTCAAGTAGATTGTTCTTCTTAACGTACTGGGACAAGCCACACACCAACAGCTTGCACAATCTGACTTCTGCGAACAAAAGCAGTCTGGATAATTTTAGAGAAGACCCTGAGCATTCAAACTTCCAGGTTAGCTGTCTCTGTTCACTGCATGAAAAAAAACCATTAAGCACTTTTTCCTTCAGAGTAGTACCTCTAGGCACAAGGTTACAGCACTGGGCATGTTTTAACATATAGGCTGTGCTGAAACAGAGAACTTGAGGAGGATGCTTAGCGAAGAAAAATAGCTCTGAAGAGAATGATGTCTGCAGAAACCAGGGGTGACAAATCTACCGCAATATGAAAACATATGTATATGGCATTGTGAATTTAAAAGGTGCCCCACATAGTAGACATAGCTCAAATATTTATTAGGACTCAGATTCATGAAAAATGAATCTCCCTTTTTGTTAGAGATTTTTGCCTGCAAAATTAAACTCACTTGTGTGTGCTCTCATAATATGCATGTATTCTTCAAAATTGCTACCTCTCTTTCTATGTCTATAGCAATGCTTACCTAAGTCTCCATCCTCTTTTCAAAGTATCACTTATAATATCTGAGAACCTATATATTTTTATAAAACCCTTCATTTTGGGAGTTCACTATTTGCTAAAATTGTCTGGGAATTATAGGCTCAGAGGGTATTATTCCTATCTGATAATTTTACAAAAATCTTTAAATTTTAAAACGTACTTCAGTTTTTTGTGTGATTATTATAAAAATAATGTTAAAAATTGAGAAAATGTGATTTTATATCTTGCTCGAGTTTAAATAAATATAATCCCTTAAAAGAATATTATCAGACTTCTTAGTATTTTGTCAAAGATATCAGGAATATACATTAAAATGCACGTTTCAATCCATGACCATGTGGCTCTACCTCTTGATTGAGTAAAATGTTTACGAAAAACCTTGAGTGTTTTAAAAAAATGAGCAGAGTTGTATCTATGTATGAAAAGTAAAAATGTTGTAAATAAGGGAGTTGGCTTTTTTTTTTTCCTCACAGTTTCAAGCTCCACTTTCTAACTTAAATGCATAAAGATTTTTTTTTTTTGTCAGCTTCAGTGCAGAGAAACATTAAAATTCATCTCACCCCAAACCTTTGTCGGGAAAAAAAGATGTTAAATATCAGCAAATGGATCTGATAAGCTGCAGACTATTTCTGCTGTCAGAGAATGACTGTAGGACAAAAACACATGTTCAGGATTTGACATCCCTTGGCATCTTGTAAATAGCCTGCATGAATCCACACCTAAAAACTGCCAACACAAGCAAAATTGTGCCCAAGTTTCTTGTAAGTTAAGCAAGCAAAGCAGAGACATGAAACGTGGTTGGATTGAATATAGAAACCTAAAGACCCCCAAAACTGACCTTGAGATCATTTTAGCGAAAGATCTTCTCTGCACTTTTGCAGCGCCAGCCTGATTTTTTCCGTATAAAGAGCTCTGTGTGTGTGTGGATGGGTGAATGTGCAGGACTGCGTGATAAACACATTATTAGGGGAAAAAAACAACAACTTTCCATAGAAGAATGATAAGGAAAAAGAACTGCTGAGTAATACAAAATAGACCCTCCCTCTTCCTTTTTTTTCTTTTTCCTTCTCTTTTTTTTTTCTTTAAGGATTCATTCCTTAGATGAAATGTGAAGTAATCCTTTGGCCTGGTTTTAGTTCCACTTCAACTCCACCTCCTCAATGAAAGAAAAAACTTTTTTGTGATTTGTGATCCAAAAGGCATCTCTTCCCTGTCTGAATGGCATTTTCCCCCCCTTTTCTGAAAAAAAAAACAAACAAAAAAACCCAACAAAAACAACAACAACAACAACAAAAAACAACCACCAAAAAAAGGTTTAAAAGAAGGAAAGGAGGGATATTTAGAGAGAGGAAGAGGAGATCTGTTTCAAGAACCAGTTTCTTCTGGTACGGCATCAGTGTTTGTGCCACAGGTGCAGGAAGAGATTACTTCTTTTCTTTTCCCCAGTCCCCTTTTTTTCAGTCTCTCAATTCTTTTTGGAGATGTTGCTCTTCCTTTCTTGGATTTGGGTTTACCCACTGCCAGCAGGGTATGTCAAAGCTTCTGGACTCAGTGGAGAAACTGCTTTTTCCTGAAAGCCTGGGGATAGTCTCAGCATTTGAGAGGAGGATTATTCAGGGGACTATCATGGCATTAGTGATGGCATCTGCTGGAAAGGAAGTCCACACTGTGGTGGGAGATGTCACAGCCATGCTTATCCAAGTGGCCTAAATGGGACCACCTTCCAAACTTTCCCTGGGTGAATAAAATTTTGGGGTCTCCTTTACAGAAGATCAACATGTCTGTGGTCTGTGCTGGCTTTAATTCAGAGTTCAGGGCCAAAAAGAACCGTGAGGATGGTCCTACCCCCAGTGTGGCTGCGACCATGGTACAAACACACATGGACACCAGGCTTTTTCCAACCTGAAAAGTGAGAAGAAAAATCGGATGGGGTCTATGTAGGTGAGAAAGGTTATGGGGCAGTCAAGTTCTCTGTGTCAGGACGTGGTCGGGCTGGAATCCGGAACGCAATTCTCTCTAAAAGACGTGGAACTGCTGGCAGTATGCCTCCTCCCCTCCTCTTCCTCTGAAGCACCCCTGGAGTCAGGATGCTGGCTTTAATGACTCAGTAGTCTGCTTGGCTGTGGCAGATCTTGTATTTCTGGAGAGAATCAATATAAACACTTTCTTTTGTATTTCCTTTTTTTTCCTTACCCATTGTAGCACCTCTTATTTCACTGTCTGCTGTCTGTCCCCAGCACCAAAGGAAACTGTGATCCCTAATTCCCAGTGCTGCCCAGCCTGCTATAAAACTGCTCAGTGTGAAAAGTAATAAACAAAAAAATTTTTTTCTTTTTTTTTTTTTTTTTTTTTTTTTCCTTTTTTTTCCTCCTTTTTGGCAGGCTCTGGAAAAGGCCTGTTTCCTGGCAGGAGAAAAAGCCAGCCTTGGCTTCAAGCAGCCACTGACAATTCCCAGCATATGGTAAGAGAGGGAGCTTCCGCCTACCCCATCAGGTAAGTGCCATCTTCCTTACTACAGCAATGATCGATGTCACGCTTGGAGAGCGCTGGCTACTGGGAGAGGAGCCAAGCGGCCAACTGGCCAGTACAAGGGAACAGGTCAGGGTGGACAAGGCCTCTGGGTGAGGAAAGCATGCTAGCATAAGCATGCAACCAGGAAACGTGGTGTCTTAGTGCACCGTCATCTGCCTTGGGTTTTTGGCTCCGCAGCCGAGTTTGAAAGGCTTAATTTGCTTATGCTCACACTTGGGTTTAAGTGCTTTTCAAAGGTGGATTGGAGCTTTTTTGCATATGCCTTTCAGCATTGTTTGTGTGCCATTCCCTCCCTCCTTCTCCTTTGCTTTTCTTACTTTCTCTTCCAGTGTCAATTCATGCTGTTTTTATAACGAGCTTTTCCTCCTTGGCTAGAAGAAGACCTGATCCCACATCCTTTCCAGCTCTGCTCATAGGCTCCATGTTATTTTGGAGCAGCCCATCACAGTGGTAAGCACCAGGGAAGTTTCCTTAGAGTAGCCCAAATTTTGCCTTGTTTAGTCCTGGGCAGTGATCCAGCCCCAGTCTGGCCTCAGGATCTCCTTCTCTGACCCCATCTTGCACCGTGCTCTGCAGCATCACAGCGAGTTTTGGAAACCTCAGAGCTGCAGAGGGAGGAGTGTGCATGGCTGCAGTGTTCCTGGGAGGGGAACAAGGCCGTGTGTCACAATCCCACCCTCCCCACAGGGCCCATGGCACAAGGGACAGGGCAAAGAGGGGGCTCCAGCCCCCTGGGCGTTTCCATGGGATGGGCTCTGTCTCTGCAAAGCAGGTCTGCTCCCCAGGCTCCCAGTGCAGATAAGCACCTTCAAAGCCCCACTGAGACACTAAGACCAGTTCCTCAGCTGTAAATCAAAGCAGCTCCATAACACTTTTTTTCCTCTCACCTGAGCCCTGACCTGGAGGGACCACATCTTGTGGAGAGAGGGTAATTCATTCTCCATGCTCACTCAATCCATAGACCCTCGGCCAAGGATGCTGATTATTGCTAACCGGGGTGCTGTTTTTTATTGTCCTGGCAGGGCTGAGAGAGCCCTAACTCATTTCACATTGAGCTCTGAATAGCCACTGCCTGGTAGGAAGTTTTGGTGATGACCAAACCGAGCTGCTCTCCATTTATCCTATGGAGGACTGTGCACTTTGCAGCTCATTCTCCAACACAGAAATAAACTGTCAGTGGCTTCTCTTCTGGCACAGATTGATCTAATACAACTGCCTCAGCGCACACTGCTTGCACAGACAGTTGCAGTGCACATTACTGTCATTTCTGATGCCCTAAAAGCTGCTGCCTGCTCCCTCCCATGCTCTTAAATGCCTTAAATGCTCTTAAAAAGTGTGGTGACACTTTTACGGGTGATGGGGCAAGGGTCAAAAGCTGAAACTTTGCATGCCAAGAGATGCAAACAACAGATTCCCATCTCTAGGAGGGAAGCAGGATCTGATTTCCTTTGTCAGTAGGTTCATTCTTTGTGCCACATAATTATAGATAAACAAAAAGAAACACACAACATGCCTTAAATTAAATTCAGAGTTTTCTGATTGCCACATTAATGGGAGAAAGGTTATCCCAAGCAAGCACATCTCTGACTGCTGTAGGAAATCAAGCTGCAATGGGAAGTGTAAAGTAGGGGGTTGCTTTCTAGAATCCATTGTAAAAATCTGAGCTGAGCCACAGGTTTGCCAGTCAATTCCTGAATGCCATCCGTGACCAAAAGTGCTACAGGACGGTAAACAAGGAGTAGAGCCATGTCCATGAGTTTATTCACATAAACTATCAGGTAGCAATGGATGCTGATCAGCAAAACAGCAAATGCAGCTCATTTTTAGATGTCTGTGTTCGTGGTGAACTGATTTTGTGCACTTGCACTGGAAATATATAGGTGTTCATCCTGAAGAGGTATTTTAAAGTGTTGATCAAAAGCCAGGATATTAAAGTAAATGCTACAGGTAGACCACTGCTTCAATCCCAAAAGCCTAGAAAGGCTACCATATAACACTACATTTTTCTTTTCAGATTTTTTAAAGTGGGTTTCAATTTTTAATTACATGGTCTTTCCCTTTTATATCATTTGTTTGTTTTATTCTATGATACACAAATCAAAATGTTATACAGCATGACAAGCAGCATATACTTTGATCCAGAGAAATAGAAAATCTGTTGTAATGTTGTAGTGTTATAATCATCCTTTTGGTTTTGAAGTAAACTAAATAAGATAAATATTTCCAGAATTACATTTTTAATGTACTGCTAATACTATTGGCACAACATGAAACATTTACTATTAAACTGGAAAAAAAGGGTCAGTATTTAAAACAAATTCCATCCCATCATGTTTCTACACAAAATATCCACTTAGCCTAATTAACTACAGCTCCTGAGCATCGGTGAATGGATTTTCACATTTAACAAGTTCCATGGAGTTCAGCAAGAATGATTATTTCTTTTGAATAGTCATGCTTAAAGAATATTGCTGCCCATCATACGGGATTCATTACTGCTTGGTTTCAAGAGTCTGTCATCCACAGAGGGAGCAGGAATGATTCCATATGACTTAGGTGACAAATCATAAAACATAAAAAATGAATAGCTAACAGCTGTCTGGACTTTTCCTGCTGCAAACAGCTTCCTTCAAGTTGATATTTCTTCATGCTCCTAATTTTCCAAAAAAGACAATCCAGATGTTCCAGCTGCACAGTACAGTTATCTCCAGCAACCAGCATCTACAGAGAGATCACCAAAGGGCTTCTCTGCTTTTCTCTTCTTCCCTTTGTCTATTCTTTTTTTTCTTTTTTNTTTCTCCTCAGCAAGAGTAAAACTTGAGCATGGCCAGGTGTTTTCACTTCAGAGGCTCCAATGGCAATAACAACTCCAGTGCTTGGAAGCTAACAAATTTGTTGTGTCACAATTGATAATCAACTCTAGTAAAAGAATGTCCAAATCAATTGAGCTTTAGCAAGGGCAAACTGACTGGACACAGCCAGACTCCCAGCAAAAGTAGGCCAAGCTTGATAAATTTGCCCTTATTATAGCTATTGATGTTTAAATTTCTTCAGGGATGTTGTTACATGGGTGCCTAGTGGTGACAGAGGTACGATGACCTCCTTCGATCCTTAATCTACACCTGTTAGTTGGCTCCCTAGTTGCTTGTGAGTATACTCAAGCTTAAAGGTTAACAAAAGAAAAACAGGCCAAGTTTACGCGACTGCAGCAACGGATCAATGCAGAGTAAATAACCTTCTCTGTCTTATTTCCCCAAGCATTATTGATCCGAGTTCTTTGTTCTTTGTCATGTTTCTGTCTTCTAATCCCAGGGGACACTAAACGATCGGCTCATATTGGACATGTTAACTGGCACATTATGACAGCTACCATTTTGTCACTCAATGTGGTGCTACATATAAAGAACCCGCAGTTCAGAGGTTTCTGAGCTGCTCTCTCCAAAAGGAGCCTCCCATACCTGTTTTTTCCTTTTGGTTTCCTTCGTCTGCCCACCCCTGCACCTGAGGTATTTTATCTAGAGGTCTGCCACAACACTAACCTTTTTTTCTTTTATTATTATTATTAATTGCGCTTCTAAAATTTCCCCATCCTTAAAGATGGACAATAACCCAACAGTTAAAAATAATAGACACTTTTGCAGCATTCAGTGCACGGCAGGAGTTTCAGGCAGCAGCAAATGCTGGTATCAATTCTGACCTGTCGGGGCTTGTTGTTTTTTATTTAGGAACAGGAGCCCTTTCCTTTCATTATCAAGGTTACATTTAAAGGATATTGTGCTTTCCTAAGTGTTCTCAGTGGATTTCTATGGGATATTACAGATATCACTCTATCCACACTGAGCCCAACCTCTGTCTTTCAGCCGAGCGGATGCTCCCAGTGCCTTAACGGCTCTATAAACTTGCAGATTTGTGGTGGAAGTCTGTGTTCACTGGGAGACTATTGGATTTCTAACAAAATTAATTGGATTTCCTTCCTTCTGAATGCTCCCTCTACATGCCTATCTCTGAATAAAGACTTGCCAATACTAACTCCCAGAATTATACAGAAGAAAAAAAAAGGGGAAAAAAACCGAAAAGATGTGAACTTGGAAGGCATGGCAACCTACTATTGCTTATTTAGCCTTCCTCACACTTTATCTAGGACACAGAAAAAGCCTATTCTAAAAGAAAAAGCTTTTCCCTCCTGTGCCAAAAAACTCCCAGCAAGGGATCCAATCACTGGAGGAAGTGTTGCGTGCCTTTCTGTCACGGCGAGGAAGAGTCCATTGGCTGAATAGTGTCATATGGATTTAGGACTCCAAAATTCATAAGGCATTTCTGGGTCTGTCTGGTGCTTAATGGACAGCGTGATATAGATAGAGGGAGTAGGACTACATTTTAAACACAAAAAGAGGATTGATAGTCAGGAGGTAAATTCCTGCCTGTTTCCCTATGTATAGCATTTCACTGTATTAGCCATCCCTAATCACTGTGCAAATATATTCTGTCCAGTGGACAATAATAGCATTATGACTTTCCTGCCACAGAATTTTATCTTTCTCTAAGTCACAGCTGAGTCAATCTGTGCTTTGAACAGGTATTTTTGCTAACGCAAAGGAATCCGGGGAAAAAAAGCTGCTGTATATTTCAATTGAATTTCAAGTTCCTTCACATCTCCATAGCTGATAATTAAACCAACTGACCTGCTTCTGCATTGAAGCCTGCAGGAAATTAAGCAGATAATACTC
>WEIT01032152.1:68263-133876 GCA_013389985.1 Dryoscopus gambensis
TTTAGGTAGGTAGGCTTTGGGGGATAGTTTATTAAAAGAAAAAGAAAGAGCCCCAACCAAACAAATAACATTGAACTGTGAGTCTTGGAGCAGCCTCATCACTTGGCTGTGGGGGTCTCCTCCTTTTTTCCACTGATAGCACAATTTTGAGAAATGTTAACAGGAACTCTTGAAAGGAGAACCAAAAAAAGACATGTGAAGAATTTGTCCCTGTTAGGCTCAGTCATTCAACCCTGAAACCCATCTCAAATATTTAGAAGATTATTCCAATATTAATCTTTCGCAGATGGCATGTTCCCATTTTTCTTTCATTTTTTTCTTTTTTTTTTTTCCCTAATTCAAACCACTAAAATATGCTTAAGCCACAACTGGAACCTGGTTTGGTGTCTATCTACAGAAACTTATTATTTGATTTGAAATGGTTTTGTTTTCATTTGACATGCTGGAAATATATCCTTAAAAGACATTTTCATCTCCATAAAACATTTGTGTTTTTTGGACTTGCTGAAAAACTGAAAAATCCAGGGGTCAACCAGATTTAACAGTTAATTTATTCATTATTTGTCTTTCCAGCTGCAATTACTTTGGGGCAAACCCAACATATGCTAATGTTTTTATAGTACGCCTAAAATGTCATAATAAATTCAAATTATTAACAAAACTGACATGTAAAAGTAGGAGATATCTTGTATGTGGGCAATATGTGTTATTCTAGTTTAATATTTTGCTGCATTTTTCCAATCAGCATGAGGGCTATTTTCAAATCTGAGAAGAGTAATGGCATTGTTGTCCTTAAAGGGTTGGCTGGCTGCAGAAAGGACACATATACATAGTCCGTATAACCACCAGAAATTCAACACTCACTAGAATAAAGAATTTCTTCTCCTAAGTGAGGTGCACAAGTTTTTTTTTTTCAAAAAGTGCATGGGCCCTGTCCTGCAGGTGTCAAACAGCATCTCTGTTTTGCATTCCTATAATAATGCTAAAAGGGTTTGAATTTTTCTATTTATTATGTAGCAAGTTCACCTCTGCTACTCAGTAGGATGTTCTGCAAACTGATCTCACTGTTAGGGTGACATCACTATGTTAAAAATAAGCCGTAGTGGCATATCTGTGATAAAAAAATAATATTATTATTCAAATAAAATTATATTTCAACTGTGCAAAGCTCCCGGTGTGTTTGAAGTGTATATTTAAAGGACACAGCCCAAGCTCTCTGTTGCGAGAGAAAAGTTATATTTTACTATAATATTTTTATGTGGCTACAAAATGTGATGGAAAAAAAAAACCCTCTCAAAGTGTTTATTTATTAATTTAGCTTTTTCAGCTGTCAGCAATTGAATTCCCTTAGCTATGGAAGAAGTTCAGCTTTCCTGATCCTAAACTCAGTCTCCTCCCAAGGGACGGATAGCAGGTGAGGGACCAGGCGTGCATCCCAATATTTAGATATTTCAGCTCTTCTCTCCCTTTAGGTGCTAGATCCACTCCTAGATCTGGGAGCAGACCTTGATGAGCAGACTGAGACTGGCTTTTATAAAGGTGTTCAGGGGGAGGTTTTGTTTTGATTTCTTGTCTTCTCTCAGCCTGGCCTTTGCCCCTGCATACTGCATTCTTACCCTCCAAACAGAGAACAGCAGCCAACTCTGCAGTTTCATACCATTTGTGCTTTGATAGGACAGCAGTCATATTCTCAGAAATCATCAGGGAATAGGAGTGAGCAGCCTGGATTCTCTCCTACAAAGGGCCAAGTCACAAAAACTGAGAATTCTCACAAAGCTGGTTAGCAGATTGAGGTTATGTGCTCAGCTTAACTGGGGGGGTGGGGGCGAGAAACAGATATGTTGTTCCTAAATCACAGAAGAAGGTTCAGAATGTTGTGTTTGGGTATTTTTTTAATTTCTTGAGAACAGCTGAGAGGTTTCTTGGTTTCCTTCAGGCTGTGGTTTCCTTCAGGAAGCGCTGGGGAGTACAGCTGACCTTGCAAAGGCTGATTTCAGAATTTTCCCCAGCAAGTGGGTTATTGGGTAAAGGACCAGAGAGACAGATATGTCGGAAGCTCTTAAACTTATCAGGAAGGATACTTTGCTTCTTCCTGTAGGAGAGAACTGTGTTCAGCACTGTATAAGATACTTCTGATTTTCCTGATTGAAATAATGAGACTCTGTCACAGTCCTTAGCTGGGGTAAACTGATGTTAATTCCATCAAGTTTCATAGACTGAGGCTGGCTTGTTCTAGCTGGAAAACTGGTCCAAGGTCAGAGGTCCATATACTAAAAACAAATTTGTTCTGGAGCGTGTCTGCATGTGTAAGCTCATGTACAGCTTGGCTGATTTGGGATCTTGAAGAATTTTTGACATTATTAGTAATATTCCTCCTTTCCCCTCTTCTTAAAAAGGACATTTCCATAAATAAAGCTTTCAGACTGTTCAGCAGATTTACCTCCTGCCCTCTCAGGCACACCCTAACCTCTTCTAATAATACAAATGTTATCTTAGTCTAAAAAGTTATTCTTGTCCTTGATGTGCATTTTGTACTCCTGACAAGGGCCAGAATAGAAAGAAATCGGGGCAGTGTGAGGAAGGGTCAAACTGAGCATGAAAAGATGCCTCTGCCTTCATGTAACGTACAAATCAGGATTGTTAGAGCAAACAGCCACCAACGAGCAACATTATTCATAACACTTCACAGTTTTCTCATGGAAGCCGACAAATGTGCATTGCCTGAACATATTTTGTTAATTCGTTGGGTTTTTGCTATGAATACAGCTGAATAATTTCAGAGCATTTTCCTGACAGTAATGAGTGGTGCTTTGTACCTTCCCTGGGATGCACATTACTACTGTTTTGCTCATTTTATGGATGGGCAATCTGAGGCATAAAAAAGAACAGGTCAAATGCAGGATTATGGAATTAAAAGGAGCCTTGACAATTTTTCATTACTACCTAATATTCTAGAAAAACTCTAAAATACCTTATTAATCTGGGTCCTCAGTTACTGGAAGCATAATATTTTAGAGAAGAGTTAATACATTGAATTAAAAGATGGCAAAATATTTGTTGGAAGCATGATATTTTGGGGAAGAGTTATTACATTCAACTAAAACACGGCAAAGTATTTTTGTATTGCTTAATGAATCTTTAGATGCAAGAAACCTTTGGGCCATTTGTTTGATCTTCATATTTAAACATGATTTTAACAGTAACAGTTCACCCATGGCACTAAGAACATCAGTTGCAGAAAAACACACTAATACGGACCAGAGCTGAATTAAACTGTGTTGATGGAGATAACCAGTTGCATATGTTTTTAGTTAGCAGGAGCCAAATCAGATAACCACCATGCAGAAACACTGGGCCTGATGGATATTTTTTTTATATTTTTTCTGAGAAAACACTGGATTGCAGCCTGAGTCTTGGTACTACGGCCGTCCTTTTGTACTCGGGAATCAGGAAAATGAAATTCTGGATAAAGTGAAAAGATGACTGGAGAGGAAGGAAGAGCAAAGTATGTGAAGGGCAAAGGCATAAACATTGCTGCTGTTCTCTTCGTGTTACTAGACAAGGACCTTCTATTGATTTCTCCAGGCATGCTTGCACTTCCTTCCTTCAGTGACTAATGATACGCCCTTTGGGTTATGATGACACTGCATTTCATAGGCCTGCAGGTCGAATACCTGATGTATTCTCTGCCTGGCTCTTACTTTAAGTCATTGTCCTGCTCCAAGCCAGGCTCTTCTCAAACGTGAGGCAAATAAGAAAGGGAGATAATTCACGTCGTGCATCCCAGTTTGGAGAATAAAGCCAACACTTCAAGTAGATTCAAACATAGCTGGATATTGTCTGAAGCCTCATTTCCAGTCCGTGGCATAGCATCGAGTCTGGTGTCTTTAATGTTTTTCTCACAACAGTTTCCAGAACTCTGTTTCCTTCTGCAGGAGCCCCAAAGTGCATATGTGTTAGGCACACATTTCCTCGCCCACCTCTGCGTTGGAACACAGATTTGTTTTAACTTTGATTAACAATCCTCCACAGAAATTTAAAGAAAGAAGTGACTGATTCTTCTCTCACTTTCAGTAAATTAGGAATAATTCCCCTCTCCCTCCCACCCCTAGGCCATGGAGTTAACATAAATAATGTGAAACTGGTGAAGGTGACAGAAGAGTTAGGCTAAAAATGAAGAAACCTACTGCCTTCAACACCGAGAATATGGGGCGCAAATTATATCTTGGCCTATTTAATTGCCAGGCAAAATGTGGGACAAGAACTCTTGGGGGCTCCCAGTCACCAGCAATATGAAGGATTTGATATAAGTAGCCTGTAATAGCTGCTCTGGACAACCTTCTTCTCATGTTCAAGAAGCAAAAACAGCAGGAGGTTTTCAGAAGCGTGAAGAAGAAGTAAGCATCTGACATTCACTTACTTTTAACAAAAGTTTGTCCTTTGGCAACCCTGAGTGCCTTTGAACATATCAACCTATATTCCACCAGCAGACTAGCTTTTGTGTAATGAACTACACAAGCCTCCCCAGTAACCACCTGGAAGACCAGTAACACCACCAATGAGATTCAAATTAATGGCACGTAACCTTCAAATGACTGATTTGACATAAGGGTTTTTTTTTTCTCAATACTCAACACTGTTTCTACCGTCTGGAAGAATACTTTTGTGAAGCCAGAGATCCCATCATTTAATGTGCAAAATTTAGGTTGTCAATCAGGATGCCTAAATAGCTCATGTTTGTAACAAAATGTAGCTATCAGGCTTTTTCTTGAGTGTCTCATGATGTAAATGGGAATTACTGATCCAGAGATTGAGTTTATAGCTCTGATTTGAAATTTCCAGTCTCTCAAGAGACTACTCTGACTTGAGAAAAACTTAGAGGGCATAAAAATACATTCCTAATAGTCTAAAAAAACCACTGATAATGAGAAGCCTCCAGACTTTTTTCCACAATTTCTTATTCTTACAGAATACTTAGTACAGAGAACCGTTTAAATAAATGCAGACACACTGTCCCTGTCTCGCCTTCATTTGGTGCTAAATCCCCCAGACAGGAAAGAACTATTTCTCAGCTGAAGTCCAGGGAGCTGCCTTTGGTTCACCATTTCCTTCTTGAGTTGCACAGTATTTATGCTGCTCCTCTGCCAGGTGCTGATAGGAGAGGTTGATCCTTAGAGCTTTATCATGTTTAATCATGGCTCTGGTCAATAATCAGAGTGGTTCATGTTCCTTCTCCTTTTCCACGTCTGCCCAGACACATCAGCCAGGGGACAGTTGGGTAAAAAAGGCTGCAGACCAAGCACCGTGGTCCCACTTGTTTGCCTTGGCAGTGTTAAGAAGCATCAGTTTGGCTGGACACCCAAAATTTGGGTCTGGGGGCGGGTAGACCAACAAGGATGGGGATGGACAGGGAAGAGGGGAACTTTCCAAACAGTCCTTTGGCTGCTGAATGGGGGATGACAGAGCCTGGGAAAGCAGGAAAACCACCCATGTCAAATTCCAGCTGGATCTCAGGCATTGTTGCAATGAGCAAAGTTATTTCAAGTGGTGACGAGTCATGGCCAGGCATCATGAGCCATCGCCCAGGCTGGGTCTTGTCCTGCCAGCAAGGCCACGTGTCACACCTCAGCCAGCAACAGCCCAAGCAGCTGCTGATGCTGCCACTTCCAAGAATGGGAAGATGCCTGATGCTGGAAATCTCAGGAAGACAATGTAAAAACGGAAAAGAAACCTCTTTTTTCTTGTCCCTTTATGCAGCCAAATTTGATGAGACCTGTATATTCCTTGAAATCTAATGAAGACATGGGGTCAAGGTAAGGCAGGACTCACACTCATAATATGTGAGCCCCTCAAAATTACCTGCCACAGGCCAGTGAGATGGAGACACACAAATCTGAAGGCAATTTCTTACTTTATTGTTCCTGGAACTGTTTTTCCTGTTTCATTCCTCCTCCTTTTGCTGCCACCATTAGGAGGTACTGGCTGGATGCTTTCAGTGTGGTGTTCCAGTGCAGAAATGCATTGCACCAGCTGATAGAGAAATAGATTCACACACAGGGAATTCCTGAGCTGACTGCTAGTTATAGAAATATTATTCAAGAGCCAAAATTATGTGATCCTTCTTGGAACAAAAAGACCATAAAAATCAGCAAGAATTTTCCTCCATTGAGGATCTGAAAATCTATGCCGTCTCTTAATATCCAACAGACTTCTTGAGTATCTGGTGTGATTTTTTAAAGTGAAACATATGATAGAAATGGAAAGCTTAATCAAGTTTCCTGAGCTTACTAATTACTCATTCTTTGGGTTTATTTTTTTCTGTGCTTTGCCTGACAATTGAACATGGCAGACACGTAAATCTGAGAGGTTTGTTTTGCTTTCAACTAGTTCTTAAAACACCTTTTCTATATACACACAGAGATTAAAATAAGAAAGAAAGGATGTCAGCCATATGATAACAATGAGGAATGGCTGGACAGAGGATTGGACTCCTTAAAATGAGTATGTTTACCATCCCAGGATTGATGAATTACCAGGGATTTTAATTGTAAAGCTCTGGCTGCTATTGTCATATTTCACAGACCAGGATCAGCAGCTATTTCATCTACCTGTAATTTTATTTCTTTACCAAGTGCCTGATCATGAGAAACAATAACTGTCAGCAGTGTAAATTCCCACAGGACTTTGAAGATTTACTCTGACTAACTACAGATCCATCCAATATCTCTCAAGATCAGTCTCTACCTGTCCCAGACTGAGATGTAATGTGGCTGTAGACTGTAACTGTTTACAGAAGTGGGAGCCTTCAATAGATCAGTGTATGAAATCATTCCCATTCCTCCACAGTAGTCTGTAAAGTTTCCAAAGAGCTTTCCAGGCTTTCTGGATGAAAACCACTATATAAATGCAAGATGCCATTATTATTTATTGTTTCAGTTTGACAGAAAGATGGAGGGTTTCATTTTGACTTTATATTTCCACTTCGCCTTTGTTTCATAACTTTCTGACATGCAGAATTTTCCTTTGTATTCCTTGCAAGCCTTACAACCTCCCTGTTAAGGCAGAGAGGTTGGCAATGCTGCAGCCACAAATAAGAATTAAATTAGAGCAATTTTTAATTATTATTTGTGTTCTCATGAATACCAGAGACCATACTAAAGGCCTCAATTTTCAGTGTCCTTTATCAAAGACTAACTGGTTCAGGCTTTTCCAAAAATAAGCAAGAAGTCCACTTGTAACCAGCTCTGAAACGCCCTTGCAAAAAGGGGAGGTTTTTTTCACAGCCTTACATTCCTGGTAACCTTGGCCCCTAGAAATAATCTCTTGTATTGCTGTGAAAAAGAGTTTCTTTGCTGTCTTTAATAGCAGTTAATTTTCTTTTTACATAGCTGTAAGGAACGTAAATGATGGGAAACTCAAGTAGTAAGAATTACCTGCTGTTAATTTGAATACCACAGAATTTAGCCCCAGTTTGCACATATCTGAAAAGTGAGATATCTACCTCATTATTGTCCCTCGCACAAATATATTTTTTTCCCTTTAATTCATCCCATGGTATTTTGTCGTGAGAAACCCTATTATGTAATTATGCAATGAATATCATTTCTCCTTGAATGCTTAATTCCATAAGTTCTAATAAGATAAATGTTATTTGCCTCTACCTTGAGCAATCCACAGCTTTGTTGATCACAGGAAAAAAATTGCTATTCAGTATGGCCATTCTGCTTGAGCCAGCTGGAGTCTCAATCCAGTGTCATTTTAAAGAACCTTTAGAACAGTGGATGAGAGACTCAGCTCTCATCCCATTACCAGCTTTATTTAATCTAAAATGCCTCTGAGAGAGAGAGACTCCCTTATCTCTGAGTTGTGCAAACACACCGCTGCACACTGATACAAGATCTGTTGTGAACCGTGTAGGAAAGCTGGTGGTGAGTGGAATCCTAAGTATGTGAATCCAGCAGGTACAACAGGACTGAGGGGAAGGGCTGAGGTCTATGGCTGTGTCCCAGACACTGAAGGAGAAGACAACTGTTTCTGCAGTGCACAGAAATGAGAGGAGCAGAGATCTAGTTTGATGGATACCATCACCGTGTTACTAACACTAATATCTTTAGCACAGCACAAAAAGAAATTAAAGAAGGCGTGTGCTGTCTAACGTATTATGGTGCTATGTAATCCCCCAAATGCTGGAATACTCATGTAGATATTTTTTGGTGTTGTTGTTTTAGTCATAATTGCTCCAGTGTCAAATGAGATTGTAATGAGAAGTGGAGCTGTTACAGAAAGTTCACTGTTCTGGAACTTCTGAGATGGTGTCAAATAACAACTTTTTTTCCCCATGTTTTTCCCACTTTTGCAGCTGCCTCTTCATTCCCTGGTTTGGAGACTGACTCAGAAAATAAGACATTAAGCTTTAAAGCTAGCTGAAAAATAAAGGGTGGAGATGTGAAAAATGTCAAGGACTTGGCATTCTTCTTTTCATTAGCTTTCAAACTTTAACAACATTCCTTAATAGTCTTGTTTAATACTGGTTGTTCCAGCCACTGTTAGAAGATATTTTGGAAGACATGAAGCCTAGATATACTGACAAGAAGCCTGATGACTTGAGGCCCAGATGAACCAAAAATTAATTCCAGATGTTCCGTATGCATCTGATAAGGCAGAACTTGGTGTTTCATTAGGGTTTTTTGTAACAATCATGCACAACAACAACATATAGGTTGAGATTATCTAAGTTGCAGACTGAACTTGTATGAAAAAAATTGTAGGGATAAGAATACTTTGGACCCATTTTTCAGCACATTTTTATGCCAGTGTTTGCACAGTGTGTGGTTAATGTGGACTGCAAGGCCCCTTTCCCCTCAAGACCATGGTGAGATGATTTCGGTTGATGACCATCCATAGTTATTATTTTATTTGTAAATCTCAACTCATCCTTGGAGATCCAAACAGGAGTAATTTCAGCTCACAGGAGTTTACTAGTACTGCCTGTCTTCTAAATCTACTCTATGATCTGCAAAGAGTATTTAATGTTAGAATTGGCCTTTTCTGCTACTGACTTGTATTTTTGCTTGATTTCATCCTGAGCCGAAAAGGAGCTCCTGAGTTCTGGCACAGAGCTATGAAAAGTCTAAATCTTGCTCACTTTTGAATACTTAAATGAAACACCTGAGTTTGGAGACCTGGCTGTAGGACAGAGGGACAGAGCCAGCGAGAAAACCATCTCTAAAGATCATTGTGGGAATTTAATTTAATATCTGGATGTGTTGTTCTTTCTCTGTCAGCGCAGAGGACCCAGGGCTAGCAGATTCCCATCCACTTCAGCCCACTGCCTCAGGTTACATTAAATGAATCCAGACCTCAGATGAGCTGTCATGAGAAAAAAAAAAAAAAAAAAAAGAAATCAAAATCAAAACCATACACTAATATATCAGTAAAGCAGCAAAGAAATAAAGAGAGAAAAAAGCGATAAAAGTACCTGCAGGATGAGAAGTGCAGCTCACCGAGTATTTCCATCCTCCGACTGCTCCCTCTGCTGCCTGCAAGACAGTGAGAGGGCAGCCAGGAAGAGACGTGGTGTCTGTATGGCTGCCCAGGTGGGCTCTGCATCCTTCTTCCTCCCTCTGCTCTCAGCATTAGAGATTCCGACAGTTCCTAGATAAAGTTAAAGACTCATGTAGTGATCTTCACACTAATTGGACTGTAATGTATAGCCTCGGTCAAGCAAATCTCTCCCAGCACTCCTCTCCACAGACGGCAATCAAGCCATTTACAGAAGATGCATCGGCTGCTGGGACCCTGGAGTAACCTTAAACTGCACTGGCCTTTTAGCAGAAAACACAATTAATTTTGATACTGAAGGGCAATTAGGACTGGGGTTAAAATAAAAAATCTTCTGAACAGAGAATGTCAAAGACTGGGAAGGAAACTCTTTCCCTGTACGCAGCGTGTTGAAGCTCTGTAAGCACAGCAACTGTCAGCTCGCAGTAATTCAGGTCACTTTAGAAACCCCCTGTTTCCATAGAAGAAATGTAAATTCAGATTAATAAGCACCACATTCAAACCCCACTAAGACTGATTGCCACTTTCTTTCAGTCTTTGCTGCCAGACAGAGCACAGCGTCTTCTCGTTCTTGCTGGGAAAATCTGCTTTACATCCCAGAATTTAGTGAAATGACCAAATGCATTTATTTCGTACTGTTTCGTTTCCGAAGGAAAATGCTTTCCCAGCTGACACACTGCAAATCTTGACTCAAAGCAAATCATGTCAGCAACTCTGTAAACTTCTTTTTAGAAGCACAGAAGGTGTTTACAGTAATACATATCTTCATGCACCAACATGCCCCGGCGTATGTGCAAGGCAGCCAGAATTTTGGCCTCACCTGTGCAAAAGGCTTAAGTCCATATCACTCTCCATAACTTTACTGTGAAGGTGGTGAGGCCCTGGCACAGGTTTTCCGGAGAGGCTGTGAATGCCCCAACCCTGGCAGTGTTCAAGGTCGGGTTGGATGGAGCATTGAGCAATCTGGTCTAGTGGAAGGTGTCCCTGCCCACGGCAGGAGGTTGGAACTAAATGATCTTTGAGGCCTTTCCAACCCAAACCATTCTATGAATATTTTCTATGAACTCGGTAAAATTCACCAGATTTGGTGGTTGTGGGTTTTCTTCATTTTTCTTCCTCCCCAGGAGGATCAGCTGAGCACTCAGCTGAAGTCCTTGAGTGTCACTGGCACAACTCAAGCACCAGAAAAGCCATTCAAACACAGAAAGGAAGACAATGTTGAGTGTCAAAATTTTAATTCCACATTTTTTTAAGGACAAGGGATAAAAGATGAATGCTCAGAAATCATATAAATCCTGATCCAGCAACATCTAATGGGCAAAGGGAATATCTCCATGTATGCACACACAGAGTGCCTGGAAATAGGTGGAGGAGAGTGAGAAGGAGTCTTCATGTAATTAGAAAAAATCAAGGCGCTACTTTCCTTGATGTTATCAAAACCTCTAATTTTTCTTTGTATTCCCAGGTTTTCTTTCCCATTTACAGATCCCTCCATTCTGCAGTGAGCTGATTTCACATCTGAAGCTCAGTCAGCCATCCCAGATGTTTGAACAAGAGAAAGCACTAACTGATGTTAGACTTACACAGAGGGTAGGTTTTGTTTTATTTAAAAACAGCATCCTGGGAGAATCTCTCAGTGGCAAAAGTGGCATGAGAAGCACTAGCAGCAAATAGAGCAACAGAGTTCACAGGGTTAAATCTATTGTTTTCAGGGATTGATATTACTGTGTTTTATCACCCGGTTTAAGTTCCAGGGCCCCATTCCCACTAGCTACAAGGAAGGGTAAGGAGCCCAGAGTAAACTCATTTGGGTCTTTTAAGTACAACATGATTCATATTTGTGTGCAGCCTCTGTCATGGGTTGTGCACAGCCCACTGCCACAATCCATGTCACCCTCTCAATCTTGTGCCAAAGGGGGCAGGTGGACAAGATAACTTAATAGCTCTTATTCATTTGGAATTTCTCTGGTTATGGGGTAGGTCACCTTGCTCAGTGAGAGAGGGAAAGCATTTAAATCTTCAGCCCAAACTCAAGCTTCAATGTAAGCAAGTTCCACAGGAGCTGAACTTAAAATTTCTCCTCTTGTTTTCTTGCTGTTTCTTGAGGTGTCCCTTCATGAGGGTGATGCAAGGGCTCCAATGGTAACAAAAATAAAAATAATCCACTCTGTTCGTGCAACTCACATAAAAGTGAAAATTCTCACCAAGTGAGCTGCATGAGGGAGCAGGTTTAGTGTCTGGAAAGATGTGACTGTATCAGATTTAATAGGGATTCCCATGTCCACACAGATGAGGGGTAGGAGGGCAGAGCATATCGCATGCGCTCCTGCAGAGACTGATCTTCAGACTGATCATGCAATCAAACAACTTGATTGCTGAATGAGTTCCAGTTGTAGTGAATACTTAAAACTGGAAAGGATAAGATACATGGGGTTTATTATTTCTATTGTCTTCCAGGGTATATTATAATTTCCTTTTCTAGTATTCTAAACAATTTCTAAACATGGAATCAGAAATGTTTGTCTGGATGAAAGAGAAAACAAATCTCTACACTTGAAAACAGCTAGCATCAAATCTAACAAAGGTATTAACAAATTCTGATGACATGAATGCCCTGTATTTTTATACCCTGAAGCACGTGAGCATCCAAAGTTCTACTTAAATGTTGTGGGGTTTTTTTGTTTGCCTGTTTGTTCTCACAGTCTTTCCCATGGTTATCCCTAGCTGTTCTAGTTGCTAGTACAGGCATCATCATTTAGTTATGTGACAAAATGGACCAAAAAAATTTGCAAAACATTCCCAGATTACGAAGTGCAAACTGAATCAATATAGCTTGAAAGAAAAAAAGAGATAATTTAAAAAAAATTACCACATTGACATTTTTCACACATGCAAAAACTCACCATGTATTTATCCACTGCAAAAATTCAGAGTTGTGATTTTTGCACAAATTTCATTAATAAACAATACATCTGTCACAATTTTTTTTTTCTGAAGAAGGGAAATCACCTAAAAACTCTATTTAATTAACCTTTACAACCCCCTTGTGAGCTTGGCATTATTATCTCCATTTCACAAACGGGCACATTGAAACACAATGAGCTTAAGTGACTTCCTTACAAGTAAAACTACATAGCAGGTCAATGGTAGAGCTTGGAATAGATCCCAAATCTCTCGGGCCCTGGTCCCATGTTTTAAGTGCTACAAACCTTGTCTTCTTAAAATGGGTGATGTTTCAGATCATTATTTTTCGTTTTATTGAGCACAAGGTGCTCACATCTGGGATAAAACTCTGGAAAGCATCTGAAAAACGCTGTGCAATTTGAGCATCTAAAAGAGCGTCTAAGAAGGAGAAACAAGCTCTTTCATTTTGTTTAAGGGCTGCACATGAATGTCTCTGGTGGAAAATAAGGGGTCTTTAAGAATGATGTGTGACTTCTAGTGATGG
Organism: Dryoscopus gambensis; assembly: GCA_013389985.1. NCBI lineage: Eukaryota > Metazoa > Chordata > Aves > Passeriformes > Malaconotidae > Dryoscopus > Dryoscopus gambensis. Next base: position 81,273 of record WEIT01032152.1, read on the forward strand.
AGCCTGGGTTAGCAAGGGTATTTATTTTTCCCTTCATTAAGAAACAACTTATCATTCCAGTAAAGGAGCTGTTAATGAGTTTGTTCACACTCGCTGAGAAATGACTGCAGGATACTCCTCAGAGAACTTACTCTGAATGCATACATAAACCAGACACAGCTCTAGGTACAACCAACAACCTGCGGAGGGAGAGGAAGTGCTTTTGGATTTCTGCCTTTCCGTCTGTTTGCTTCTTTGTTTGTTTTTCCTCCCCCTCCAGTGCTGTTCCACAGATCTGGGAGGAAACCGGCATATTTGGAGCATGCAGGTTGGGGTCTATGTTCCTGGACTGCCACCAGATCTGTGCAAGGGGCAGAGTGACAGCGTGACACTGCCAGTCAGGCAGCTCGGGGGGAGGAAAGCAGGAGGATGTGTTCTGTCTCCAGCTCTGCCAGGAAGCCAGGATCTGCTGCCCAAATCATCAGGAGAGGGAGATGCCCATGTGTCTCGTTGCACCCTGCGCTGTGGCCCTTCATCCGTGCCCTCAGCAGCTCTGAGCAGCACCCATCTCCAGCCTGAGCAGGCCACTCATGTGGACTCATGTCCCAGCAGCATGCTGGGGGTACATCCTCTCCCCAGCAGAGGAGGACGAGGCTGGCCCTGATGTTTTCTTCTGCCTGTGCTTTCAGCATGGCCTCAGGCTGCTGGCTTGGAGTTTGTGCACTCCTGTACAGGGCAAAGTTTGGGATTCCCCAGTACTGGAGAACATTCTCCTGGCACGATTTCAGACACTCTTTTGATGTTACAGGTTTCCAGTGTGGGTAACACATAATTAGGCTGGGCAATGGTGTCAGAGAATTACTGAGCAGACAAGGCAGCCTGCCCACTTGGGCAGTCCAGAGATGATTGTCAGACTGCTCGTCATGTCTTCAGACTGTTTCCAACAATACTGAAAGTCTGTGTCTGGGTTATATATATAAGTGTATATATATAATCTCTCCTCACCATCCACCTATTGTCCTCCTGTTCTTTTTTGTCAGCTGTTTTGAGAAGTATTTCCGACGCAGCAGCATGAATAATTGTTGAGGTTTCTTGTTTGTTTGACAAAATATGGATAAAAAATGGCAGCATTTGCTCTTCAGACTCCAGTTCTACCCCGAGAAGACCCGCCCTGACCTCCAAAACGAAATCAGTAACTTCACTCCTCTTCATTTCCTCATCCTGTGTCTAAACCCAGGGGAAGTGGGTTGAGACCTTTTGCACATAATCTGACACACGGCACGCAGGGCCGGAAGGCAGAAAATCATTTCAACAAAAGGCCAGAGCTCTGGGTTAGGTAAATTCAGGAAGGAGAGAGATAGGAAATGGCAGTAATGTCGCCAATAGACTAAGAGGATCCTGGCACCAGCCAGAGTGTGAAATATGAGGTTGTGTCTAACAAGGACTGAGTAAAAAAAGTTCAGCGCACTTTGAAACATATGACACCAAAGACATTTACAAAAACAGCTTTGGAGAGGAGGTGGGAAGACATTTATTTTCTTCAGGGGAACTGCCCTCAAAGAAAAGAATCGTGTTTGATATCCAAGGCTAGGACAGCAGGTAGGATAGCCAGAGGACTCACCCAGCCATGTGACACAAACCCAGGATGAGCTTCCTATGTGAATCTCACCCTTTCAGCCAGCCAAAGGCCCTGCAGCCCCCTTGTGCAGCATATGTGTGTATGCTCATGTATATGCTCGGCTCACAGCCCTAGGTGAGCGCAGTGAGGTTTGACTCACACTTATGGAGATCCATGTAACCACGCTTACCTGTTACCAGAAGAACTCAGTTCTACACATTTTTTGAGTACTTCCAGGAATGGTGAGTCCCTGGACAGCCTGTTCCAATGCTTGGCCGCCCTTTCAGTGAAGAAAGTTTTCCTAATATCCAATCTAAACCTCCCCTGGTGCACTTTGAAGTTATTTCCTTTTGTCCTGTCACTTTTTACCTGGGAAAAAAGAATGACCCCCACCTGTCTACAACTTCCTGAGCTGGAAATAGCACAAAAATATCTTTCACTAACTACTTTGGCAGCTCCTTGACTGAATCAGGAAGTTCAGAGGTAGACTGAAAGGAAGGGAAAAAAAAAAAAGGCAAAAGAAAAGCAGAAAAAACCTCAACCCACACACCAAAAAACTGGGACCCAGATAACTTGATTTTTTTTTCCCTGAGACTTTAAAACTTGCTTGATATGAGCTTGATTTGTTTTGTCAGTAAAGGGTAAAAGTTCCCACTTTCAAACAAGTAGGTAGATGTTCTATTAAAGGCAATGACAGTTTTGTTATTAACACCAATGAAAACAGGATCCAGCTCTTCATCACCCATCTACCTCCCAATAAACCCACATATCCTGAGAGAATAGAGGTTCCTTTTGACTGTTACATGTTTTGCTACACTGTCCTTGGACCCCATCTGCGTCCTCTACCTGAATTAAAATGAACCCTCCTTTCTTTATCCTCCCCCTGACTTCATTCCCACTGACCCTCTATTCAGCTGATCTCATTTAAGACTGAGTGTATTTTATTTCTTTTATGACTTTGTCTTCTGTAAGAAACTCCCAATCCTTCCAACCTCATGCCACGTGTGACATTCTGTCCCCATCAAAAATCAGATCATTCCTTCAAAATAAGAACTGGCACCAGGTCAAAGTCCTGAAGATGAAAGGAAGGGTTAAGTTTACTTTCAATATTGGAGGAGGGTTCGGAAATAAATGTTGAGGTTAAAAAGTCCAGATGGTAATTCAAATGTATCCCTGCTATAAACATGATTTGATTTATGGGAACCACTAATGGTATCTCAGTTTAGATCTGGATGGCTTTGCTTTCTCTCATCTGTAGCTTGAAATTCATCGGATTTTTTTTCACTCCCACCATGAATCTTTCACTACAAAGAGATACTCCTATCAAGAGTTTGGGAGTTCTTTAAAACCCAGCAATTGATAAACGTTAACAATCCTAATCCATGCAAATTACAGTCTGAAACCTTTATTTATAACACCAAGCGGATGTGCTTATTCAAAGCAGTCTAAAACAGCTTTGACAAGTTCAGTCCTACAGAACTGTATCTCCTATTGCTGTTTTCTCTCTCCTGTCCTTCGGGGACCAAACTGAATCAGTTTTCACTTTTTTTCTGACGTTGCGATTATTAGGTTTCTCAGTTTTGTCAGAAAAATCCATCAGAAATGTTTATCTCATGGGGCAAATAGCAATGGAACAGCATGTTTATCACTTCGAGGGCCATAATCTACAGGCAGCAATGGCCCCAATCTGGTTTGTTTTAAAACACAGAGGCTGAAAAAGAAAAATGCCCATGTCTGAAATGTGTGATGGAGATGTGCAGAACTGCATTAGCCCTGACACCCATTTCTTTATGTCTCTATATTTCGGCTGTCAGTCATTACATATATGTTGCCTGAAGTCCTTACAGTTTACTGCTTCCAGCCTTGAAAAAGCAAAACATTTGGCCTCAACCATTAACACCTCAGAAAGGTAGCTTTTCATGGTGGACTTTGCAGAAATCTGTGTTCCCAAAGGAGTTACTCTAAATTGCAGGCTCCTGGGGGAGGTTAAAGTCTGATTTAGGGAACGGTGAGAGTGCTTTCAAAACAGTCATCATGGATGGTCTCTGTATGACCACGTTCGTGTTATGTCTGGGTACCCAGTCTGTGTTTAAGACACCTAAACTATAGATAAATGTCCTTTTTTAAGGCTATCCAAACAAGCAGAATAATAAGTAGATCAATGTTTACAAGACACATTTTTTTCCTTTATGCATGCCATGGAGAAATAACACAGAGCACAGCACACAGTGAAAAATGAAGAGTGTCTTAGGAATACCCCGGCCTCATTTGTTGGGTCAGCGAATAATGAAAGAGTAACCAGGTATTCAGGATCTGAGTTTTACAAGGATTTATAGATGCATTGATTGGCTTTGAATTTCTTGTGTCTCCAAAGACTTGCAATGTGCTTCCACCAAACCATCAGTGTTTCTCCTAAACTCCTCAGGCTGAGGGAGTGTGGGAGTGAAAGAGAGCAAATAAACCACGTGGGAGAGATGGCAAGTAATTCCCTCTTGTGACATTTGGATATTTAGCAAGATAGGAAAGGGAAGGAGAAGGGGAAGGGGGAGAGGAAAGAGAATGGGAAGGGGAAGGGAAAAAGGGAACGGAAAAGGGAAGGGGAAGGGGAAGGGGAAGGGGAAGGGGAAGAAACTAAATGATCTTTAAGATCCCTTCCAACCCAAGCCATTCTGTGACTGTGAAAATAACTGTAAGAGATCAGGGACAGACATAGAGATTTCAGCCAAGTTATTCTTATAGAAACCTCTCCTTTACAGATTGGAAGGAAACCAATACATAAATGGAGTTTTATGACAATCCAAGCCTGCTGATTTTCAAGACTTGTAGTCAAATTTGCGTGGTGGTTCTCTGTAGAAGTCAGCTCTTATCTCCAGCTGTGGCAATGATTTGTTGTGTGGTATTGAGTAAATCATCGTGTTTCATTACAGACTTGGTCTGCACGCAACCTCCTGCCAAAATAATAAAAGGTGATAAGTCAAAATCAGTTTCATTAAGCTGGAACAAGTCAATATTTGGATGCTCTATACTGGGAATGGGAGTGGTTCAAAGTCAGCACCCGAAGTGTAGTTCTAAGTGGGCAAAATAAAAGCCATCAAAATAGGAAAATTGATTTTGGGAACTTAAATCAATGTGTGTGCCTGTTACAATTTACACACCTGGCTAAAATACTATAAGATATATGCTTGCAACCACTAAGTATTGCTATTATTCCATGAATATTGCAAGAAAACACTGACTTTCCACTGAAGGTAAGTGCTGAGATGTCTGGTCTGAGATTAAGTAACACAAAGGCCTTGTCTGCACTCCTGGTTTCGTTTACGTGATGCACAGCTCCATGTAGCTCTGTGTAGCTCTGTGTAGCATTCTTGTTTTAGTGTAGCTGGAAATTGTTCTTCATTGACTTATTCTGAACTGGAATGAGCCTGCTGTAGCATGCCTTAGGACATCCATTGTGCTTTTGTACTGGTAGATCTAAACTGGTATCAAATTAACACTTTCATTTAAATCAGTGCAACTCAATGTGTGATCACCAACAGAACCAATTCAGTGAGTGTTGTCTTTAAATGAGCATTTCAAATCTCTTTGGCTGCAATCTGAAGTGTCTACAGGAGCCATCAGGATCAGCTCTTTCCATACATATCAGCTATATTTTTCATGATACGTGCAGAGTATTTGCAGGAATAAATGGGAAGATGTTTTTCCCATATGTGCACGAACTCTGAACTCCAAGAGTTCAAGTGGGTTCAGTTGTTCTCCTCAAACTGTCATTCTAGTCCTAATTAGTACATGGTGCCGTGAGCAATTTAAATGGAATATATTAATAGAGGAGAATTCAGAGGAGGAAAAAAGAAGCCCTCCCCCATTCCCCTGCCTGCACAAACTCTTAAATAAACAGGGGATTTCTTAAGGGTGCCTCACACCCTTGCCACCTCCCCCTTTCCCTTAACAATAAAGATTGAGGGTGGGAGACGGAGAAGGTCCGGATGCTGTCTGCCAGGGAGGGTTTCCCACAGGAGATAGCTGTAGACTCCCACTGCTTCCAAGGAGTTGTGGGGGATGGGGGCATGCTGAAACTGAGCCATGATGGTTCAGGGAAGTGCTGTTTTATTTAAACCCTCAAATGGCTTGACATGCCCCTGGTACTTTCACTGCCTAATTATAAATGAAAGGAAAACGGCAAGAGAATCCCCTCCTGTTGACCATTTCCCACTTAACAAGGCAGCGCATGTCGCAGTCTCTACCTTTTTAGCTCTGTCCTTGCTTTTATCCTTCTGCAATTTAATCCTAACTCAATTATATTATTACAGCGTGTCACTTTGAGTCACTTTCCCCCTTATTGGCATATGGCTCTTTTCAGTTTCACTGCTAATTCTTTTCCAGTGGACTTGTTTAGAACGTACTCATTTTCTGCTTACACTCTGTGTTATTCACGCATCGCATTTCTGCAATGCCTGGCTAACTTCCTCGGGAGGAGAACGGGAGCCGGGCATCTTCGCTCTCTGCATATATTTGCTGGAGTTTCCATCCCGAATTGTCAAAACACAAACTAGATGGCAGGAAAGGTGAGCAGCATGCCCTGTCTGTCAGAAATGTGGAGAGGACACTGCCCTCCGCTGGGTCTATTCCAAAGCCCTGGGCTGGAGTGATGAGGAGAGCTGGTGAATACTGAAAACTGTTTTCTGTCTCTACTGTTTTTTCCTTTTTCAATTTTTCCACCCCTTTTAATTTTCAAGTGTGTTCACTGACTCCTTGTGTTTCTTTAGCCTTTCCTCCTTGTGTCCTCCACAGCACAGGCTCTTCCTAGAAAGATGATCCTGCAGGTTCTGGTTTCCTGGGGAATATTCCAACTGCCCATCCATTCAAGTTGTCTTCAAGTTCATATATGGGCTACTTGACTGATAGCTAATTAACAAATGGATCTAAAATGTCACTACTGGGGGTATTTACATGTAAAGGAAAAAAAGAAAATTATCTGGTGCTTCACAGGCAGAGAAAGAGGACAGTTTTGAAAATATGCACATTTTTCCCCCTCTCAGCTAGTAGGAGGAGACGGTAACTGCGGAGACAACCCCAATGCTGACAAGTCCTAAATGTCTCTTTCCTAAAAGAAAAAACAATCCCTTTTAGGTTTTCATAGAATCCCAGAACAGTTTGGTTTGGAAGGGACCTTAGAGATCATCCAGTTCAAACACCCAAACCAGGGTAGGGACACTTTCCAGTAGACAGGTTACTGTTTTCCTTAAGCTTGTTTACAAATGAAATTGTACTACAATAGAGAGATAGTGGAGAATTTGGCTTCTTTTGGTGTAAAATACCCATGTTTCCTTTCCACTTTCATGCACATTCTTATTCAGGATTGCCTTTTACTGACAGAGTTTGTAGGTGGAATAAGCTAACTAAGGGAAAAGCTTGTTGGTAAACATCCAGATAGATGAGCCCAGAGAGGAATTTCCTGTTTGGGAAAAAAAAAGAAAAAAGAAAAGCACACAAAAAACCCCCTGAAGACACAAGCAAGCAAACAAACAAACAAAATTAATGAAAAATAAAAGTCAGGCCTCCTTTTTCCAAAATCTCACTTACATGCAGGCAGAGAAACACAAGCAAACCAGCCACAATAAAATCCCTTTACTGCAAAGACAAAGTCAAAATTAAAATCAGTTTGTTCAGAGACAGATACTCTCAGATAAGAAGAGCAAAACCTTCTGTCTCAAGGTGACCTACAGTTTGCCCAACATCTTTCTTGAGTTCAGCAGCTTCACTGAGGGAAAGGGCTACATCCCCGGTTTTCCCACTTCTCCACATATAGCTCTGGAAATGAGTGACTTGAATTCAAAGGTCAAGATCTGTTTTCACAGGCAAAAAACATATCTCTGTGCTGACTTTTGCAGTTAGATAACTTGCACACTTCAGTGCTGAGATAAGGACCAGGTAGGACCAGGTTTACAAATTCAGGTTGTTGTAAGTTGATAGTGGAGTGCCGACTACACCTGATATGAAAGGAGATGTAGAAAATTACACATGGGGCTGTGGTACTAACAGCCATACAAGAAAAGCGAGGGTATCGGTGGGGTTGATTACGCGTCTTCTCTCTGAGTTAAATCAAATGCAATAATTATGGAAATCCTGTGAGTTCCTACTTTTTATTTCAAGATGAAATCACGTGAAAAGATGCTCATGATTTCTGATAACAGGTTCTTAAGTCTTAGGTAGTCAAACACAAAGACACGGCTCTCTTTACCCTTTGAATTTTCCTTTCCTTCTGTTAGTACAGTTTAAACTTCATAGCTACATTGCTGAGCACTGTAATGACTCTGAGGTTACAGCTAGCAGTTAAGATAACATGGTGTTATTATATCCAAAATCATGTCCACTTCACAGCTGTCCTGAGTGTCCTCTGTTTTCAGACTTCATCTGGGACAAGAAGCAGCTAATTCTCCATCCTCTTACAGGCCATTGGGTCAGGCTGGTCCTTACCATCATATCAATTTCCCTGAATCCCTCAGTCAACTTCTCTGTCAGGAATAAAATTTAGTCTATTTATCCTAGCTCCTCCAGCTCAGCTTCATGTAGAATAACTTCCCTCCGCCGTAGATTGTAGTCCATGCACCATACAACTTCCTTAGAAGTTACATTCACTGATTAATTGCTAGAGGAACCAGGGGAAAAAAGAATCTTGATCGATTTGGGAGGAAAATGTAAATACACTTCTTTTTGGAAGAACTGTAAATTTAGGACAACTGGTATTTTTTGTTCTGGTGTTTTTTTGTTTTTTTTTTTAATAGAGGTGAAAATAATTAATTGAATTCTCACACCAGAGTATCTGTTGTACTGTCCAACACGTTTTGTAAAAAAGGCCTCTTTGAATCAGGTAGTTCTTAATGATTACTGAACAAATAAATAGGAAAAACAACAGCCCTGGAAAGCAATTTATGGAAAGAAAGCATGAAGAGGAGGTGAAACCTAAAAAAAGTTACATCTGAAATGAGTTTTGAAGGAACATATGCTCTCATGCAGCAGATTTTTCAACCTCATAGGAAATATGGTGCTGAAATGAGAATAGGTTGATGAAAGGATGAATTTGTTTTCGATGCAATTTCCTGTACATTTACATGGGAGTATTTCCCCCCTCTCCCCTGTGAAAGTCTTTGACTTAGTGCTTGTAGAGGTGTGGGAGCCAGGACACCTACATTCCCTTCCCAGTTTGGAAAGGATTCACATTTTTCCTGATGACTCTGTTTATCTTCCTGAGCCTCTGATGATTGTGGTAGGTACAATAATGACCATCTTTGCCTTAACAAGCCTGCAGTATGGCTCATCAGATAAGGATATTGTGATAAAATCCCTGAATTAATGCTAAGAGTGGTTATTATTTTGCAAGATGGATAGCCCACAAAATGCCACTTTGCTATTTCTAGTGACTGGCACTTGTTTAGCAACACAGAGCACAATTTAGAGGAGGCTTTCCAATTCCTACTGGATGGGATCAATTTGACAGAAGCATCAGTATCAGGAGATCCTCTGCTAGGAAAAGAACTATCGCTCTCCACTGTCTTTGCCATTTACAGGAAGGATTGGTGCCAGCAATTTGACTTTCATCAGCAATAAAACAGAGAAGAAAAAAAAATTAAAAAAGAGTCGCAAATGATTCTATAATGTCCTTGAAATTAAATTAAAAATAGCCATCACTGCCAAAACTCAGGAAAAGGACTCACAGCTTTTTTACAGTGCCTACTACAATGTGGATTTATGATTGCCAGAATACTGCTTACTGTATAACAAGTGTAGTATTAAGTGCCATATTGGACTACCATATGGCTACTAACCTCAGAGGTTGGTAGCAACTATCAGTGTAGAAATTAGTGTGCAGAATGAGCCTGAGGATAAAACCAGTTATCACTCAAGCATGCTATATAATTGGCTGTAGCAAGAAACTAAAAAATGTCTCGGAAACCAGATGGATTTGAAATGTTCCATTATTCATAAACACTTTTTTTTTTCCTGCTGCAATACTTGTTCCTTTCCCAAATATTCTGTTGTTAAAAAGAATAATTACCATGCAGAAGCAAAAAGTAAGGAGGATAAAAGTCCTTGCTGCTGGGAGGGGGTGGCACGTGTCTTGTGTCTACGTTTTGGCCTGGGCAGCCCCGCTGCCCACAGTGCCTGGGTTGGGGGCAGCTGCTTTGTGCCAGTTTCTGCAGGGACTTTGCTGTTCTCCTCCCATGGAGAGCAACACTGGTGAGGGTGGTGTGGGTTTGCGTGGTGATGTTATTAACAGCCCTTCACAGCTGTGGAGGCTCATCCCTCACGCAGTGTTTCCCTCCTTTTTGATCACACAGATGACAACCATTGTAATCTCCCTGACAGGAACTGCCTCCCCAGAGGACGCCGCGTCCCCCCACACACACACGCTCTCTTCCTCTCCCTCCATTTCGCCCCACTCCTCCCACCTCATGCCTTTTCCCACTCCTTCCCCAGCTGGACCCACAGCTGAAGCAGGAAAAGAAAAGAAAGAAAATAATAACGAAAAAGACGCCTTTTGTGTGTGTGTGTGTGTGTATGTGTGTTTGTGTGGACAGGAAAGGGCAATGATCTTTGCATGTAATATCAAGTGGGAAAAGAAAACAGAACTTCAGTATGCAGGAAAGGGATACTGCATAATCCACCTAAACTCAGATCAGGGCGGGAGAATCTCTATGGGGGATGAAGAACAATCCCTCTCTCTCCTGCCCCACAACCAGCCTCTTGAAAATGTCTTTTTCTCACCAGAATAATAAAAAAGGCAATTCAACCCTTATTTGTGTGAAATAGAGGACACATGGGGAACCTCGTCTTCCTATTGCCCAGTTAGCTTTCAGCATTCCTCTGATTTAATTCTAATAATCCAGCTATGTTTGGAAGGCCAATTCCAGCTGAAGAAGGAAGCCAACCCACAGTTTCATCTAACAAAGCAGGCTGAGTGCAGCAGAAAAACAAATCTCTTGGTTTGGCCTTTCTCTCAGCTGGATGCTAATATCAAAGACTGAAAATAAGGATGCTTTTAACATTTGATTTATGGCATACATAGGTTTGTGGTAAAGAGGAAAATCAAATCTTTTTTTTTTAAGGATCTGAAATTATTTCCATTGGATCTTCAATAAAACCTAAAAGTTGGATATTTTGTGTGTTTGGGTTTTGGTTGGGTTTTGGTTGGGTTTTAGAGTTTTTTGTTATTGTTGTATGGGAAAATACAGTCTGGTTCAAGTGAAAATTATTGAGAAAATGAAAATATTTTATTATCTTCTTGGATTTGAAAATTCTACAATCAAAATTATGTTATAAAATGTAAGAGAAAGGTTTCAAAATCAGTGACACTTTCAAAGAAACCACTAACTTCCAAGTATTTCATTCCGAAAAAAGAATATCACAACATGGTGAGACTTACTGCAATAAGAACCATTTCCTCTTCCAAAGGCATTCAAATCCAATAAAACTACAATTACCCAAATATCTTTTCCCATCTATTGAGGAAAGAAGGAAGGAAACCATCCCCATGCAGTGATTTGTGTTTCCTCTTCAATGGCCCAGCGGAGCACTGGTGTAACTGCTGGGTAAGAGAGGGTTATACTGAATTTACTACCTTGACCCGCCGTAGGTTGTGTTACTGAGTCAATACTGACACATGTTTTGGGCTGCTAACTTATCGAATGCTTCATGTGGAAAAGAATTATACTGATAAATTTGTGGCTTTGTAAAATAGAGTATCTGCAAGGGCTGGTCAGACTTGGGGAAGGGGGAAACTCGCTCTAGTAGGGTGATGATTTGAAGTGTGACAGCTGAGATACCTGCTGCTTGTGCATACATCCTACCTTCAGGTCTGTACATTGACAAAGAACAGCAAACAGCTGAATTTTCTGAATTTTTTCATAAAACTAACTTCTGGAAGTGCAGTTCCTCAATCAGAGGCAAAATTATGCTCAGAATCAAAGCATGGATGTTCCCTTTTGCTTATACTAGTTTTAATCTCTAGTAAATAGTTTATTTTCTCTGCTTCCCTAAACAACATTTAGGTACAGCTCACCTGAAATGACCAGAATTGCCTTATATATTCCACTTCTCCATTGCCAAGGGCCAATTGCCTTTTGTTGCTTAAAGTTGGTTATGATTTGGACTCATTTTTCATTATTAAAATGTTAAGACACAAAGATTAAGATACTGAGACAAAAATTAATTAAAGAGGGATTTGGAAGATGAGTGAATGGATAGATGAAAAAAAGTAAGTTCTATGACCTCTGCTGTCACAAAGCTATGGGATGTCAAGGGGCTGTGGAATTTTGCTTGTGTATCTGTGTAGATCTCTTGTCTGTTCACTGTCATTAAAAATGTTTAGCCAAATAATGCATTAAAAAAACCAGAGACACAACTTGCACTGTTAGGCCCTGCACAACCAAAGCAATATCTATCCATCTATTAAATCTGTGGATAGTGTTTTAGACTGAAGTTATGGTGTTGCACATACAGGACATTTATTTTATGCATTGCCAGCAATACTGCTGTAGCGTAAAACACTTATTTTATGGTGTACTGGGTTTGGTGGAAAGTTGCATGAATCTACTAATTCCAGGTCAGCAAGAGAGTTTAAAAGCTCCCATGATCAGCCTATGTCTGACCTGAAATATGCTTTTGTCAAGACAAGCTATCTAGAAAATTTAAAAGAGAAAGAAATGTGTCAAGGAAACATCAAAAATCTGTGGGCAAAAGGGTGGGTTGGAATGAAACACCTCTAACAGACACAGTCCTCCCAGTTTCAGACATCTCACACAATGGTTTTCAACAATAAAGGTGCCTCTGGCCCTGGTATTGAAGGATCTTATTTTCAAAGTTATCACAAAGAAAAGTAATTTCATATTAAACTATTTCTTTTGGCATTTCTCTCATCATTCATCTCTTTTAATAATTTTGCTTCCTAAAACCAGTGTAGGAGACTATTAGCAGAAATTTCTAAGAGAAGCAGCAGAGCTGAGGGCAACAGATTCTGGTCACTCCATTGTTTATAGGATATCAACCACTCCATCCACGAAAAAAGCTGGTAAGGTAACTGACTAACAAAACAGAAGAGTGCTTTTCCTGTTTGCTTCTGAATGCTGGGAAATTTAATCTAAAATTTAATCTAATTAAAGAATGTGATAAAGAAAGAGGAAAATATCAGTAGACAGGGATCTTCATCTCTGGATGTGATGTAGAGTGCCAGTAACTGTATTAAATGCCTGAGTCTGCCATCCCAAAATATAAAGTGTTCAGGAGAGAATGAGCCAAGCCAACCTCTGTGGTGCGTGAAGGTGAAGGAGATGCCTAGGAGGTGAGGGCGAACAGATGGGAGAGAGAGAGCTTAGAGTTTGAGCAATAACTCTATTGTTCAGATCTGCTTCTCTCCTGGCTCTGCCGGAGCCCGTGCTCACACGGAAGCACCGGCTGGCCTGTCCCTGAAATGTCATGGCTGCTGGCTAAGCCTGCCCACTCTTCCGTGGCTGTGCAATGGGGGACAAAAGCACACAAAAAGTGCTGGAAAGTGAAGAGCTCTCCAAGCCAGTGTGTGCACAGACCATGACCTGGCCACCCCTCCCAACCCTACATGGAACAAGGAGAGGAGCTGTGGTCTGTGAGCTTCTTCCTGAGGGATGCATTCTGCACATCCACTCTTCTAAAACATACAAACTAAGAAATTTAAATTCTCTGTCTATGCCTTCATGGATCTATGGGTTCAAAGGGTCAGCCTGAGACTTTGGCACTGGATAAATATGTCGATATTAATTTCTTTTCGAGATAAGATATGGTGGTGGCTTTTATTTTTTGTCTTAACGGATAGAGCTGGGGGATAACATATCTCATAATTTTGAAAATCATGCATCAAAACTGGGATATTAAAATGTTTGCCATCACATATATAAGTGTCTCAAAATTAGTCTTGCATTCTTGATCTCAAGGAAAGGGCAAATCAAATCCATTTGCCTTGTGGAGATCAAAGAATCATAGGATTTGAGCACAGATCTCAAGGGCATATCTCAAACCTGCCTCATGGCATGATGATTTTCAGGTGTACATGAGTCCTGATGGATATTTGTGCAATCTGCATCTAAAATCTTGATGTCTGATCAAATCACTTATACTGGTCCATATGCACAAACGTTATTCCCTTCTCCTCTCATCCGGGAGTTCACAATCTGTCATGATAGAAGGTTTCTTGTACCTTTGGATGCATGGCCAAGCTGTACTTTTAATATAATATTCATCAGCTTATAGACTACTGTGGAAAAATGGAAAAAAGTGGATTTGTGGCATAAAAGGGAGAAAAAAAATGAAGGGAAAAAGAAAGAAAGGAAAAAAAAGAAAGAATGGCATTCGGAAAAAAAGGACAACCCTGTCAAAACATGACAGCTGATCCACTGCCTGTTTTATGCTATTCATAGAAAATGCCAAATTCTGCAAATAGTAACCACATGTACATCGGCTTCGCAGACTCAATGTTCTGCTGCAAAATGAGACGTTCTGTATTTTAGTGTGTCATCAAAGGCAGTGAAAATATCACTCCAGCCTCCTAGGCTTAACCCTCTGGTCTCTCAACTGTTAAAAGTTTAATTCAATGGCGGTGGGAGCGAGCAGCAACACATCCAGCTTTGTGAGCGGTGCTAACGGAGCTGCCTAATGTATGCCAGTTGCACATAAAGTCAATTAACAAATCTGTTACCGCGCCATTTTTATTCATAGCCATGAGACCATTAAAGCGACAAGACTGCATCTGACGTTTATGATCTTGTTCGCATTGCCAGAGGAAGGAGGGGTGGGGGTGGAAACAACTTTGTGGCTCTGTAGCATGAGAGAAATAGCACCATTCAGAGACATAAGGGCTCTTGAGCAAACGCCGGAGCTTCTGAAGTCTTTTTCTTATCTCAGTCCTGTCCCTTGCTTGTGTCCCCCTACTTTTTCCCAGTCCCTCCTCCCCTTAGCCCCTTGCTTGTGCCTTTCAGGTTTCATTTCAATGCAGAAAGATTGGCTTTTTAGTTCAAAACTATAACGTAATTGTCCTTTTTTGTGGCTGGCTGATATTCCCTTTCACTAACATTTAAAAGAGTACTTATGCTGAATTGAATATGGAATGGGAACAGCTCCTGGTGCTTTTGTGTGTGATGGGGATGGCTTTGCGAGGAGAGGCTTGGGCTTCAGTTGGCTGTGTCCTTCTCCAGGAATGCTTCCAAGATCTTCTAAGTGACCACGAGCTCTGAATAGAGTGTCCTGTTTAATCATCTCCTCCTCAACAAACAGCCTGTGCAACAGCTACAGTAAATTGCTTTCAGCCTGGAGGAGCCAAATCTTGGGAGTTACACCATTTCTGCCTTGGATTTTCCAAAATTTTCCAAACTGTGCTGGCCTGTGTGCTCTTCTTTCATTTTTTCTGAGTGCCAGGAGTGTGAAGATGAGGAAAAGAAGCTGTCAGTAGAGCACTCTGACACATCAGTGTCCACACTTAGCTAAACTGTTAGAACACTTCCAGTATAATCTACATTCCCTGCTAACAGAAGTAATTTCTACATATGTCTCCTGAGCTTCACTTGGTCCTTTTTCAACTGTGGTAAAGGAAAGAAGATTTAGAAATGCTAGGGACAAATTATTTAGTGGAAAATACTTGAAGTCATGAAGCGTCCTTCCTTTAAACTCAGCCTCACATTGGTAAGAGTACAACTGGCTGCAATAAGAGAGTTAATGTCCATTTTAGTGGGTATGCAGGTAGGTAAATAGTTAAGGAGGGAGACCAACAGGTTTTATGGCTGGGTGAACTGATTATGATACAGAACTGATAAACTCTGAAATTGTTTCTAGTGTGCAGACAGGAAGGTTGGGGGCCAGCTGTCTTGAGAATCTCAGATCACAATATTTGTCTGCTACAGAGTGCCAAAATTCAGTGGCTGACATCCTGGCTCCATTAAAGTTGCTGGGTAAAACTCCAGCAGATGTTTTACCATTAAGTTTAGCTGGATCAGTTTCACCAAATAGCTGCAGGGGCTGTGTGAGATGGCAGGATTCTCTCCAAGATTGTAGCAGTGGGAGACATCCTTGTGAATGTTTTACAGCACTGGACCTCCGGAGGAATTTGTCTCTTGGGGATGCTTGTTTGGGAAGAGGCAGGAAAGAGTGTAATCGGGGAGGAATATTGCATTTTGGTTACTGCGAAATGAAAAAGAATAAAGAAAGCATGAGGAAAAATCAGTTTCATGTTCAGCTAAGGCAAGGAAGCTGAGATGGCCAAGGTGAAAAAGGCTCATATATATTAAAAGAAATAACTCTCGTGTGTGCCAGCAAAGCCTTCCAGTCAGATCAGAGCTGTGTTTGGTTTCAATTTCAATTTTTTTTTATTTTTATTCAGAGAGCAAGATGATCTGAAATCATTGATAAAATTCCTCTAAGTCCACAGGCAAAGCAGTAGCAGCACGAGGAGCATTCATAACAGCTCAATATTAATTTCTTTAGGCATTTGTATTACAATAGATGTGAATACCCTTCTGCTAAAGACAGAGGGGCTGCTGCTCTTCTCACCCACAGAGCTTTCACTTGACCCTTTTGAATCATGGCATCAAAAGTGCTCACATTTAACAAGAGCTGAGGAAAGGAACAGGTAAAATATTCACAGTTATCCTATGGTTATTTTCTAAAGAAAAAAGTAATGATGAAAAAGCTGAAATATTGACATAGTCTCACTGTTCCAGTTCTTATCCTGGAGTGGTATCTTACTCCAAAGGAGACCCATTGACGCTACTGGACACAGATATGGCTAAAACCTGCTTGCATGAAGGATTATCTTAGTTTGTGAGGGTGATAAAGTGGATCCTAAGTGTCAGATCTAGCATTCCTTTTGTTGATGGAAGCCTTTCCACTCACACTGCGTGTCAAGATCTTTTCCCAAACAATAAATCCATTATCCTGCAGTCCCAGTGGAAGAAGTCCCAGCCTTCAACTGTCCACTGCTGCTTTCCTCACCCAGAGATCAATAAAGTTGACCTTACCTACAAGACTTTAGAAACTTAAACATAGTTCTTATGGTGTGGCTACCTAAATCCCACTAAAAAGCACTTCTGAGGACCTAGACTTTAACATTTGTCAAGCTTTCCATGAATGTCTGACAGAAGACAATAACAAAATTCCAGTGACAGCTAAGAGAAGCAAGAGAGGAGTTACAACTAAACTTGTTTAGCCACTGATGCAATTAGAAGTGGAAATAGCTGCAGAGAATATGCAGAGAGCATTCTCCCTCTTTTCCAGGAGCCGTGCATCCCTCTGCACGACTCAGCGCTGCAGCGTCATGTCGTGGGGGGAATGGGTGCTCTGGAAATCAGCCTTGAGCATCTGAGAGGGAATAAATCATAGCCCAGCGAGAGCGAGGAGACTATGCCAACATTCCTGCACGGAGAAATGGGCAGCAGGCGAGATCCTGCAGCTGGTGTACTCTGAGTACAGAACACCAAGGCCTTGAACTTTTTCCCCCTCCTGGGTCTCTTCCTGCACTCCTCCTCCCTTCTTGCCATCTCTCCCTTGAGCACCCGGGAGAGGAAGCAAAATTTATACTGCTCTGCCCTTAAAATGCTGACTTTCCATGTTTACAGGGATTGTTTACACAGAAAATTAATCAGTTACAGTTTTAAATTTTAATTAAAGAATGCTTTCCACTGTTATTGCAAAACAGACAAAAGCCCATAAAATGTATATTTGACTGCCTCGCTGTGTTGTCTTTGGATCGGCAAGCAGCCTTGAGATCAATCATGCGTGGTATTTTTTGAACTTTTTTTTTCCTAAACACAACACTCTTCACACAAGTTGCGCTATTTTTTTTAAGAAATGCCCTTCAAAATAAAAGCCAGACTCCACAACAATATGGAATTCTCCTTCATGCCTTTCTTTTTCGGACCAAAAATGAAATCCTTAGTCTCAAGTTGACCGTGGGATATTTCAGCCATTAAAAAACCACAAACAGAATCACAGCTTCCATAGTAAAGGCCTCAGACTTGTGTACTTCAAAGTCAGTAACAAAACTCCCACAAACTTTGATTCAAGTGTTTATTACATGCTGTTTGTTCCCACAGCTGCAGTTCCTGGTTTGAACATAAAGTGTAGCCATTTTTTCCCCAGATCTCAGGGCCATTAGCAGAGGTTGAAGATCACTTCGAGGTTTGCCATTCAACCTGTCTTTCCTAAAGTGCTTATCCATGGTGTGTGGGTGTCTCGTGAAGGTCTGTGGAAGAGTGTGATTCTAAAAAATCTAGCCCCAAAATTTTACAGTCATGACGAAAAACTACAATTAGGTCTGCTATGCCTGTGCCTTCTTGGCAGTACAGTTAAGCATTTTCTATTCTCTTGAACCAAAGTAAGTTCAGATGAATAGATCATCACTGTGAGTGCCAGTGGCTTAAATAAAAACGTCTCCTGTTTCTCTAGCAATATTTGATTGTTCTAAGTTAAAGAAAATTTTTTTTTCTGATCCTTCTTCCAATTCATCCAAATACTCATGAATATCTGAGAATACCCTCACAAAATGAAGTTTGATTGCATTAACACAAATGCTTGGCAGTTCAAATCTCAACAGAGTCAAACCAGATGGGAATCACCGAGCTTTGAAAGCCACTTTGCTACCCACTGGTCGTGCTGGTGACCTGATTGTGTCACACAAGAGATACCCCGTGACACAGACCTTTCCTGCTCACTGTGACAAAACAAGAAGAGACTTCCCTAATTCCATGTGGAAGATGACGTAAGTATTAGCATGGTATCTAATTTATTTCCAAAGATAAGAACACCCACAGGTCAGGCAGTGACATGAGCATCTGGACCACCAAATGTCAAGCAAAGCTGCAGGTCGACTGTTGCATATTGACAGGAAGCACAGAACAAAAAGGAGAGAAAAAGCTCTCCATAGGCAATCCAAAGGAAATAAGAAAACATGTAAAAATGATAAGCTAAGGTAAATGATCAGTAAGAAGCCTCTCTTTACATTTATGCCTGCAGCAGAAATTACTTTGCGTTTCTAGAACACATGCAGTTCTAAGGACATGGAGGATATAAGAAATTTTGCCCAGATGTTTTTTCTGTTGCAACAACGGAGGTGACAAATCATCAAGAAGTTCAACCGTGTTCTAGCACTGACAAGCAGGCAAACATCTATGAATATTTTATCTGACCTATATCCAAATTATTTTAGCAGCTTTGGTCCATGAAACTCCTCTGGAAACATTGCCAGAAAGATAACAAGTCCTGGTATGAAGGTCACAGCAAGAACAGAACTTTGAAGGAAGGTGTTTGGACAAGAATAGAAACATCTGTTAGTAGAGATGCCCTAGAACGGTCAGTGCAATGTATGGGGTATCAGCTTTCAGCCTGCAGCCTCTGAATGACAGATTCATGGAAGTTAACAGCAAAAAGACCTTTGCAGTTCTCTCCTCTGCTAGCCTACATGACAGAGGTCATAAAATTTCCTTGAATTCTTTCCTTGCTTCAAGTCCAATAGCTGAGGCTAATTTAGGGTTAACATGGAAGAGGAAAAGGGGAGAGATTATTTTAATCTGAAAACTTCATTTAGTAATCGGCAATGAAAGCTATAACTGGAGTAAAAGCGATTATTCCACTTTAAAATTTAACTTCATTGCAACAGTCTATAGACATATAGACTTTCATACCATATACGTGTGTGTATATATATACACACATATACGTATCGTGTTTCTGGTCTAAATTTGTCTATCTTCACTCTCCAGCCAAAGTAGCAGTATTCAGTACTTGACAAAGTACTTACACCCACTCACTTTTGACTGAGATCAAGTTAATGCTTTATCTTGTCTCCAGCAGCTCCTTCAGAGGCTCTGTCTCAAAAATGTTTTTCAATCCTTTGTTTATTCGTAGGCTGTTTTCTAACCCACCATCACCCCCCATTATTTTTTCAACACTTTCGGGGTACAGCTATGCTACTGGTGTTGTTCAGATCAGGAGAATATTTTCAAAGGAAATCTCATGATTGTCCTTCCTTATGCTGCTTTAGTTTACACTTTCAGCTATCTCGGGTGGCTCCAAATGGAATTATCTTTTCAGATAAAAAAACAGTGCTCCAACCCCAAAGAGCCCCAACTGTTGAGGGGACATCGGGTGCTCTGCATTCGTTTTTCACTGCACAGATCCTGCACAGATCCTCTCTGATTGCTGTGAACTAGTTCTTAATGCAGACACAACCTCAGCTGTGGATGCCAAAATCTGGATGTGATATTTCAGGAGTGGCAGCACAAGTGCCAAAGAGAGAGCTATTATAAACACGCTTCTACTCTATACTCCTTAATGTAGAGGTACACGAGTCTTTACAATCATAACCAATGAAGGAGGCAATGCCACATGGGAAGAAAATATGTATATAAACAGCTCCCTGCTACTGAAAATTATAAGGAGTACTGAGTTTGTATGAACAGAGACCTTCTGTTAGGCAGTTTCAAGTGGGAAGAAGACTCCTAAAATGGGAAATACTGTTTCATCCCCAATGATTTTTTATTCTTCTCAAAATCTTATGCTATTAAGCAGACCCTGGTATGTTGAAAAGGTAAAATATTTGCTCCTCAGTTGTGTTTTTATAAGCTCCTGCTACTGAAAACTTGCCAATGAATTATTTGACTTCATGTGTAACGAAGTCACCTTTGGGATTCCAGGAGACCTAGGTTAACTTTCCTTGGAAATGTTTATTACTGGACACTTACAGATGTGTCTGGTCCTCAATTAATACATGAAATATTGTCTGTTTCTTTTCTTAAATGTCTTCTAAGGCATTTCATGGACACATAAAATCTTTGGCTATTATTTTGAGGAGTACCCATGACAGCAATTGAACTCACTCACTAAGTGCATTTTTGTGCTAATTAAATATTCCAAACTTCTATCAAGATTATTGTCACCTATTTAATGGTTCATTGAGTTTATGGGCCATGCAAGTCTCTCTTTTATATTTTCACCAGGATAGTTATAGCAACTATTCTAGTAATGACAAATTAGGGAACATGCAGAGGAGATGAAAGAACCTCAGTGCAGTAGGCCCAGTTTTTTCCCAACTTATGCCAATTTTATGATGTTGTAATGGCATTGACATTGATGGAATTATTCTTCATTTTCCCTGGTGTCAGTGAGTGATAACTAGTCCTGCTTAGTTGATATTGAAATATGGTAAACATGGCACTCCATCTATTTGACCATTTTCACCTTTTGACCCCTCTCCAAGAGTCTGTAGTAAAGGTCCCATCTTTGGACAGGGATAGGAAGATGGGAATAATATTGTCCTTCATTTTGTCTGTAAGAATTTTCATCTTTTGGACTACTTACCTGCCAGTCAGTGGGAGAAGGCATTCTGACTATTTGCAGTCAGGGAAGAAGGTAAATGTAATTCTGCAGGCACAACTATGCAGTGGAATAGTCAAGATCAGATGTAAAAGTATCATTACTGGAGAAGGGAATGGCTGTTTGGAAAGACTTTTAGAAAGCCTTGTGTTCACGAGACATCTTTGAACCAAACTGAAAATAAAGTACAACTTAAGGACTTTTGTAAACGAATTATTTTTCTTTCAGTACCAACAGGGCTCTGCTCAAATAAGTCTATTAGTAAAATATTCTATAATAAAACTGTTCTTTTTGCTCTTTCTAGTTTTAACTTCATGGGAGCAAATGCACTATTACTGCTAATAGCAATGCAGTTTGATATAATGAATAATAAGTAAAACAGTGTGCTGATATTGTACCTCTCACCTCCAGGTGCAGGATACAGAAATTACAGAAGAGCCTACATGATTTGGGGTCAAAAATCTAATTGACTGACAAGCCCCTGCCTCACTTAGGGGCTAATGAATGTTGTATTGTGACTGTTTTTCTTAAAAAGTAACATTGAACTGCTTTCTATTCATAATAAATTAACACATTTTAAAGACTTCTTAATATTTGCCTCCACAAAGCCATGATTTTTGTCTGAACAGACCTGCAAGCACCTGTTGTAGCCAGTTTTAAAAATGAGGTCTTCTAGCTTTCAGTTAATACCTCATAGAAATAGCAATGTGATTTCAGTGGCACTGATCTGATTTCTTCTAGTGCAAGACATTCACGTTTTCTCTAAGTATCCCATGCATAATTCATGTGGGGGCTCATATTTGATTATTTATAGACCTTTCTATGACACCCCCTCAGTGAATATTTGCACATCTCCAAGATAGCAGCGTGAAACTTTCTCCTGAAGAAAATTTCCAGCTAAAGACTTAACACCACTTCACTTTGCTCTAGGCCTCAAAACAGCTCTAAATACCACATAAGTGTCATACACATTTCATGTCAGTGCTCTGCACAGGAGAATGTTTCCATCCTGAGCTCCCTCATTCCTCAAGCAGAAGAGCGAGTCCCCACACATTTGTGTGTGTGCGTCTGTGTGTGGAGAAGGCGAGTCAGCTCCTCAAAAGTCATGGGGACAGCTTGTCAGAGTCAAGAAGGGAACACAGGCCTTCCAGTTCCCCAGCTCTTCACAGCAGGTGCTTCCTTTCATCCATGATCAGTAATATAAAATCCTTCTGCCTAGTTATTGGATTTTCCACAGCAAGAGCGTAGAAAGGAGAACTGAAAAGACATTCAAGGATGTGTAACCCTGTCCCAGCCAGGAATAACTAGGCCTGTATCCTCCAGAAAAATATTTGTGCAGATGTTTCTAAAAAGCTTGGAAACTGCACAGCAATTAGCTCTAGTGTTTGAAATATCTAAATGATAATAAACTTCTTTTCCCAACCTAAATCTTCTATAGAACAATTCAACATGTTATTTCTTTTTCTACCCCTAGTGAAAACAAGATAAGCCTTTTATTGTTTGCCTCCCTCCAATTGTTCTTATATGTTGGAAGACCACATTCAGGCCATACTTAGGTCACTTCTTTTCCAGACTGAACCATCCCAGTCCCTTAAATCCATCCTTACTCCAAGATCCACCCAAAGGTGATCATCTACTCAAAGAAAAGAGCTGTTCCCCACCAGGTAAGATAAAGGACACAGGTTTATGGATGGTTGAGTGCTCCTTGGAGCTGCCTTTCCTAGACACTGCTTTTGCATTTCCCTCATCTTATGATCACAGAAGGGAGCAGCAGAAGTCTGTCTGTCTTGCAGCTTCATACAGGATCCATATGTCTGGTGCTCAGCGCGCAGTTCTGTCTCTCCATGGAATGTCAGCTCCTCCCTGAGCTCCCTGCCCTATGTGTCTCTTGCTTCCCATCTTCCTGTGCGCCGCTTCCCTCCTGAGAGATTTTGACGAAAGACTTTAGAAGACAATACATATGATAAATGCATATGTGTGCGGTTTTTTAAAGAGAAAGTCATAGCTACTGATAGAAATGTTCTCAAAAGCCACAATGTAGAGAGTGGTGGTGTGAGCCTGAGTTTTGTTCTCGTTCACAGGGATTTTATTCGCATATTTTACTGTCAGTTTCTTGACATTTTTGTCAGCTTGGATCCGGAGGCCATAGTTGCCGCCAGCAGGTCCTACCACATTTTTATTCTCCATTGTATTTGCAGGGAATAAATAAAAACAGAATAAGAGTGAAAGCAAGAGAGAGACATGGCAAGAAAGAGTCAGAGGTTACTGGAAGAACTGCTTTATGCATTTTTCCCTGCTAAAGAACATCCACCCAACAAAAAAAAGCCAAATGACTACGTAGCATTTTGCACTGAGAAATTTCTTTCCTCAGTTACGCAATGCAGACTTCAGGCAATGTGGTTAATATGTTTGAATAAGAAATTGCTCATTCCCTCTCACTCTTTGTCTGTCTTATCCCTTCTTTTCTTTTTTTTCCTTACTTTTTTTTTTCTTTTTTTAAAAATTTTCTTTCCTGTGTGTTTCCAGGCTGCTGTGAGATTTCCCTCACAATACATCTATTGTTTCCCAGTCACATCACCACTGGCTGTAATCAACTCTGATTTGTTTCTTTCTTTTTATTTCTTGCTATAACCATGAGACTTACACATGCAACAAATAAACGTAATTTACCATAAGGTTATAAACAAGTTAACAATAGAAGTGTTTATTCCTCAAGACTTTAGATGTTGTGAACAAGAAGGAAGAACAAAGACCTTATTTTCACTTCTGAACTTATAAATTAATGTTTGATTCCCTATGCTTGGTTTCTGCTTCATCAAATGTCTGAACCATAGTGTCTGGAATTGACACCATTTGTGTCTTTCCTGCATACGAGTCATAAAAAGACAGAACAGCAACACCTCAGGTGTGTCCAGTGTTCAGTGCAGTCTCAGACAAGTGAAAATTTCAGTCTCTTTGATGCTCCAGCATCCAGGCTGATTTGATGTTTCTTTTTGCTGTTGGTATAGCTTTAATTCAGCATCTTCAGCATCAGCTTTTGTAAAGCTGGTATAAACTTGTCTCCAGCCTGTTCAGTCTTCTTCTGCCCTGTCATTTTACCCCTGTGCACTATCTCTGGCATGAAGGGAAAAAATAAATTTAAAAACAAACCAACCATAGGGATAAGATAATCTTCTCTCTGGGTTCTTCCAGGATGCAATACAGAGTCCATTAGTCATAAGAACAAACATCCCAGCTTCACCTGACTTTGGATAATGCTTCATGGTCTCAGCCTCATGTTTCAGACTTCCCAAAAGCTGTGTCAACTATTGCAGAAGTTCCTGGCATCCACTCGCCCACTAACAATTGCATCAACATCATTGATTTCTTTTCACATATGCAACTCTAACAGCAGCCACAATGGTGTTCGGTCTCTTATGAAGTAGATCAGATCTTAAAATGGTGGCAGTGAGGTTGAAAGGCTCTTTAGTCATCAAGCTACTCAAGCAGGTGCTTTCTGAAGTAGAAAGAAAAAAGTCAAGTATTAAAAGTCAGTTGTGGAGTAAGTGCTGCATCTCTTACTTCAGACAAAGGGAGTTTTGTAGAGTCCCATCATCTACACAAGTGAATTGGGAATTGGATATTAAAGACAAAAAACAAAGAGATATCTGTCCTGTAGCTTGGGGCACCGATCAAAACACAGCGTGGGAGGGCAGCTGAGAGGTTAACCCTTCCTGTAGCCTTCAAACTGCACTAAAAATGGCCTTTGTATGACAGAGAATAAGCTTTACAAACCCCAAACTCATGGGTCATTGTGGTTGTGAAAAGATACTCATTGAAATGGGAAATGGATCATGTTTTTGTTTCTTGCATATAAAATTGTTTTCTGAGACTTTCAAATGACCTTTCCATGGATACTGAACTTTCCCTCATTTGCCAACATTCAAATGTACAAATGGTTGTCCACAGGAACTACCACACATGGCAAAATAAATCTCATCCATTAATTCCCTTTTCGTTGAAACATAGCAAAAGTAGCCAGATAATGTGGGTGAACATCAGATACATTTGAAATATTGTGAAGGTCTGACAAACGTGAAACTGAAATAGGGCAGGTTAAGTTTATATATAAGGGGAAAATTCTTTACTGTGAGGGTGGTGAGGGCCTGGCACAGGCTGCCCAGAGAAACTGTGGATGTTCCATCCCTGGAAGTGTTCAAGGGCAGGATGAAACTTGGCTTGGGCTTGAAACAACCTGATGTAGTGGAAACTGTCTCTGCCCACGGCAGGGAATAAGATGGAATAAGATGATCTTTAAAGTCCTTTCTAACCCAAACCGTTCTATGATTCTGAGATTTAGCCCTTCAACACACTGACATCAAAATAGAAACCAACTCTTTAATTTGATCAAATTTAGACAGCTCATTTAATCTAATAACCAGTTGCAGCTTCATATTAGAACAGTAATTAGAACAGACCCTACAAAATGGCTCCAGGATAGACCAGGGAGAGGACCCTGTACATTTGCTTTGGCTAAATTTAACTCAAATTCATAGGTCTAGATCCTGTTTAGTTTTCAGCTAAGTGCCACATATTGCACAGTATCGAGCCTTGGCTGAAATGGAGGGAAAAAAGATATTGAAGTGGGCTCAGATAGGCTTAAAAGTCAAATTAAATCTTTCTGAACCAGGACAGGTCAATTTTCTATTTTAATTGTTCCTTTGTGATTCTTTCTATGAATATTTTTTACTGCTGTTCAGTTCTTTATTGCTGGCTTTCCTACATAGGCCACAGAAAACTGTCTTCAAGGTAATTTCTATGTCATACTTCGTAGCAATGCCTTTGACTTGAAATCTGCTCTTGTATGAAGACATTACCAGGCTTGCAAGTACTAGAAAATTAGAAAATGTGCTCAACATTTCCTTTACCCATTGTTAAACACAGGTGCAAATCTCCAAACTGCACTGAGAGACCAATTACATCATGGTAGCACTCCCAGTGCCCTCACTTTGCCTGCAGGTCCTTGAGAACATAAATGTAGAGGTAAGTCCAGGTGAGGACTGCTGTGACAGCCCCCTGGAAGTACCTGTCCATCGTCACCAATGCACCACCTGCAGCATTCCTCTGTTTTTGGAGTGGCAGGACGCTCGGGGGTCGCTGTCAGTGTATGGTCAGCTGGCAGCTTTGGTGCAGATGGGGACAAGAGGGTACATTGTGCAGCTGGGTAATCTCTCCACTATTTCACGTCAGTGCTGAACAATGTAATAAAAGTTTGCAGATGAAAATACTAAGCTGGCTGGAAGGCAATAATTCATGTTGGGTTTTATGACATTGGCCATTTAAGAGCTGTAGGAGGGTTTGAAGCAGGAACACAGCCTGTTTTCTAGTCAGGGTCTAGCTCCAGCTCTACAACAGCAATGTTTTCCATACAGAAGAAGATTTTTTTACCAAGTCTTCTAACTTGCCACTGCTGTCTGTGTCTATCTTTGGAAGCTAATGATGTGCAAAGCAAGGTGCCCAGAGGAGGGATGCAACTGCATCATAGTGTGTGTGATTTCTACCTACTTCAAAAATAAGAAGGAGAAAAAGTCCACACACACATATACATAAACTATTTAGTTTATGAAAGGCTGAATTCATAAACAGCTGCATCTGGGATAGAGTAAGAACTATCCTCCACTGAGTTAATAATAACAAAACCCAGAAGACATAAGTGGGGAGGTCATAAAGGGGTTTATAAAAACATTTCATATGCAAGTAAAATGTGGCACAACACATTATGTAATTTTATTTATATATGTTTGTTTTAATTTCTTTACCATGTCTTTTGATTAAAATGATTTCCCTCCTAGATAGGAGCTGTTTAAACATGTAGTTCTTTGGGAAACATGAAGTTCTTTGGGAAACATGATGATAGGCAAGCTTTTTCCTGTTTGCTTGTGTGTGCTTTTTATGCTTAACACAAGTTCCAGCTCTGCAGAAAAAGCCAGAGAGATGGAACCTCTCTGATGTGTTATTCTCCTGCAGGGTTTGGTGAATCCATGTGGAGCTCACCTTGGAGTCATAAAATCACTTTCCTGTATACACTGGTACTGCCACAGGGTATTTTACATGGTGCTGAGTAACACTGCTCATAACTTCCTGCCTGCTCAAATACTGTGGACTATGTCAGTGAAAAGAGAGCCCAGGTCTATTAGAGGGTAAAAATGCAACTCAAACATCCCCACTCTGTTGATGAAGCCCCAGTAAAACTGACCTTGAAAGAAGTTGATATTACAAGAGAAAGGATTTGGTGACTTCTTGAACAAGGGTATAAAACTTGACTGGGTTATTTAGGGCTGGCCTCAAAAATCTTACTTGGGATTTGGAAATCAGGTCATTACCTATGGATACAATCTCTTTATGACTGCTTGCTTTCTAACAGCCCCGAATGCACACATTTATATAGTTGCAACATATAAAACACTGTATTCAGAGAGATAAGAATCCCATGGTGTTGAGCATGTAAGGGATATGAAGGAGCAAAGGCATACACACACGTGGAAATGTAGGAGCATGGTTTGTTGTTGGGATTGCAAGAGTCTGTAGTGGAATACAAGCAAAATTAATAATTTAAATAATAAAGGGAAAAAAAAGACACTTTCCCACAAAAATCAGACACATGCCAGTGGTACTTTCCCAACCTAACTGAGAGGAAAAGCCCTCTTGGCTAATTCACTGCAAAGCTAATGAAAACCAGACAAGGGATTGAAACCAAAAAAGCTTTATGTTACAGGGAAAACAAAGCTTTCCAATGGAAATTATTCATTATAAAGAACTGGTTCACTGAAATTAACAAAAAAATATGTGAGAGAAACACCATACTGAATGTGTTTTTGGTGATAACAATCTTACATTTATATATAGCACTTTTCAGCCAGATGGACTCCAAAGTGCCTCACAATCTTTGGTACTTGCACAAACGAAATGTAAAGAATCACTTTTATGCCCCTCCATTGAAATGTATCTTTTCTGGATGAATCACTTCAATTGCATAAAAAGTGCTTTGTGTCACGCAATAGTTTATTATATATGTAGGCAGACAAGCTGACAGAACTTAAGTATCCAGATTTTTCCTTAGCCAGGGCTGGTTTCAAGGGTTAACACCTCATGGGAAAGGAAAAAAAAAATACAACATGTTATTAATGCCTAAAGTAACCAGAGCTCATTTTCTTAAGACGGTGTTGTCCTAAGCAAACATGGAGTGATTGTCTCATTAACTGCCCAGTGGGAAGAACGCCTATTCCAGTCATCAATCACAATGCAGCACTTCAGGTTTTCATTAGGAATCTCCAAAATTGCATCGTGTGTAATGTACAGCCCCGGATGTGTGTAGCCACTGAAGGCATCCTGGCTGCGGTTGCTGTATGTTTAGGGAAAGCCAGTCTCTGCTCCTGTCAAACTCCTTTGACAGCCTCGACACCTGAAGCATGGGGCGGTGCGGGGAGAAGCTTTCACACAGTGACCGGGAGCTCCATCTTGCAGATTTGCTTCCCCTCCCATTCCTTTATGAAAATGGATTGTCAGAGCAGCTGGTGAGACAGAAGTGTCTGCCTGTATCTCAGTGTGGCTGGTACTGTGATCCGCCACCAGTACATGCTGAACCAGGCTCCAAACGGGGAGGGGGAAGGGGGCAGTTTCATTTGCTGCCAAATCCCTTAAGCAGTTGCTTGTTTTGTCTCTCTGTCTGAGCAGATTTTTCTTTGCTTTTCTTCTTACTCCACCTGCAACATTTTCCCCCCACTCTGTTTTCTCATAAAAGGGGAGGGAGGCAGGCAGACACACATAGAGTGGTTTTATTTTTATTTATTTATTATTTTGGGTGCAGAAGATGCCTGCCAAGAGGAAGCCTGCAGTTACTGAGCTGCGCAGGAGGGCGGAGAGGTTGGCTGCTCTTGGTGGTTCTTGGCGCTCGGAGGCTGATTGGAAACACCATGCGTGACAGTGCACAAAAAAGACACGCGACAGATCGCCAAATTTCACAGTCCCACCTCGGTACCTCCAGAGGAGCAAGGAATGCGCCCTGCCGAGGAGCTCCTCGATCATTAGTCTGCTTCATTATTAGCAGATGTTTCCCAGCCCATCCATACATATGTGCTGCTCTGTCTGCATGATCTGCCCCTAGAGAAGGTCAGGCAGTGCCGGACCAAGGACCACTGGAGCCACGGAGCGTTTCGCTACCGATGTGGAGCATCCCACAAGCAGTGTGGTGCAAGCCTTCAGCTCCCCAGGCCAAAGACATGCAAGGGAACCTTAGCCCAAGACAGAAATTCCCCCCACTCTCTGCAAGCCCCGTATTAACAAGACCTGTGCATATAACTATCCTTCATTTGCTTTCACAAAACAAGACTGAGGCATTGCCATGTTGATCCAAACAGCCACCAGAACACACATGGCCAGCAGCAAGTACTAGATGAGTTCTGCTGACAAGGTTTATGGCACAGACAATGCCTGCCTTGGTGTGCTCTAAGGGGCTAAAGGTCTGGTGTTATGTCAAATGGTAAAGTTAATAACCATGGCAATAAAAGAATAAAGCAGGAGAGCAAAAAAACACATGAAGGATTTTTCCCTCGTTGACATGTAAACAAATTCATTGTTGTTAGCGTTTTCAGTGAAAAGAATGGCTTTCTATTGGGAAACAAACCCAGAAAGATTGAAAACTGCCAAAGCAGAGGAGTTTTCAGCCAGATCTATTATTTTTATATACTCACGCACCTGTAGGCATGCACAGAACACAATACATTTTAAAATAGAATTCCACATGGAGAAGTTATTATTAAATCATTTCCTAGTCAATCATCCTCGTTCCAAACTTGGAGAGTTGGTTTATCTGATGTTCTGACTAGCAGACGAAAGCTTTTGGTCTTCCAGTGTTTCCAATGCATCATCCCTAACACTCCTGAAAGAAATCAATAGTGGTAAAAAAAAAGAAGTGAAAAATAGAGAATTTTCCTGGTATGGAGAGAATTAATAAATTCACTTTGGGAGATAAATGGGATGAAAAGGATAATACAGTGTTTCCAATCCATGAGGGTCTTGTACCAATTTAAATCAGACAAAGTAGGATGCACTGGCACAAAGAGTACTGATTTTAACACTTTAATGGACTTTTGCAGGGTTTTTGTTGATTTGCTAAGAATTACAGAAGTGCTGCTGATTGTCTGGTCTGAGTTTGCAGGAGGGTACATGTGGTCATGAGGGTACATTTAGATTTGTATACTCTAAATGTGTGTTCAGTGGATGATCATTTTAATTTGAGGGAAGATGTCACAAGGCAGATGGGAGATAAACTGGCTTTATGTCTTGGATCTCCATGACTCGCAAGCATCTTTCTGGTTAAGGTTGTTTTGTTGATTGTGCTGGTGAGAGAATGTGGCTATAAATCAACCGTACCAAATTCCATCTGTTTAAACTTAACTTTTGAAATGGGCTTTACCTGAGCAACCAAGTATCTGCTTTCTTTTGATATCCCTGCACTGGAGGGTAACTGCTCAATTACATTAGCTGTCTCCAAGGAACCCCTGCCTAAGCTCCCAAATATGTTTTCTGGTATCCGTGGTCTGCATGAATTTTATACATCTCCTTCTCTTGGACTTTATAAGTCAGCCATAAAAGTTTGTGATGGGGTGGAACATAGCGATGTCCACAATCTCAGTCTGGAAAAATGGTTTATATAAAGTGTCATTAAAATGGATTTGGCAATTTTTTATTTTTATTTTCCAGCAGCAAGCAAAAACGAAAAGGAGGAAGGAAGAGAGAAAACATTCAATCTTGGCTACATTTTTTTTTTTTTTACTTCTATGATCAGTAAAAGAAAAGGGAAATCTTTGATTTCTTTAACTGTGCATGACTCTAGAAGCGAAGAGGGGCTAAGCCCCTTTGGAAAGAGCTGAATTGCTCGTGTATTCATATCATTAATGGCTTTTGGTAATGATTTTACTGCACAAATTGTTATGAGACTGTTACAATGCAAATGGGATACCAGTGAGATTTTCTATCTGAAGACCCCAACCACAGACCACTGATATCACTGGAAATTCTCCTATTTAATAGATTTTGGATCACTCTCTATGCTCATAACAATGCAGACTACTTATTACTTAGTGGCATTCATTTTGCACTAGGACTAGAGTAGATACTGATGTTGAAAAGCCTTTTTTTTTTTTTTTTGTAACGCTGTCTCCTCAAGAATTGCTGCTGAATGTCCTTGAAGACATAATAGGTTCATAAACCCAGGTATGATTTTTCACAGGTAGTTCACAGGGCTGTCAGTTCCTGTGCTTTTTAATTCATAGTTTGAGGAGTCTGCCTAAAAGCCCATGCACTGGGATGCATGTGATGACAGGAACCCCCCATAAAAGTCTCCAGACATTTCAGCCGAGGACAAAGGCTTGCAGGGATGACCTGGGGATATGCTGAAGGCTGGGGAAAAAAGAGAAAAGAAAAGCAGCAGGCAAATAAAAAGAATATATTACGTATATTGTGGGGTTTTGTTGGAGAAAGCAGTACCTGTGAGTAATCCAAGTACTCAAAATCATGGAGGATTTAAGGCAGCCAAATGTTTAGACTATAGACACTTTAGGCCAGGATTAGAACAACCCTGCCATCCTGTAAGGGACATCTGGGAGTTTCCTCAGGGCCACTTGCACTGCGTGTCCAGTTGTCCAGCACTGCAGTCGCTGTGTTGGGTGAGGGCATTAAAGCTGAATTCTCTCCTGAGGCACATCTGAGGCAGTGCTTGAAAGTCTCCAGAGCCTGCCTACTGCAAAAACCTGGAGCAGCTCACCCATCCCACAGTCGATCCCTGTAAAATCCTTGAGATTTAGCAAGAGCTTTGTGAAAGCAGAGGAAGGAAGCAAATGGCTCCGCGGTCACAAACTCTCTCAGCCCCATTTTCAACCAGATACAAAAAAGTTGGTCTCACAAATGAAAGGTCCAGTTTGTGTAGGCTCACACCTAAGGACACGTGTGGTCATCCCAGTTTTCCTGGCATGCCACACGTTTGCAGAGGTATGGGATGTGCTGGTAGCAAATCCACAGCACAGGGCAGTCACTCCAGTGCTTGTGCCTCAAGAGAGCTTGAAAGAGTTAAAGGCAATAATGTGCGCAGGAAGGGCTTGTTTGCAGCATGGGCTGATATTTTTTTGCCAGCCTTGTGACCTGCAGGCACACACCTGGTCTCAGGGTCAAGTTACAGCCAGGATCCCTGGCCCAAGGTCAGGACCTGGCTGATGATAAGAGAGGGAGGCCGTCCTTTGGCAAAAGCCATCACTTAAAGAAACAAGAGAATATTAGGGAATATTAGATGTCACTCCGTCTTCCTTTAGGGTTCATTTCCCTTCCTTTAATTATCACAAAAGGTAAACACTAAATATTCCAGGGAGTCACGGTCAGGGGAAACTGCATGAACTGCACATTTATTATGGCCGGGCTGTGAAAGCACCAGGAAAAAAAAGAAGTTGGTGGGCTGCCCTTATTAAACTTCACTTAGCTACTGTTAATTATGAACCTAGATTGAGATTGAACAGCTCTAGATTGAACATTTCAGCTCTCCCCTACTGCAGCATCATTTAAAAACTGTAAGAAAATGTCAGTGAGAAGAGACCATCTGTTTTCTGAGTGGAAGCCCACAGAAGGAAGAAAGAAAGGAAAAAAGAGGAAACAATGCACATATAAATCTTCAGCTAATGCTTGCCTTTGGAGGGAGTTGGAGAGAATTTAGGGATATTTATGCAGCATATAAGTGATAGTTATAGACTGTATATATTTTTAGCAATATTTTTTTACTTATTTCACAGGCAGGTAAAGCAGAGCACACAAAAAAATTAAATACCTTAATTGGAATCATCAAGCAACTAGATATTGAATACTGATGCTCTTTCTTAGGTTCTAACCACTAAACAAAACTGCCAGAGATGTCCCAGAGTGCTTAATAAATTGTGCCCAGGGGGTTATTTTCCTATGACTGAAATGCAGCTGGACTGAAAGGCTGCTGTCACTCTGCACAGACTTAGCTCTGTAAAATGGGGTGTTGCCAAAGGAACTCATAGGGGAAATTTTCGGTACAGTTGGCAAGGTGTGATTACAGGCTCTGGATTAGTGCCAGGATCTAATGCAGACCTAACACCCTCCTTCCTGGAAAAAGTGTGGGCTCTTTAATAGCCCTTAGTTTTATGTTTCACCTGCACGTAAATGAGTGGCACCAATGGGAGATGGAGGCAGCTACAGTGCTGTGAGCACCGTTAAATCTTCCTCAGAGCTGAAGCATTTCATAGTGATCAGTATCGGCCATTGACCTGATTTGTCAGCCTGATTTGATAGTCCCCTATCAAATGGGAACCACGTTCCTGGAATTACCCCTCTCTCTTCATTCCCTGAAAATAGTTCACAGCAAGGATTAGTCTGCACCACACTGGTGCTCGCGTGCCCTGGGGCAAGTGAAGAAGTCCGTACTGGGCATTGGGCTTTGTCTTTAGTTTATGTAGGGTTTTATTTTTTGCCTTTTTTTTTTTCTTTTTTTGGTCATTGTTTGTGTCTTGGATAGCTGGGTTCAGAAAGTTCACCTTCCTAGAAGGCATGAGATGTGATACTATCTAGTTAAAAATGTCCACTTTGGAAAGACAATGTGACTTTAAATCTCTCTTGGCCCTTTGTAATAAATGTTATAGTTTAAGCAAGCAATGTCTTTCCATTAAAACTATAAACTTCACTAGAATAATTAAGACTGATTTAAAGTAAAATTAAATTTGACATGTGGCAGGTGAAGCAGTGCTATTAATTTCGACTGCATATTTAGCAACAATAGTGAGGGAAAATGGGGGCATGGGTAAAAAGGGCAAAGCTGTAAGTCCATTCAGGCTCTTGGTCAAGTTGAGGGTGGAGAATGAAGCATATTTCAACTCTTTGTGAGCTGTCATTTTCCTTAGAAGTAGCCGACAAGAGCTTTTGTCTATTCTTGACTATTATCTGCAATGTACTACATCCAAGGGAAAAGGGGAATAGTGGAAATGAATATTTAGAAAGTTGGCCCTCTTTTGGCCTCTTCATTTTCACCTTTTATTTGTAGTTTCTGTATACTTTTTTCTTATTAATTCTATAATTTCTAAGTTGCCCAACTTTGGAATTCCTGTGGAAGGACTTATCTGGTCCTTGCCATTATTTGAGAGGAGGTGTTTCTGATTTTGGTTTTGAATGTAGGCAACAGTGACAAACCCCTTCCAAACTGTCTGTGGTAATGAAATTGCATGCTAAGGACCACTCTAGGATCCAGTCCACTTTCAGGCTGATTTCTGATTTAACATAAAATTCCAGCTAAATCCTAAACCTGAGTGAGCCCAGCCTGATCTAGTGCCCAGATCTAGTAGAGACTAGTTTGGGTGTGAGCCTACATTGCATCCTCCACTGAGATTATCAAAAAGGTCTTGTTATTACAGTCATCAACCATCTCATTTCCTGCCAAGGAATATTGGCATGAACCCTCTCCAGAGTCCATCAGTGCCCTTGATCCTGAGAAATTACTGTTGAGAAATAGAAATAATTATGTTCTCCTCCTCCAACCCAGATGTGATATCCATATCTTGACAGCTTTTCCTGTCCAACGTCAGCCAAGGGAGTGAAACACAAGTATCCAGGGAAGGATTTCCTATTTTGAAATCAATAAATTCTAATTGCCAATCATGCAAATAAATATGCCTTGCTGGAGCAATATTATAGTCCACCAGGACCAAACGGCATTAACTCATTGAGGAAACTTCATCCTCTGATTGCAGATTGAAGTGAATGAAAATGTCTTTTAGGGGACCCTGCCACCCTGGTTCTGATGAATGAATTCTAATTACATACATATTACTCTTACCTTGCTTATTAATGACAAACATATCAACCTTTCTACCGGAAAGTGAACTAAAAATCCTATTTGAATAAAGAATTGCAAATGCCTCGTGTAAAAGACTGTGCACAAAACAAACCAGATGTTCCAAGCTGCATTGAGAGAGCTTTACAGAGCAGCTGGGAGAATTTTTTTTTTTTTTCCATCAGCCATTGGTAAAAGATATACATTGCCAGCAAGCAAACTGCTTCCATTTTTAATACTCATATAATTGGTTTACTCCTGCAACCAATGCAATATTAAGTCAAAAGGGAAGGGTGAAAGCAAACAATGATACTGGTCAAAGTTTAGAAAGGTCAGGGGGTTTGTGGATGGAGAGGAGAGTGGAGGAGGATAGAGGTTATTTTTCCCCATAAAGCTTTCTTATTTACTGCAAGGTTGTGAAATTTGGAAAAAAATACTAATAAAATTTATTGCCAGGGGTTGTAAGAAGATCATACCTTGGTTCTATTTTCAGCTCCAAACAGATTATAGGACAATGGAGCATAAATGGAAATTAAAACAGATTTAGAACAGACGTTAGGAAGCACTTTTTCACATCGAGGATAATAAATGTGTGGAATGGCCTATCAGGCAAGGTTGTAAAGGCAAAGACACTGGGATCATTCACACAACAACTTGGGAAATAGCTCTCTAAAATGGAATGAGTCTGGATGGTGAGGCGGCCTCTGTTTAGATTTCTGGGATGGTTCAAATCTGCAGGTTCCCTTCCTTTCTTTTCCTTTTCAAATGATAATTTCATCTATGAATTGTTGTTTTTTCAGGCAGATTTGTCAATTGCTTTTCCCATGAGGTGGAATATTGCTCTAAATTCCCATGTCACCTGCCTTGATCGCTTATGACAGGGAGTGCAAGAGAAGAGAACTCATTTTGGGAAGCCAGTCCTGCCTCTTGCAAGGCCCTGAGCACAAAGTGGACACTTTTCAGTCCCACTTTGAGAGTGGATAGATCTAGCACCATTTCACACTCCTAGAGGAGGACATGTTAGCCTTTTCCCACCAGATCTATCCTTCTCCATGAGGTTGGTTCTCATGGCAATCCTAGTACAGTAGCTCATCTCTGCTCATGCTGAGTACTCTTAATTTCAAGATACACCAGTAATCCTTTCATCTAAAGGAGAACTTATGGGAAAGATACATAGTCCCCAAGCACTTATACTGTTTCCAGCTTATCTAATATGCACAGGTGTCTTCTATACTCATCCACACCTAAAATACATTATTTTAGGCTAAAAAGGATGGAGTGGCTTGTATGAGTACCTCATTTCAAAGTGCATCCCCCCTTTATATCACTATTCATTCCGTCCACAAGGGTCTCAGAGTAAAAGTGTGGATGTAGTGGGAAGGAGAAGAGAGATATTGAGTCACAGACCAATCACTTAGTGTTCACCTTCCTCTTGTCACTCCTTGGATCACCTGCATCCGTACCTGGCATATTTTCCAACCACACAAGGCACAGTAGCCAATACCAAATTTTAAAGGGTTCACCTGCCTACCTGCACACCAAGTAAACCCTGCTGCACCTAAACACAAGAGGAGTTCTGTTCCACCAAGATGTCCTTGAATGTTCCTAAAGCTGAGATTCTCTCTCTGCCTTTCTCAAAGAGACCCAAGATTTGACCAGGAGTCAACAAAGTTCAAAAGCTTGGAGGCACTCATCTAAGACCATGATGGTGAAGCCTTTGATGGTTGTGTGTGCAGAGAGGTGAATTCAGGAGCTTAAAAACTGACCAATACTGACCCAAATTACCTCATATCTTGTAATTTTCTAGGAATGAGTGGGCACATCACCTGGCTTGTTCTGCAGTGCTCTCAGTCTGGGCAATAAATGGAACTCCTCAAATGAAATTACAGCTCATAAACACCAACACCGTAGGCCACCGCTTCCTGCACAAACCTGCTGAAGCTTTGGGGCACATGACTGAACTGAAGATGTGGGAAGCCAAGGCAAGGGAGCACTGAAAATACCTGGAAAGTTCACCAAGTCTGACCATGACCAAATCAGAGAGCAGCTGAAGGATCTAGTTTGAAAAGCCTCACCGTGAATGCTGTGACAGGTCAGAGTATACTGAATGCCAGTGTTCTCCAGAAGCATTACATCAACAATTTGTTGCAGCTTCCTTGGACAATGTTATTAACCAAAATTAAGATATTTCTGCAGGGATGCACCCAGACAGTGTGGCCTCACAAGACAGCACAAGGAAGTTACCAAACATGAAGTGACGACCTAGAGAGCCGTGGCCTGGGATACCCACGTCCATGATTGTCTGCATGCACTCTTAACAGTATAGTCTAGCCAAGGATTTCAACATGCTTTGAAACATAAATTATCTTGACAAAGCTTCTCTGAAGGAGATAAAACTTACACGAGAAGAAGGTCAGAGCCAGAGAGACTGAGGGATTTGCTCAGGGTCACAGGACTGGTGAGTCAGTCAGTTGTGGAGCAATTATAGGAATCCTCCTCTGCAGCCTGTGCACTAAACATCATCACACATAAGGTATGAAAAAAAATGCATTACTTCCCCACCACATGCCCTGTCGTGTAATCATATGTGTGATATTATTTTATTTGTTTAGGATAGGGTATTGCATGAATCCAACTGAAGAAATCACACCTCTGCAAAAGAACTTGAAAAAATATATACTGGCAGCTTCTCTATTCAAATCAACAAGGATACCACTAGAAATATATAAAGGTATGAGCTTTCAGTAATGAAGGTAATCGAAACGGAAAGTGTCTCTCCCCATGGCAGAGGGGTGGGAATTTGATGATCTTTAAGGTTCCTTCTAACCCAAACCAGCCTATGATTCTATGAGATTCTATATAAAAAAAATTAGGGTAAAAAGGGTCTAATTATAACTCAGCTGTGCTGGAACTATGAATCTACCAAACTTTATTCAAAGGCATGGAGTGTGTTTATCAGGGATTTATGACAACATTGGAATCAGAAACAATTGTATTGATCACACCAGAACCAGAAAAATTGTATTGTGGTATTGATGACAGTTTTAAGAGAAGTAGGCTGACTTACCTAATACCTGTATCTTGCTGGGAAAAGCTGTCTCTGATAAATCAAATCTTAGTGTACACCTTTTGCCAGCTTGATCAATAAAGTATTTACATGCACCAGTAAAACGCAAGGTTTTTAGTCTCAAAATAATAACTTGTTTTAGATCCAGGAATGGGATTCCAGAAAGTGGCAAATCACAGTATCCTGTGTCACTATTCTGTTGCAAGAGGTTACCTGAAGGGTAAGCCCAGCAAACACTTTCCTTATAAGTTTCTCATCTTAGGCAACACGCAGAACCGTAACCAGCCAACATCTGCCCAGCTCCAACAGCCATCCTGCAATATCCACAGGACTCCAGGGACTCAACAGCATGGGAAAGGTGCCCATGCCAAACTCTTTTTGATTTGAGTGGCCAGGAGCAGCATTCAAACCACCCAGCTACTGAACAGAGCCTGATCAAAATGCACAGCCAGTTGTCGGGGATGATGATGTCCCTTGTGCTGAAGGGACATTTGGCCTGAGTAGGCAAAACAAAGTGAGATTCTCCGGGCTGATTACAAACCTGACTCCTCATGGCACGGCAGCAACAGTGCAAAATATCCCTTTTTTTTTTTGAGAAATCGGGCCTAAAATAATCCCACATGTGTTTCTTGTTTTCGACCCCCACCCCTTAAAGCCAGATTTATTTATTTTTTCAATAAAGCCATCCGCTGGGTTTAATAGTAGCTATTCTAGAGTCTGAAGTTAGATTAATCACATCCCACTAACAGCATTTTAGCTGAATGCAAGGGAGGCCTTTCTTGCAGAGCATCTCCTGCGCTGAGCCCAACTCCCCCTGTGTCATTGGAGTGGGGATGGTGCCCCGTGTTTGTGGCAGCGGAATGCCGATGAGGGGCTGGAAGTCCTCATTGTCAGCCTGCCACTGACTCTCTGTGTGACTTTCGAATTAAACACAATTTCCCCATGGCTCGCTGTGTCCCTTTTTGTCAAAGCTGAGCCACACTGACAGAGGGTGATGTGTGGGGGAGGTTTACACTACCGCTGCAATTTCATGTGCTATCCATATCCTGTGGACAAATAAATACATTCACTTCTAAGGACAGTCAGTCCACGCCATCCATCATCACTATAGACACATAGAGGGGAAAAATGATTGTGAGATATGCCCAGAATTTGAGCTGGTTTTGATACCAGTGGATGAGATGCCATTTTTCGGTATAAAAGACCTGAATGAAAGGCTTGAAACTGTGTGTAATAATTATGAGAGTAACAAACAGGGTTTCTCTTTCAAGACCATTTACACATTTACTGTGTTATCATTTCTAATTCATATTAATCAGAGGGTTCATGAACTTGTAACTGAGAGCCATTTGCAGCTTAAATAACTTTATCTGGCTTCTAAAAATACACATATTTAATATGAAACAATAGGGTTAAATATAAGCAATATGTTTGGGTAATTAACCTGCTGTTTCCACAGATTAATTTAGTCTATACAGGTGGCAAAACAGCACCCATCACTGTGGCATGAAAACACTGTTCAGAATTTAGGAGGCCAAAGAAGGAAATGAAGCTCTATAAATCGTATTTCTTTCTCTGCCTGGTAGGTAGTTATTAAAAAGGAATAACCCCTGGATAATTGCACTGCAATAGCATGGTAACTACAGCATATTTACAGTCAATCTCTAATAACAGATAACTCACATAGTTTTTCCTCCCAGTGATTTGCCAAGTGGAAGCAAACCCAATTTGAATCTTGCTTTTGCAGCTCCGTGCAGTCTCTTTGCCCCGTTATTACTCTGCTGCTAACAGCGGCCTCGGACTGTCAATATCTTCCCTGCCACGGTTTACACTGGTAGTTGTTATTATATCAGACCATGAAAATTGATGGTGATAACACACTCTCTAGGAAGGCTCTATACATGTCAGTTATTCAAAATATGTCTCGTTAAATAAATATTTACAAGACTTTCGTTATTTAGCTTATAAACTGTTTGGACTGAGGCAGCTTTGGAGCAGTTGAAGAACGTTCCAAAGAGTTACTGCAGATTAATCCATGTAAACCACACCAGTGTGCTAAAAATTGCAATGGTGGTTTCTAACTGCCAAGTCTATATCCTTCCAGTCTAAGAAATACAAGACATATTTTCCTTTGTAATAAAATCTCTCGATAAAAGCAATAAAAAAATACTAGTCCAGAACATGTGATTATCCTGGGGGAGTGAAGGGGAATCATACCCATGGGATGACAGGGAAGTTGGCTTATTCTTGCAGCTGGGAGAATGGATAAGGGTTAGATTATCTGAGCTGCAGAAATAGGGAGAACCTTAACATGAGAAGAGGGAAGAGGGAAGAGGGAAGTTTTTCAGTTAATAGTTTAGAAATAATAGCTATTCTGTTAACAACGTAGTAATAATTCCTCCATAATCAGTCATTCCCAAAGCAAGCTTAATTTTGTCCTGGAGAAAGCCAAAGGACAAAACAAAGCAAAAGTAGGCAGGAAAAAAAGGGAGCCAGTCCTGTGTCTCAGGTTCAGATGTCTCTGCCTTTCCAAGACCCCCAGATCAGTGCTGTACAAGGAT
Organism: Dryoscopus gambensis; assembly: GCA_013389985.1. NCBI lineage: Eukaryota > Metazoa > Chordata > Aves > Passeriformes > Malaconotidae > Dryoscopus > Dryoscopus gambensis. The sequence goes on from WEIT01032152.1 coordinate 121,751, forward strand.
TTCGAAATAGCCAAACTAACGAGGCTACATCAGGCAATAATGATGAGGCTCCGGGATGGCAGGCGCTTTTCACTCCTAAAGATTTCTGCTCAGCAAGCCAAGTTTCCTGGCATAAAACCCAGAGAGCAGGAATGTTTTTCTATGCTTGCAGGGTCAGGCTTGTGAGTATGCGTGTGTGTGTGTGTGTGTGAGCCTCTAGGTTTCACACTGTGCCTCAAGCAGAGTCATCCAAGAAACAGCACCGCTTTCTGCCGTGCTGGATGGCTTTGGGATGCTGGTTTTCCACGAGAGGGAGCAACTCACCAGCACAAAAACCCCCTTTTCCCAGACCAACCACCAAATTCACTTGGAGCTCTCAATTTACTCAGCTGACAGCAACCTTGATTTTTATCAGTTCTACTAGATTTGAGAATCATAGACCCATTACTGATTTTTCATGCCTAAAGTCACACTGGCTGCGTGTGTATTTATGCATATCAGGGGAGACTTAAAATGGACATCACTCATTTAGAGAAGTGATCCTTTCACTAAAAAGGAAACATTCATGTTTCCAGCTTTGCGACAGCTGTTGGGCTAATTATTAGGATGCAAAAATGATGAATTTACCAAAGCAATCAACTGAAGGCTTATTCTGTTGGTGCTGAGTGAGGGGCCCTCAGCCCACTGGGGAATTGAAGCCAGGAGGGAGGTAATTCTAGATTTGCCTGAAGTATGCTACCCGTGGAAGGTACTGGCTGCTATTCAAGCTATTCAAGCCTGCAGCCCCTTTTCCTCTCTAACAGGAGACACGGGAAGCAAAAACATCTGTCAAAAGGGGTTCAATGTTATTGATAAGCCCTTTATGTCAACTGAAGCCCCTCCACTGGCAAGTCCAAACAAAACAGCTCAAAATCTGCGTATCAGTGGAAAAACATGTTGGGCTGCATGTGGAATAAAGCAACAAGAAGAAAGTGAGAGTGTAACAGTCACAGTTGATTTTTGCAAACGACTGTGCAATCCATGGAGGAAAGGAGGAAATCCCCAGAGGGATTCGAAGTTGTAGTCTTGATCCCTTCCCCTGCCCACGCCCCTCCTCCCTCTTCCAGCAGCCACTGCAGCTCCTCTCCCATTTAAAAGTCAGCCCTGCCCGAGCTGGCTTTTCCACTGTTTCCCCTGTTGTTTCTGTCCTGGCATCAGGAAAGACATTTTCCTCTCTTCTCTCAGACAGTTTCACTTTGAGCATGCATGTTGAACTGCTGGAAAAAGGGAAGCAGCTCCTTCCCCACCGCCGTTTGCCATTTACAGGGCACAGAATACAGATGCAGTAAGATTTGCTTCCAGGTTTTGATCCTTGTAAAGAGTTTCATTCCCCTTCCTGGCCTGATGGGCTCAGACTTGGGAGTCACAGCTAAGCCCTGTGCTGGACTCCATAAATCTGGCTTGCTTTTGCACCTCTGTGTTTTATATTTCATCAGAGAGATGACTACCTTGGTCCTCCTGTGGCTTTGTGTTGTCTCACCTCCAAGGTAGGAAAGGGCTGAAGTGACACAGACTCAGATAAAAGCTGACCAAATTTGTGATGCTGGCTTTTTTGTTATAGGGAAAAATGGACCAGTGACCTTCAGACTTTATGTACAGGACATATCCAGCACAGATGGATTTGGTACAGGCTTCTACAAATCAAATCTTTCTCCCCAAAATGACTGGAAGCTGTGCTGATTTGGAAAAGGTAACTTTCGTCTGCAAGTAATATGCATTTTCATACAATCCCAACCTGACCCAATCTATAGTCAAGGCAAATGTCAAAATATATATGAAAGTGTACTAGAACATTTGTTTCCTACTGGAAAGAAGAATAGCTTTGTTGTCTCCCAAGAAAAACTGAAAATGTGAAACTCTTGGTCCTATTTTGCACATGACATTTTCTCAAACTGTTGCTTTCAGGGAAACAGTGTTGTGATGTTTAAACCATTAGCCAAACTACGCGCTAATTTGAAATTTATTTTACATCCTTTGGACTTAATAGCCACCTTTCAGCATCCATAATTCCAGGCTGGAAAGTCCTAACAGGCATCTGGGGACAATCCCAGCCCCGTGTGCGTGTCTGTGCATTAGGGGTCACAAGGCATGTCCAATACATTACGACCATGACGGTTACAGCCCAGCTATGTAGGTTTGACTCCAGTTCAAGCTACAACAACAGCAGTTCTGGAAGTCTGGAGTTTAATCACTGGTGTGTCAGCCAGGATGGCAGATGTCACCTTGCCAGCAGTGGAAATCATGTGTCCCTTTATTCTGTCGCTTATTTTTATCCTTCATACAGCATTGCAGTATATGGCAGCATAGTACGTTTGCAGTGCAAATTCTGGTCTGTGGTGAGCAGACTGATGCAATCCAAATGCATTTGACACCTTTTATCCTGTGCAGTGTCAAGTCCCAGTGAGATTTGTCACATGCAAAGTAATTTATGAATCGTCCTTGTTACTTTATGGATCAAGAATCATTCATAGAGTCATGCTATGCTATGAGCTTAACTGGGTTCCCCAGCACAGAATGAAGACCTAAAATAAGTGCTGGAAATGTCTGGCCTTCAGATTGTGTTGATATGAAATGGCTCATTGATTCTTAGAGTAGAAATCCCCCTTTAAAAACACAAACCTCTGAAGAAGGGCATGAAGAAGACACTGTGCATGTGGTTGAAACTGATCTTGTTGCCTGATTCACCATAATTCACACCAATGGCTGCTACAAGAAACCATCACAGGGAACTATATTTGGCTCCAATGTCAGTGAAGTCATCCTGCTGATTTTAGGGAGAAAAGAGTGGAAAGCTGAGGGGAGTATATTTAAAAAAATATGCAGTGTCAAAAAAACCACCAATACCTTCTGTAAATATAAGGAGTCAACTCCTGAAATACTTGCAATAACCACAGCTTGGTTTTCCTCACCAGGAAGATGTACACCACACTGTCAGTAACAAAACAAGTTTCAGGGACAGTTCTAAAATCTCCAAGACCTCACCACTAGCCCTTGCAGACCAGTAAGTGCAGTTTGCCCCTTTCACAGGCAGTGCAAATGTGTGACTGGTTCACAGGCACAGAGAAGGTCAATACCAGAGCTGATATGGACTATTCCTAAAGTATGTAAGTCCTTTAGGCCTTAGTAGAGCCTCAGTGGAGCTCCTGTCATAGTTCCTTGATCAAGTGTCCAACCTCTCAAATTAAATTTTCTATATTAAAGGGCCCAGCACTTCTATTCATCATAGGTGAAGCTGATTCTGTGTCTCTTCAAAACAGCCACAACAGCTGTTCCAACAAGAAGGAAAAAATTGACTCTGCTTTATCTTAAGAAATATGAAGGTCATCTGGGAAAAACCTGAGTTTACCCTCAGGAAGAAGCCACCATCACAAATCTGGCCGGACACCTGTGAGGTGCTGATAGAAGGAAAGGATTTATTTTGCTTTTTCTCACTCCACAGTTTCTACCTACTCCAAGCTCCATCAGTGCCCTGTTCGCAGCCCAAGTTTACAGCCAAGAGTAACTAATACTAAAATGGCTGCACAGATTAGGTTGATGATTCATCTCAGGAAAAGGCACAGCCCTAAAAAATGCTTGAAAGTAACTAGTGACACGATAACCTACTTTCACAGGTGGACTTGCCCCATTTTTGTAGTGTTTCCAACTATCACTATCAGATACAAGATACTGGACACGTGATCTTACTGGTAGGGCTCTTCTTAGACTATTAAGAATTTTACAGAGAAGGAGTGGCCTTATTTCTGCTCTAAACTAAGTTTTAGAATTTTTAAAATTCATCTACTAAAAAATCAAATGCAATGGGAGATATTCTTGGGTATTTGTGGGGTCAAGTAAATAAAATCTTTTTTTTTTTAAATCCCTTTCTCACTTTCTCTCCAGTGAAACGTAGAACATGCTTTAGCTCTACATTGTGCGCTGGGTGTAAGTGCTCTATCAGAGCTTTCTGAATTTGGAAATAAATGTGCTTAAATCAATAACGATAATAATAACTCAAATGCCATGTTATTCAATAATGTTATCTAGCTCAGTGAGAATAGGGCCATGCATTCCTGGGTAAGCACAAAGGAAGGGCTGGTTGTGTGCTTGCAGCCATGGGTACCTGACACATTATCCCAGAAATATAAGAAAACACTCATTCAGAAGTTATATTGTAAGTTAAGCCTGCACATTTGTAATGTGTGATGTTTATGTGCACATGCCTAGTCTGGAAAAGCTGATCCATAACGCCTAGTTTAGAAAAAAAAAAAAGGGCAAAATATGACCTTGAGTGTATGGAAATCACCCATTTTTAATGTTTGGAGATGTTCCTACTTATAGAAGAGGAAAAAAAAAGACTAACAGAGTGTGCTAACAGCTGACATTACCTAAAGGTTGAAATTATTAAACCGACAAAGGAATGGGTAGTTAACGCAAAGGTCAGAATAATGTATTTAACGTAATTAATCTCCCCATGTCTTGATAGAGCCAGGGCAGGGGCCCTAAATCAATGTTATGTTTGAGGTGTGATGTAACACAAAGGTACAAAAAGTTAAGCATGGAATGTCAGCCTTAACTTTAAACATCCTTTTATTTGCTGGACTGTATAACATAACACGAACTTTACTTAAACATTGTATTTGGTGTGTTACATAAAACCGCGGCGTGTAAAAGGAGGTTGCAGAGTAACATTCAATCAGCCACACAAACAAAGACGACTTTCTTGCAGTCTTTGAAAGGGCTTTTGGACACAGCTTTGTTAAATACCAGTAGCAAGGATTCAAGATTGATCTACCTGTATTAGTTAATTCCCCGCGCCCAGACCCTTCCGCTGCCAGCCTGCTTCAGTTTCGGATAAGAAATGCTTTCCTCAGTTGTGTCTGAAAACCCGCACGAACTTCTCAGCCTGTGGAAGCTGCTTGTAGCAATGATGTTTAATAAAGTTCCCTTTTCACACAGTCTAGGAAGAAGGAAAGGACAGGTCCCAGCAGCCCTTTTCGCAGCCTCATTTGCATATTGGGTTAGGATACTTAATAGTCTCATTAGCACCATCTGTTGGGAACCCGCTAATAATGCACTGCACCAGGTAACTGGAGACATGAAAAATCACAAGGATAGACCAGTAACTTGTTTCCAGGCCAGTTATGGCTCCGAGAGCACTGCTTTGACAGCCCAGTGGCCTTGCAGCTCCATGACCAGCTGCAGCTCAGAGCACTTTGCTACTTCTGCACTCACCAACGTACACAAAGCTGCCACGGGGCTTTGATTCAGCAAATTCACAGCAAGGAGAAAACTGCTCAGCTCCTTGCAGGAGCTGCCCAGCAGCTCATAGCATGGTTTTTGGAAGAATAGTCCTATACCAGGAATGTGTTAAAAGAAACCCCATGATATGTAGCAGCTTCTCAAACCTGGTGTTTCCCCACATCAGACATGTGGGTCTCTTCTGGAGCTGTTACCTCACACACACACAGGTGCTGGAACATGGTTTAGCAAACTGGAAGGGTAAAAGAACTGGGGTTTTTTTCAGTGAGTAAAACTAAACATCTCTTACAATAACAGCAAATATATAAGCTGGGAGACCTCTGAAAAGGTTGACATTGCCAAATTATTATTGGAGTCCAAACTGAATGTCACTACTTGGTTTGTTTTTACAGTTGGCCAACCTCAGGATTGAGATTTAAATACCAAAGGCAAGGCTGGCTCCTGAGCCTGATGGAAACAGGGCTTTACCTCCCGACAGTCGAGGCAGTGGGGATGCCCTGAGCACCGCAGACTCACGGTGTCTGCGGAGCTCACCAGGGCAGTTTTGCTCTTCACTGTTCCACTACCATCTCTCCTCAAACCCTATACCATGTCCAATTCCATATCCTATAGTATTAAGTTACATGGGACAATCACTGAAAATATTTCACATTCATTCTTTCAGTACAGGTGGTTATGCTATTAAATTGAAATTAATACAAATTAATATGAAGCAGATGAATTCCTTCCTTTCACTCTGGATACTTTCCTTTCTAGCAAGCCCTGTTCTCTCCCCTCAAACCTCCTGGATTCCTATTATTTTTAGATATTGTGCTATTAGGCAAATTTGGAATCCAAAACCTGCCCCTGGAGTATTTATTTTTCTGGATCAGTTTCATTTTCCACTAAGTAATATACCAGCCTCATTTCTGCTTACACAACTGGCCTGAGCTAAGTTGTGTCAGGAGTGGAAGCCTGAACTTCTGCTTCCCATGATGGATTTAAGTCACACATATTACTGCCTAATAATTTTTTTTCTTTTACTTTTCTTCTTTTGGCAAAATGTTTAGTGGTTTCTAAATTAATCTGAGCATGATGTTCAGTTCCAGGGCCCATTGTTGACTTCTTTCCCAGCCTCTCTTTTTCTGGAATTCTCCTTTTTAGGCAAGAACAGCTGTGCTCTTATATCTCTGCAATGTGGCCATGTTACAAAGGTGAATACTTGTGCATTTGTTCCATCACTTTCTGTTCAATTCAAAACTAATTGCTGATACATTTTTTGTAGGGCTTCTGGGGCTTAGAAATGAAGGGATGAGGTTAGCACAGTAGTTCTGTTTTGTTCATAAAAGAATGTAGAATGCATTTGTTTAAAAAGTTATCTGAATTACTCACAGAAGGTTCAGTACAGGCTATTTAAGGCCTCCATCCTTTAATGGGATTCATTTGCATTATGGCAAGGACTAAACTGTTCTAATCTAGACTGATGCCTCGCTCTTCATGTCCCTGTGCAAATACATAAAAAGATATTCCCTTCTATGCAGCTTTTTTGGGATAAATATACAACTGAGGTAGAAGAGACTGGGACACAGAGGGATGAAAGAGCTGGTGCAGCAAGTTAATGCAAGTTGTGCTGCTCGCTGGTTTATGGTGTTGTCCCTGGATTAGCTCGGATCAGAGGAGAATGTTCTGTGCACAGTGGTACCTTTGTGATGATTTCTGGAAGAGGAAAGAAGGCTCCATAATCCTTCACATGCCTTGCAAGTGATGAGGCCCTTCTTGGAGAAAGCTGTCTTGGTTGTCCAAAGCCAGCAAGCAAATCTGGAGATTCCCCGTGTTATGGCCAGAATTCCACGGCCCACAGTTGTCATTTCTTTGTATTCAAAGGAATGTGAAGTAAAATAGACTTGCATGAGGAACATATGTGTATGTGAATCACAGGTCCTTTCACTGAGTGGAAAACCTGAAAATTCCAGGCAAATTCCATTCTGGCTCAGAAAATCAGGAAAATGTTATTCGGATAAATCTGAATCATTGATCAAAAGCATTTTAGGAAGGGCAAGGTGAAAGGAGAATAGATGGAAAAGGACTTAGATAAACTTTCTCAACTTTTTTTCCATCTGTCTCCCCAAACATACATATGCATGAATTTTTTTCCCATAAGCATGGGAAAAATGGACAGAAATTTAAATATTCCAACTCTAGATTTACAAAACTACCTTAACATTTTTAATTCCCTCTTTCCCATTTTTTCTCAGCCAAAATCATTTGTGAAATATGCCCTGAACTTGCTTCTAGCATTAGGGTCCCTGGACTTTAATTAGCCATGCACCTATTACACACTGAAAACTCCTTGCCCCACTTGATGTACCCTGGCAAATTCCGAGCCAGCTTCGACAGAAGAGGAAGGATTCCGAAATAAATTTTGTTCTCTTCATGGAACAAAACACATTTATTTTTTTTTTTAGATTTAGTGTGTTTTACTGCTTAATAACATATTTATAAGAGCTCCCCTACCTGTCTCTTTCTGGAATTATAAAACACATGTACCCACCTGCAGTCTGCAGCACCAGTATTTACAAGCTTATATAGGGATTGCAATATTTTCCCTACAAGTTTGTTCTGTATTTTTCATTTCCAGCTGTTAATGGCTCATAGAAAGTAGAAGATCTAGAGGTAAAGGTGTGACTTAACCACCTATTATAAAACTCTGAAAGTCCCCACTGCACTGTAATGTAAAGGAAATTCACCTTTCCCTAGGCATGATCGTTTATTATATCTACATATTATATCTGCATATATCTGCACATTATATCTGGTGACTCTGTTTAGGTGATAAAACAGAGTTAATGCCATTGTTAGAAGCTGCTGGAATCAAATGCTGCACGTTACCTATCAGTGTAATACACTCCCACTGCAAAATCTGAACTTGAACGATACGTTTTCTGCCCTTTTATTTTTTCTTAGTTTTTGGAAATGTCCATTTAAACTAATTATTTAATATTAAATGAGCACAGAGGAAGTGTTTGGCTGAAAAAAAAAAAAGATAGTGGAGAGTGAAGAATAGGCAGATTTTTCCCCAGGAATGAAAGTTGATAGGATGGATTTCCCCAACGGAAATTTTAAAAATTTTATTCAACTCTAAAATGAACAACTGATTAGTGTAGGGATCAATCTATTGGGTCAATATGGGACAGACAAGTCATTTTATTTCTTATTTCTAGCATGCTTAAGCTGATGAACTTCAGCTGAGAAATTTCATTGAATTTTCTGTTGAAATATAAAAAAAGTGTAACTTAGCCTAAAAAAATTTCCCATGATGGCGCTGTCAGAGGAAGCTCTTACGCAAAACTGGATTTGTCCTACGTGATGCAGCAGCCATTCCTCTCCCTGCAGTGTTTGTTAGGCAGGAAACCAGGACAGGCTCAGTCACATCCCAGGTCTAAGCAGCAGCTCTGACCACTGCTCTTGTCCTGTGAGTGCATCCACGAGAGACTTCAACGATCTCCATTTCACTCTGACATGGAATGAGAGCTCCTCTTTTCATCACAAATGTAATTGCCTGAAAGGAAGATTATCTCTACTACTGCTCTGTTTGGGAAATATTACCCTGAATAAAATGAGTATGAGTTAGTCCAGTACTATGTAAGAAAGCCTGCCTGAATGGTGTAATTTAAGGAAATAAAATTTTCAGGAGAACCATTGCTAGATATTTAAGCAAAACATTTAAATACTTCAACTTAAGCATATTCTTCATATTCCTAGAATGAATATGTTCCTTGAACATCAGAGGAATCTCATTAAGAGAAATTTCCCATTAAAAAAAATCCTCCTAATTCCCATTACATGTTTAAGTGTCTATGTGTGTTTTAAATGGGGAGATATATATATACACACACATATACATATATATATATAATGAAGTATAAGGACAAATACCAGCTGATGAAATAGTGACTGCAGTATAGAATGAATATGTTCTATTGCATATTAAAAAACCCCAAGACTGTGCTCCCATTTCTGCAGGTGTACATCCCTGGGAGCTCAGCTGGCTTCCTGGAGAGTAGAGCTTCCAGTTCTCTCGATATTTTATGTGCTCTGCTTTCACTGGTCCTTCATAATTTGTATTAGAACAGGTCACTATCACCCCCTTGTAATGCTTCAATATTTTGATGTGCTTCATGTGATTTATGGTGTTGCCTTTTTTTTCTTCTTTCTTATGTCTCAATAGTTTCTAGTTTAGTAGGTGGCATTTTTGCTGCCCTTTTAGGATGATCACATTTCTACATTAATTACTAATAAATTTTCCAGTTTTCTTGATCATATTTTTAACCTTTATTTCTCATGTTAGGGGACAGGATGTAGCAGACTTCACTTTTTTTTTTTTTCTTTCTGCATGTATAATATAATATTTACATATTATTTAGTCCAGCTGACTCTCCAACAGAAATCTAACCTTCAAAATGCAGTCATAGATTTCTTCTAGGTCATGGCAACATGGTTTGGGGATTTTTTCAGATCCATGACATTCTATAGCACCTGTAGAAACACTTTCTGCTCATCACATTTTTTCCTATATTCATTTTCCTTTTAATACTGAAATTTCTTACAAGTTGGATTGGATCTGTACTAAGTTTTGTTTTTTTTTTTTTGGTATGCTTTTGCACATTAAAATCAATGTATTGCACCTTTTTTCATCCACTTAAGAAGTCCAGTGCTTGCTGGTAGCCTCAGGTCTATAAAAATGGAATGTCCTTTCTGATAAGGTTAATTAACAGCTCTGCTTGAGTGGCTTAATTGAGTATAAATTTCCTATTATTCTTACACAGCTCCAAAGGCTTCAATTTCGTTTTTCATTTTTTTTTTTCTGAGGGGAGCGTAGTCTTACATTTTTGTCTTTTCTTTTTCTTTTTGTCCTTTCCAATTCATTTGAAATCTGACTTAAGTAATAGGGCAATGCCTCAAACTCCCTCCAGCATGGATCCCACAGAACAGTTTCCCACTGATACCATAAAAGATAAATCTACATTTTCGGTTTGAACTCCCAAAAAACATATGCAGTTATTTTCTGATAAAAAATTATACAATTTGGCTCATTTCAATGGTACCACATTTGGATCAATACTAGACCTACAGACTTTATTCTTAATGTTGACCATCATGGTCAAAATTAAATTTATCTGAAAAGGGTCCCCATCTAGTAGGTTCAAATGTCAGCTCAACTCCTTCATATTCTCATGAAACTCAGCAGTTTGGCTTCTGATAATATTGCTTGAATCACTGGCTGATGGCATAATAGTGGGATTCCATTCCTTTTTTTAACATTATCATGGAATCATAGAATGGTTTGGTTTGGAAGGGACCTTAAAGATCATCTGGATCCAGTCCCCCTGCCATGGGCAGGGACAACTCCCACTGGAGCAGGGAAAACATAAATACTATTAATTAATAAAGATAAATGGACAGTAGGAATTGTATGTTCCTCCTTTCCCTTCTAAAATTGTAATTAAATCCTGCAGAAGTTGAAGGACAGGTGAGTAAGTGGCTCACTCAGGCTTGCTTCGCATCCAAACCCTGCAACCCCATCACAGGCTGAGCCAAACCTGACCTTGTGGATGACCATCAGCATTTCAGAGGGACATAACCTGAGACAGAATGATCTCACTGCTCCTGCAGGGCTGCTTCTTCAAACAAACTTCAACATCCACTGTCCAAAGAGACAGAAATGTAATCATCCATGCAGTCTGGGAATAACCCTCGAAATACCTATTCATGCAGCCAAGGATTTTAAGCCCATGTACTTGATTGTAGCTATCTCAACTTCCACTGATCCCTCTGAGCTTAGATGACCTTAGCAGGGTTACAAGGAAGCAAATGGCAGCTCAAAGAATTAACTTTCAGGTTAACAGTTTTAATTCTGAGCCATCCTTTTCCTTTATGCCTTTCCCTGCAGTGTGTAGAAGCAAGCTCAAGTCTGAGGCAGGATCAGACACAGTCACTCCCCTAAAACTGTTTTCTCCATGCATGTACCAGACTAAAGAAAAATGCACCCAACTGGTACAGAAGCAGCATTTTTCTTCAGGGTTTCTTGGTGCAAGTATCAGGTACAAGAATGAAGCTGAAACAGTTTTCACATGTCACCCGACTCAGAGATGAAAGCTCATCCTTATCAATATGCACAGTTTGGGTGTATTTTATTTTTCATGATGTGGCAGTGTAAACAAAAAGCCCACAAACATGCATCAGTAATGTCAATTGGAACATTTGTATTCACTGATTTTCATAACTGACTTCCTTTCAGGAGGCATTTGTATTAATATATGTTTGATGTTTAGCAAATCTTCCTCTCTGTTCTTCTGATGAAATATTAAATCTGGGTTCTTTTGAAGACATTGTAGCTGCAGCCTAGTATCTGGCATTCTTTGCAAGCATTTCCAGCCCTAAGCATAATATATAGATAATATCAGTTCTGCTGTTGCTCCAGGCAAAGAGGTAGCAAAGCTCCCTTCTACTCCAGGGGAGCAGGACCTGGCTCTTACAGGGAAATGTATTCAGCATAAACCCTCTTCTGCTTCTCTCAGTTCTTCTCAAAAGGCGTGAGTTATATTCTGCAAATTCACAGAGGCATTTGACTCATGAGGGAATAGTTCCACTGCAAACATTGGAATTACTTGCTTGGGTTGCATGTATAACGCAAAGATTTTTATTAAAGTTTTCATTTGATCCTGAAGATACACCAGTTTACACCTGGAACAGAGCTAATAGACTGCCTTCTTTCAGGTCACACAATTGGAGAGTCCGATCCTGTGAGAAGAACCAGTACACAAAGTTGGAAGGAGTTCTGCCACTGCCATGAACTATGGGAGCTATGAGAAGAGAAACAAAACAAAACAA